>CM022756.1:33936823-34044323 GCA_012411365.1 Ameiurus melas | reverse complement strand
AAGCTGTGCCGAAGTGCCAAGCTGATGCAGAAACAGGCTGTGATTGTGAATATATCGTTGACTAAAAGTAAACAGATTAGGCAAGAGGAAGCTTAGCTATTTGGGGCCTCTTTTTGATGTTGAAGAGCCTAATTTGATTTTTTCACCTCCTATTGTTTCAATGTTTTGCTCCTCTAATCCACTTTAAAGTTGAAACAGCTTTCATCCTAGCAGGGGGGGTGAAAGGCGGGGGGTGGGGGTTCTTGCGGGGTGGTGGTGTCACAGGCTACCGTTCCTTTTCGCCTCTCGTTCCAACTTACCCTCGCAAAAATCTCTGGAGAGATGTGGAAAGAGAGAGAGCGCCTGCTAGGCAAACTGAGGCTCGGTGCTACTGTCTGAAGATGGTCAGGAAACGAAGACGCAGACGGGACAGATGGATAACGAGAGCGCATGAACTGGACATCGCCAGCAGAGCCAGCGGCGAAATGATCGGCCTGGTGATGCCGTTTTAGCAAGCCCTTCTCAGTGATCCTTAAAAAAGACACATACACACAAAACAGAGCTCGGAGGACGGACACGAGCCCTCTAAACAGCCCTGAAAAGAGCTGCGCTCCAGCCGGCCCATTGTGCTATGCAGCACCCCCCGTACAGAAACCACTGACTCCTGTGCTTCACTTCAATCTGTTGAATAAGAGACTGAGAGAGAGAGAGAGAGAGAGAGAGAGCTGGTTCAACATAGTTTTCTAAACCATCTATGACTAAGTTTGCATTCATTGGACCGGCAAAAAAAAAAAAAAAACGGCTTGTGGCTTTGCTATTACTCCCAAGAAGGAAGAGTGCTACTGAAAGATGTACTGAGACTGTATTTTATGTAGTACTGGCAAATTTAATTCATTTAAATAGGCATTTGATCATTTAATAAATGTATCAATTCTCAGAACTCTCATCAGAATCAAAATCAGTGGCATGTTTTACACCATGTGGTGTATGTGTTAGAACTTATTCGCTTCCTAAATGGGTTTGACTTAGAACCCGCTCTGTTAAGGCAATGCTCTTTTGTAGGGTTCAACATAGAACCTTTAAAGGGTTTTATGAGAACGACGAAGCCTCAAGGGTTTTAGATTTAACCTTAGATTAAGAGTTGTCTCGCAGCCGACAACAAAGACGAGGGAGATAACTTACTTGCTGTTGTCCTCTTTTCACACACAAGAGTGTGTGTGTGTGTGTGTGTGTGTGTGTTGTGTGTTTGGGTAGAAAGAAGGTAGAAAGTGGGTTGAGAGAAAGAGAGAGGGAGATTCAGCGACAGCTTCATCTCAGCAGTGCACGGATAACTTTGCTCAGTGCTCAGATGGAGGCGGTTGGCAGAAATCAGGACGGATTACGAGTCCAATATTGCACAGTCGGACACAAATGCTGACGGAAAGGAGGAATGTTATAAATAAATCTATAAGCAGAAAAATGATGAAACGAATAAGAATGAAAATACGCAGAACGTTTGAGGAGATGGATTTGAGGTATAAGCGCAGTCCCCCCCTCCCCCACATCTTTCAGTTCTCGATGCACCACGACCACTTGAAGTGTCTTATTCAGAAGAGTAAAAATGGCATCGACGTAGTTATTGGCTCGTAGGGGCAGCGCAGTAAGATGATTTTCCTGCTGTTTGCATGTATGAAATACACTCTTGTAATGATTTTGACTGGGCCAATTTCTAAAAAAAAGAAAAAAGAAAAGAAAAAGATCCCAGTAAACTGCTTTGTGGTTGTACTGCTTGTCCTCTGAAATATACTTATAACAATCGCTTGCTAGCTGAATGCAGGTTTCTGTGGTCTAATGGTCTACCACAGTAGTTCCTGGTCCACGAAAAGGCACTACTCTGTTCCACTGCTTCCTGCTTACTCTGGTGGAAACCTGCCTAAAGTTCCTGACCACCTTTAAACAGTTCCTGGGTTCCTAAGAAGGTTGCCGAGGTGAAAAAGTTACACTCTTATTGGCTGTTAAAGTCCATTCTAAAGTCAGCGAACCCAAGGAGATGAAAGAAAGTAAACCTTTGGCTTCCGGATGATGTCATCGCGCTCTTCTCTCCTTCACTGCCCCGCCACACAAGCTGCTTTTCTCAGACACCCCCCCCACCACCACCCCACCACCACCACCACCAGTGTGTTTCCTCCACACTGCTCGCATCAGTACTCCCGAAATACTCTCCAGACCAAACTTACACCCTCCTCCAGCCAGGCCTGCTGCAAGGGGTGTAAGCCACCTGTTGCTGTTTTCCATAAAATACATGTACTCGCCGAGATTCACATTTTTAATACAGTGGCATACAACCTACAAATTACAGGCAGGTTGTGTTCTTTCCTCCCATGATAAAATAATAATAATAATAATAATAATAATAATAATAATAATAATAATCTTTGTATTTGTTAACAGGGATTACCTACTGTTATTCCCATTTAAGCTCTGTGTGTAACCTGTGTGCAGACGGTGTGTTTTCCCCTTGCTAAGACATTAGATTAGAATCTTTGGTTATATGTGAATCTAAGACTGAGCTAGCTGGATGAAAGTGCTTTAGACGTTTACTGCACCTCTACAGGCCTTCACTGACTGTACCTTATCATTCCAATCGTCCTACAGGCCGATTTTAACGCCATGGGTAAAGTATATCTTAGAGACAGTTTTTGTCATCAAACTAATAACCAATTAGTACAGCCTGTGTAATATCAAAAGAATTATTATTATTATCAGAATGATTTATTTATTTATTTATTTCTACAAATTGGCAAGTCAAAAACATCACAAGAGTGTATTTGGGACACTCTTCTAGTTGCATGCTACGTATGGCAAATAAACCTTGGAGCATGACATTGCATCACCTCCAAGTCTGTGTCCCGACTGATAATTCCCGTGATTGTCTTGGTTCCTGCGCTGTGCAGTTCTCGTTAAGGATTGTTCTACAACTTATTCGTTCCTCGAAAAGTT
The DNA here is from genome assembly GCA_012411365.1 of Ameiurus melas. NCBI lineage: Eukaryota > Metazoa > Chordata > Actinopteri > Siluriformes > Ictaluridae > Ameiurus > Ameiurus melas. Next base: position 34,041,365 of record CM022756.1, on the reverse strand, counting down.
CCAGAGCCTTACGGGGGATCTTCGATTGCATATGCATCTGCGATGATAAATATTACGTAATTATCGCTTGATTATGAATCACATGGAAATGAATCACGTCAATGAGTCATACGTAAATGAATCACATGTCAATGAATCATGTGAAAATGAATAAATAAATGAAAGACATATATATTACGTGGTATATATACGGGTCGTTAGTTCTAGAATTTTACCTGCTCAAGTGAATGGGCGAGAGACAGAAAGAGAGAGAGAGACTGTGTGTGTGTGTGTGTGTGTGTGTGTGTGAATTACAGTGTCTGTCTACTAATAATGAAGCTGTGTAGGTTATGGCTACAGTTGTTTATAAGCAGCACATTCATTTAGAACAGTTATTAAATTGGCCGGAACTACTTGTGGTATACATGCTTTTAACGCACATCTTCCAGCCAATCAGAATCGAGTATACAGACAGACCATGGTATAGTCCGTTATATAACACGGTTTTCATCCACACTGTTCCCGTTAGTACTCCCAATATCCGCCCTTACGCTGTCCTGCCAGGCCTACAGTATATATGTAGTGATTCGGTTATATACTATATTATATATATTATATATATATACGGTTATATATTCGGAGTAATATATCGTGATTCAGAGTTATATATGGTGACTCAGAGTTATATATATTCATACAGAATTGATATAACTATATATACTGTAGAGTAGAGTGAGGTAAGGATCATCCCATATGTACCTGGTCCATGGTAATAGGGCCATAGGACAAAACCTACGCACACACACACACACCAATTTATGTCACTATCATGCATACTTTCATCACCACTTCCTTTTCGATTCAACACACAATGTGAATATCATTTAGGACCCCAAACGCCTGTCAGGGTCTTTAAGGGGACAAGGAGCGGATAGGTTTGAGGAATGATGGGGACCTGGTCCCTCTGTTAATGCCTTGAAGACAGAAGAGAGCGAGAGTGAGAGGGGCGTCAAGCTTTAACAATCTTTGTGCTTCAACCTGGCCCTGATGGAGCAAAAGTGGGCGTAGATTATAGGGCTGGGAGAAGGGGGCGTGCTGCGAGAGAGCGACAGCCACTGACATGATGGAAGCCTAATGGCAATAATTGGTGGCAGTTTTGACAGGGATTGTATGATAGCGCACAATAAACACCCTGTGTTTTTCCCAGCCAAATTTGAGCCAAATTGCAGCGGCAGCCGCTGAAACCGGCTGTTTCCCTGCCCCCGTTCTCTCTGGCCTGCTACGCTCTCTGATTTACTCAGTCAAAAGCCAGAATTAGAAAAAAAAAAAAACAATAAATCTATGATAACCAGAGAAGGACTGAAGCATCTCAGTGCTTGACAAGTGTAAAAAAAAGAAATATATATATATATATATATATAAAAAGCTAGTTAAACAGGATTTTTTCCCTTGCTTTTTCATGTCACTCTTCACTTTATTTGTTAAACATTAAAAAAAAAAAAGTTTTGCCAAGCAGCATTAATTTGTCACCTTAAATCACTTGAGCATGAATGACAACAACAACAAAAAAAGATGCACTTTCCATCTGAGTCTCTGAAACTAAAAGACACGTCTTTATTTGTTATTTCAGCCTGCTGAATATCTATGGAATCTTCAGCACCGTAACTCTCTTTGGCTGGGCTTTTACGACGCCACTACTCAAGCCATCGACTTTTATTTCATAGCTTCCTGATAAGTTAGAGCCCCCTCCATTGAGGAAAGGGGTGGGGGGAGCGATCTTTCTCCTTCTCGTTTAAATCCCTTGAAAGCAGCCCCGCTTATGTCTTATGTGCTGGTTGGAGATTCGAAGTGACCCCCGTCCCCGTCCCCATACTGCAATATGGACCCTCTGGACTCATGTTCCCAAACTGTCCTCCCTTTGGTCTCTTTGTCCCGAGTAATTGCGTGGCCCTGGGTGAAAGAAATCCAAGTGGACTGTAATGGTTTGGAAGGGTGGTGGGTTGGGGGGGCAGGAGGATGAAGAAGGTGCAGGGAGGGGAGCAGAGGACAGAAGGGAGGCTGCATTATTAAAACAACAGACCACTCGAAAGGAGACTGGCCCTGCACCTGATTGACCGGCGCAGTGTGTGCCAAAACGCTTCCCTCTGATCTCGGTTCAAAGACGGCAGGGAAGAGACTCAAAGCGTTTGGCTTGGGGATGGAGGAGGGGACTCGTGCTTGCTGGCTTTCTGCAGAAAGGCACATCCTTGCTCCCTGGGGTCCACAAATCATACGCGCAAATAGCAAGCAGGGAGACATGAAGGGTTAAAGCAGAACTCAAATACAGAGATGACCTGCTATGGCACTCTGGACACAGCGTGGCCTTTTCGCTCACTGCTAACAATGCACATATGTTACTATTCTTTTGCCAAAGCAGTATGTTTGTCTCTGAGTGTGTGTGTGTGTGTGTGTGTGTGTGCATGTCTTTGTGCGCTGCCTACGTGCGCACATCTGTCAATGTGAGCTGATGTCAGAAGACCGTCACTCTTGATTGAAGCTCCAGCGTAGGAGTGCACACTTGTGTGTGTGTGTGTGTGTGTGTGTGTGTGTGTGTGTATGTGTCCACGCACAAAAATACGTGTGAGAGCCAAGGTGGCTTGTCCTTTGGGCTGCGTCTTTTTCAATATAGGAAACATACTTTAAGGCTAGTGAACACAGCCATACAGGCTGATTACCTTACCAGTAAAACTAATAGTAGAGCTACCTTAACTGCTCGTGCACTCTGTTAAATTCTCAAATTCGGTCCCAGTTCCCAAAAGGATGAGTGTCATTCAGCGAAAGGAAATTCTCAGCTTGGTGTTGAAAAGTTCAACAGCTTAAAATACAGTGCTAGATAATGGAGTTTAGGCAGCTACGGCCTCAAATCATAAATATGTTATTTTCCCCTTTCTCCTTGGCGGTTTAGTTCTGAATGCTTTGGGAGGGTTTGCAGGGAAAAAGGAAACATTTATATAAATGAACGTCCCGGTTTGGCAGGAGACAGAGTCGGAGAATGTTTTATGGCCAAGTCTCAGACACGGGAATGCACTTTCACGCTGTTTCCATAATTCCCCTGTGATGTGGCTGCAGTGCAATCGTAGTCTTGCTGTGACACCATCACCGCAACATTACTGAACCCCTCCAAAGCATGTTTGTAGGAGGACCGATTAAAGGATACTTTCCGATGAAGACAAAGGCTGAGGTCACCTCGAAGAGTCCGGCCCAGAACGTTTACGGGAACCGCGTTTAGCTGCGATACTTTTCCGTGTAAGCAAGCCTCTGATTTACAAGGTTCCTAAGAAATCGGCTGAAGGTGATGACAGCGATGACGCTTTTACGTACACATTTATTATCATAGCACCTGTTTTCCCACTTACGCACCTCATGGATTTCGCTTGATTGTGAAAGGGAGGAGGTGTAGTGTGTTGAGGAAGCTCTTCCAGAGGAACATCTTCCTGTTTGACCTGTCCCATATGGGAACATTTTGGCTTACTTCCTTCCTCTGCGGCCCTTTGTGCTGTCCGTCCTAATGAGTCGTAGTGCCGAAGTAAAGGGTCAGCTCCAAATGACCCTTCTGGTTTGTCTCAACCTGGAGATACGCAATCGGCTTAAGAGTTAAGCACATACTACTGGCCTCCTCCAACTCTCTCTCTCTCTCTCTCTCGCTTTCAAAATCCTTCCTTCCCATTGACCTTCCTTCCTTTCCACCTTCCTCTTCAACCTTTCTTTTTTTTTTCTTTGCTCTCTTCCATTTCCAGTCTGTGTTTACGAAGAGGGATTTATTGGTCTGAGTGGGACTGTTAGGTGTTAGGGCTTCACTGCTCAAGTGTTCTGGGACTCAAGTCCTGACCATGTGTGTGTGTGTGTGTGTGTGTTGAAGTAGTAGAGCATTCCCCAGTAAGCAGAGGGTTCCATCAACCTCTGCCACCTCTGACTCCCTCCTCTGCCATACTGGGAGGTCGAACAAAGGGACTTCCTCTTGCTAAGATGGCGTGACCTTACTGCAAATGTAATGTTTAGGATTAGGCCCAGTTCAATGGGAATGTAATCTGTCTTTGCCCTCAAATAATGTCTGGTTATGGAGGAATGGCCAGTCAGTCTGAACAGCTTTTCGCCTTCTTCTTACTCAACCTGGCGGAAATGTGACAAGAAGGTGCCAAGACCCAGAGTAGCTCCATTCTGCTGGTAAGCGAGTATGCGAATGTCGTTTCTCTTGACCAGGATTTGGTCAGTCTTTCATGACTGGCCAGCCAGGTGCATACTGCTGATGGTTTGTCCAGAGTAATTAGCAGACTAAGTTGTAAAAGCCCATTACAATCCAGAAGAACACAAAGTTGTTTTTTTTTATGAAGAACACATGAGAAGGCAGGGGAAATGGGTGGGCTGGGGAAGATCCTCCCATCCCTGGAGCATGTCTGGAAATTCATAGCATCGCGGCGAAAGAAAAGAAGACTTATATTCAAGGGGAAAAGGAAAAGCTGATTTGCAGCAGATTTTAATCATTTAACCACATTTGGGTAATTTATGTGCATAATTTCTTACTCTGAAATATTATTTAGGTGTTTTGCTCCAGAGCTAATCAGATTACAGCGTTCTTATTTCTGAGTTTATCATCAGGGGTAGATTGCTATTGTGTAAGCGTGTCAGTGTTCACAGAGATCACCGTGCAGAAATGGCCCGCCTCCACTCGGCATGTATGTTGTAAACTGGACTTGTCAGCCTCTCACTAGTTTCTCTTTTAGCCCCACCAGAATTGATTTGGTTCGCCATCTCCTCTATCTGTTTGCTCTCACTTTCTGCCTTTCTCTCTCTCTCACACACACACACACACACAGATTCATTACTTGCACCAAGAGGTCTTCGATATTTCATCTGAGCATTGTAATCACATTACATGGTTGAACGTGTTGTAGATAGCAAATTATCGGCGCAAATATGCCACATGATTGCCCGTGGTAATGTACAGCGAGGTCACAAAGACAGAAGGACTGAAGACGAAAAACACTGTCTACATTCTCGTTTACCGAGCCAAATGTCATGTGTCAGAGAGTAAAAAAGAGCGAGATGGGAAGAAGTGTGTATCTAGGCTATGTGTGTGCGTATCCGTGTGGATGTGAGCGTGTGCCAGTGAACGAGAGGCAGAGAGTGAGAGAGAGAGAGAGAGAGAGAGAGAGAGTGAGAGAGAGAACGAGCAGGAGATTGCTGATAAAGATCCGTGTTAACCTTGCGTAGCGGCAGGCTGAATGGAGGGGAAAATTAGGCCTGATATAATACTCATGCATGAGGCTCTCAGACAGAGAGGGAGGTGTGTGTCACCAGCCATGCACAGAGAACATTTAAGGCCCCGAAACAAAACTCCTTCCTCGTTCCTCCGCTCTTGTCTGGCTTGCATCGCGAGAGATATATATTTCAAAGTGACACAGACATGCCGCACATTATTAAAAGCCATGTTCGTCATGTTTCCTTTCGTGGCAGTGTCAAATCCTGCGTTCGAGTTAAAAGCAGCCCGAATCGATTTTGTGTCGCGTATTTATTGCGAAAAAAAATTATTCAACGTGAAAATAATCGCATTTTCACCGCTCCAGCATCTGCAGCCTTATTAGCAAGCAGGCACTTGAGGAAAGCCTAATGCCACTGTCTCCAGAAAGCAGATTTGTTGCAGCAGAATTGTTACACTTCCCAGCTGAGCTGTCCTCTCCTCTACGTGTGTGTGTGTGTGTGTGTGCCCATGGTAGACAGTGGTTAAAGGATTTAGCTCAGGTTAATGGGCCTTTTGGAACGGCTTAGCCTGTATGGCAGTGAGAATGGGAGAGAATGACTGTGGTGGGGAGATTGATTCTCTGGTTAAAGAAAGCCTAGTGACAGGGGCTATTAGCCTGCTGTGAGGAGAGTGAGAGGACAGCAAGGGCTTTTCTCAAGACCCCTTACTCCTGAATGAGGAATAGAAGACATAGTAAATGGAGATGTATACGTTAAACAACAACAACCACAAACCAGCTTTATTATATTTCTCCTCAACTGTGATCAAACAAAATGGAAAATCGTTGGTTCCATTTGGTTTTTGGTCCAATCATACACAGATAGAGGTCTCTTTGGCAGCTTTTTTTTTTGAGTACACCCAAATGGTGTTTCTGTAGAACTGGGTTAACCTTTGACAGATTTGTAAGTCGGGGATCGTAGGTTTTAGCCCACTCACACACCAGAAGATAGTATTTGTAATAAATAGCTCAATGACATTGATACTCTGCGTCATCTACTACATCAAGTGGTAAATCTGGAGGAGTCTCGATGTGGTTCGTTACAAATAATTAGTGTGACTTTGTGTATATGTGTGTCGCAGTAATACCTCACCTCTTATTACTGAGCTGGGAACAAAAACCACCTGCTGTTTTTGCGGGTAAATCAGCACAGCTGTGCAACAGACCTAGAAAAGTGGCCTTCGATGGCAGACAGAGAAGAGATGGCACAGCTTTTCTGAAAACACACATCGCATCGGACTGTTTTCTTGTCCGTCTAACACCAATTTGAAACACACACACACACAAACACGTTCACATCTTATCACCTGTCTATGCTTGAGAGGGTGTTAGCTGGACAAAAGATCTGAAAAGGGTGAAAGGTGGTGGTGGTGGTGATGGTGGTGGTGGTGGTGTGGGGGTGGGATCTAACGAGAGACAGAGAAAAATAGAGAGTCAGTTTAAAGGCAGAGAGACTGAGATAGTTGTCTCGTTAGACAAGCTAACTGTGCAGAATAACACGATGATTTGCCGTCCAGGGGTAACTGGTATTCAGGCTCCCCATCAGAGCTCATATGTATGTGTGTATGTGAAGGTGTCTTGGGATGCACTCCCCTCCTGTTGAGAAAAAGTCTAGTGTCACCTCCCCATTACCCCCCCACCCCCCCCCCCCCAACTCTCCAACCAACACGCATACACACAAACTGATACTCATGACTGTGTGTGTGTGTATGTATTATAGCACAGCTCTTGCAATGAGGTGCTCAATCCACTGTGGTGATAAATCAGGCACTGTGTTAATTGGTATGAAAACAACACTTTGGCAGTATATAATGTTTTATGTGTCTTTCATGTCCTTTATTGTAATACTAATGAGGGGCTGTATATCCGGGAAGGTGGTGGTGGGGGGTGGGGGTGGGGTGGGTACTCTCCTTCTCTCTCCTTGCTGTGCTGGATAAGCTCCTTAGTGGGATCACCGGAATATTCCACCCGCCAGGCAACGCAGGCGGAACACAATCGCCCCCTCCTTCATTTGCAATCGGTAATTAGTATGCAAATGAGCCCAGGGGACCACACAAGTACTAGTGTATTACAAGAGTCTGATTATGACTCCTCAGGCTTCTCAGGGATGAGAGTGGAGTGCTGGAAGAGCTCCTCACCTCCTCATGCTCCACTGGGCTCTGAGTGCCACCCGCTCACCGAGCCCTCTGATTTGGTACAGGGCCCTGTCAGTCATCACATTTACCTTATCTGCCACTGCTTAATTAATATGGCGTGATTGTCATTATGCCATTTGCATATGGGATTATGTTCTCCTGTTTATGAGTTAGTACTAGAGATTCTGTTCTGTTAAGCATGCAGCAGGCAGTCACTGAAGTGTCACACTTGTTCCGTATGACTTATTACAAGATCAGAATGAAAATTCGAAGAAAACAAAAGGTCAGAAGTGACTACAACCATGCCACGCCTGTTAGTATCCTAGACTGGCAATGCACCTAGATCAAAATGGACAGTTGGTTTTCTATAATGGGGAGAATGACCTCTGAACCTTTGGCTTGAGATTGTCAGTCTGAATCTGGTTCCTTTCCAAAGCGCAGTCCGGATTCCTGGTTTTCCCCATGACCTGACTTAAGGAAGAACAGAGAGCATCAGGATCTATATCACCTCAGCTGCCCCCCTCTCTTTGTTCTCACAGCCAGGCGGGCTGGGGGTATTGGCGGGAGAGATTACTGGCATATTGACGGCTTAAAATGAAGCTCGGGAGATAGGCCTGGGGCTTCTGCTAGGGTGAGCTCAGGCACCCGTTTCTTGCAGTAGCATAGGGATGTACAATCCTGGTGGTGTCAAGTGGCATAGGGAGATCAGATCCTGGATATGTTGTATGGTCCAAGGAACTAGGCTATGAATGGGCAAAATGTCGGGTAGGGTTGATTTGATTTTTTCATTGCACTCGATTGGTCTGAGCTAGCTATGAATCACGAGAGACGTGGGAAATGGTCATCTACTCTCTCACTGATCCCAGTAGCCTAGGAGCTCATGGTGAAAAACACCATGATTCTGATGTGGCCAGAAAGCAGCCCTATCCCTCAATCAGCCCTCCAAGATCTTCATATCTTTAGTGTGCATTCAAATATACTCTGTAGTAATGTCTTGTAGCAGTTTGAATATTACAATGTGGATGTTCCTGCAGGCCAAATGCACCACAGGGGGCTCATTCCATAAAGCAAATATTATTGCACACCAAAATAATTTATGAGTAACAACACCCCCACCCCCCACCACCAAACCTGCCAGCTCTCCCCTGCCATGAAGCTCCCTTTCCACTAGCTCTCCTAGTGGCAGTATTTATGACGGAGGGTTTGTTCTCTGCTTCCATATTTCATGAAAAAAGGGGTGGGGGTGAGGGGGGGGGGTTGTAATGAAACACACTGTGCACAGAGGTTTGTGTTGTGACAGCTGTAATTGTGGAGCACATTAAAAGCCGGTGAAGGAACCCTCCACCTTATTTCTTCTGAAAGCGCAATGTGACAGAAGGAATGGTGGGTAGGGGAATAGGCATTCCACTGAGTGGAGTGAGGGGTTTGATTAGTGTTGTCATGTTCAGTGTGAACGTCCTTTTGATGGAGTGATTATAGGTGTTGGATGAAACTGCCTTAGAAGACGGTAGCCTGGTTTTAATGGTGGTCTGTGATGTCCCTTGGCATATCCACACAGGAGACTTAATATGCACGTACACCCTAAATTTGCTTTTCCAGAGTCTGGGTTGGGAGGTCAACACAAATGCCACATGAATATCAATTAATCATGTCCTATATTGCTTGCAGGTGCTTTTGGTCAAGAAGGGTCAAGAAACCACCAATTTTTTACTCAATTAGTGGCAAGCGTGCATGCTGTAGCCTGTGGAGACTGGCTTGGGGATAGTTGGTATTTATTATAACCTCTTTATTATTTGGGTCTAGTCTTCATACATACTTCCTAGGTTTTGTTTGGGAGTCTCTTGTTGGCCAAACCCTACCATGAGGTGGCCCAAAATTGTGACCCAATAATAAATCTGTGAGCATGATTTGCTGTGCTATCTGCATGCAGGCACACAGAGAGGTTAGTGGAGCTTAATGATGCTATTCTGCCAGCCTTCGTCAAGTCAATGGTGCTCCATTTCAAGGTGGATGGCTACCGTAAAAGGGTTAAAGCCCATGGAACAAGGCACATACCCCCTGGGAGTCTCCACCAACCCCCAGGGAGGAGGCTTTGTGTCCTTGGGCAAACATTCCCACAGAAAAAGGGAAAAAAGCCATTTGGCTCCCCCAGCTTGTGCTCCTTTCACTGGTTGAGGAGGTCTTCCCTAGTCAACAGCTGGACATGACGTGACAAATTGGGGGCTTTGTCTTTCTGGGGAAGCAGAGGGGGTGGTAGAGGAGAAAATGTTGTGAAAGAGTTCGGGGGTGGGGGTGGGGTGCTCTGGACATTGAAAGGATGCAGGGGAGCCATAGAATGTATTGTGAATCATGGTGACACAATGCAAATGGCACAGTTTAAAGGGGAAATATGTCGGGGCTTTGTTTCAAATTGAAACGGTCCAGCTTATCGAGGGGAAAAGTGGAGTACCAATTTTGCATGGGGTCAGACAGGGATGGTTAGCCAAGCAGTGGAGATGACAGGTAACTGGGAGCACTAATGCGCAGGAAAACAGTTTCCACCTGATTTCATTTTATAAAAAGCCAATTTGGTTACAAATGAGTCTCATCAAACCTTGTAAACTTACTTGGAATACGAAAAAAAAATCTCATTGCTGTAATTATTTTCTGGATTCAGAAAGCCCATAATAGAGCGTTTGAATTCAGCTTTTACAGGTACAGGTTAGAGTGGATCAAGAACAAAATGGGCTTTGAAACCTTTTACAAAAAAAAAAAAAAGAGAAAGGCATAAACAATAAAAAAAAAAGTGAAGCCTCTGAGTTGCAAAGTCACGGTGGGCTCCAAAGCCCTTCAGCAGCCATTTTATGAAGCTGCTCCTCTCTCAGAATGAGAAAAGAGATCCCCCAAGAATGACCCCTGGGTGAAAAAGCTCCGTATTTGACAGAGTCCGCCTCTTAACTTGTTAACTTGCTAATTGCCCAGCAGTCACTTCATGAGCTGAACAATGGACTGCTAGCTGAGCGATGGGGTTCTCTCTTTGAGAGGCCGGCTGAGGGGGCCAGGTGGCCGTACTGGGGGAGCAGAAAGGGGCCGGCTAGCCTTGAGTGTTGTGTGTGAGGTCTGGCTTGGTTGCCAAGGGGATGGCAGCCTGATATATTATCTGGAGGAGTATTGGGCTGACCCAAGGAGATGGAGGGGCAGGTGGGGCATGACTGTGCCCCACATACCCAAAAACTACACTACCACCCCCACTCAGCTCTTCTAACCTCCATCCTCACTTAGTGTTTGCCTAGCCGAGGCTTGGTAGTGTGTGTGTATCGAGGGGATCTAAGTGCTAACCAGGATTCAGACTCAGAACATGTTAAGTAATTAGGAAGAGCTTACAGGGCCATTTCCATGACAGCTGCTCCTACTGCAAACACAGCACCGGCCAGACGGAGCCAGTGCATTGTGATCTGTTTTGTAGGAATGACGTTGCCAAACACAATAGTTCAGCATGTGTGCTGGGTAGGGCTCAAAGTGCTAGGAGGCTGAAACTGGTCTGTCTTTTGCTACAAAAACACCCATTACGACAGTCACTGAACAACCGGCAGCATCCAGAGAATTTGACCACGCTGTCGTCTTTGCACAGTGTAGCATTGTGGTATCAGGAGAGTTTGGAAAATGGAGATAAAACCATAGCCCATCTTTTTAGTGTGCTGGATAGAACCATATTGGTTCTGTCCAGGCCTCAGTGGTACACAGAACTCGGTTGGAGAGCTGAAGTTAAACGCTTGGCTGTTGCTCTCGTTCCCATGTGTTAACCATGTTAGAATAACAGTTCTAGCATGGTCTGTGATTCCAGGTCTCCGGGTGCCACCATGGGGCCAAGGGTAAGTGGACTCATGCCTAACTGAGTGTTCAGCCGAGTGGGCTGGCTGTTTTGGTGAAACCCAGGTCTCGCTTCAGGCCTTGTATATTTTCCTGGCTCGTCTGTGTTTATCCTCAGCCGCTCTGTTTGGCATCATTTCAGAGGTAACTTATTCTCTCACTCACTTATACCACAAACCACCAAGATTGCAAGAAAAGGGAGGTGTAAGATTTTTCCCTGGCCTGTTTATCTCAGCCTCCCTGACTTCAGTATCCCAGAGAGCTTCAAACAGTGTTTGCATGTGTATGCGGGCTCATGTATTTCACCCCAATTTCCAGCTCTCTGAAGTGTGTACACTTGTCTGCTCAGGGCACTCAGACGTTCTGCTTTTCTGGCCATTGATTTCAAGTTTTTGGTTGCAACTGCACTATACTGTATCCGTGGACCCCTCCTGCCTATTCTCATTTTGCAAGCATGCATAGTCCTTAAATAGGGGTTTCATAAGCCACAATGTTGTAAGCAGCCATTTACATGCTTGAAGTAACAGAGCCTATCCTGACCCTCTCTTCATTAGAGATGCCTAGCTCATCAGTGTTCCCTGCTAGGTTCCCTCTATGAACTGCTGTGCTCTGGACGCATGCCTCCTAACAAGCCACTATTATTTTACTGTACCTCCTTAACTGCACCATGAGTAAATCATTACATCTATGAGCCAGCATCGTCTAAAAAGGGGTGCAATTAAGTCACTGTAACCTGAAAATCACTGTTTTTAAGAAATCTGGCACACATAAACAGCAATACCATTACATGTGCGCGCACGTGCACAAACACACACAAGCACACACCTCCTGGAGAGTGTGCGGCACTCCCCTATGCCACAGCAGATGTTTTTCATGTGGTTCCTTGCTCTCTCTAATAGCCTTCCTGGTCTGTGGCCCTGATACCGTGTGTGTTTTCCTAGCTCAAGCCAGGCAGGGGAGTTTGTGTGCGTGTGTGTGTGTGTGTGTGTCGGCAGGAGTAGAATAAGAATTCCTTCAGGCCTCAGTGTCAAACAATATAAACATGATCTCTATATTTGGAGAGAAGCTGCGCACCGCTTGACGTGGGCCGAGAAAGGGTGCTCACTGTGCTATCGTTTAGAAGCACAGACTTGGAATGATAAATTAAAAACCTCTCGGTGTCTTGCCTCTCCTCTCAGTCATGGTCATTAGAGCGCAGGTCGTGGGTACCTCATTTCTCCTGGCTCGGTCGTGCCATGTGTGTGTGTGTGTGTGTGTGTGTGTGTGTGTGTGTGTATGGAGAGGGCTTGCACTTGATGGCTTCTGGCTGTGCCCCCACCCCTTTTCTCTCTCTTTCTCTGTGCTCCCCTCGCCCTCCCCTGGCTGCCCTTCTGCTTGGCATCTGTTAAGCTGCTAAAGAGAAAGCTGTGTGGTGAAACCGGTGCGTCTTGCTGGGTGGATTTGAACAAGCACATGCCTGTTCTACCTCGGTGGCCTATGAAATGAGAAAATCAGCCACTGTGATGCCGACGGGAGCAGGGCTTGGGTGATAAATCTGTGAGGACTTTTTGCATGTGTGTGTGTGTGTGTGTCTTGTATGTGCATACTTGTATGTGTGTGTGTGTGTGTGTGAGAGAGAGAGAGAGAGAGAGAGAGAGAGAGATGCACAGAAGCAGTTCCAAGATTTAAGGATTTGATTTCACCCCAGCAAAGATCTGCATCTGGAAAGCCATCGCCTTAAATGCACATTGCATTAAAACATGTATGAGTTCATTCTTCCTCCTCGATCATCCGCCTTTCTGTCGTCCTTCAAATATTCAATAATTCATTCCCTCCTGTGAAACAGAGAGGGTCAGTTCACACATGCAAAACTCTTGACTCCTGTCGCAGTGCCTTAGTAGTGGGAACAAAACCGTTTTCAAGATTTTCAAAGAGTGTTCACGAGCGCACGATCTCTATTAGATCAGTGAGATGTCAAGATCTGTATCTGCTCTTTAATGTTGCTGTTTAGACTGGGAGGTAATTTAATCTCATCCTTTGACATTGTTGCCTTTACCGCGAAAGCATTCCACCGGTTAATGACACCAGAAGCAGCCGACCTCAGTTTGGAGCGTCTGTCTGATGGAGGAAGACCAAACCATGATATCAGCCCTCATATTGAAGATGGCTACTGTTAAATGTCATGGTGGGGCTGATAGGATCTGATCTGTGAATAGGGGAAAGAGGAAGAGAGGTTCTTTTAATCTCCTTAGATCTGCTATCATCCTCAAAGCGGTCGGGCTGAGGCAGGGGGGAACACCTGTGTATGTAGTGCGTCCTTTTGGTCCAAACATGTAGGTGATTGAAGGGCTTGAAGGACAGGTGCGTGTGGACGTATAGTTAAAGAGACAGTAAAAACAGTTCTGTTCTGAGTGTGTGTTAAGCGGAAACAAAGCCAACCAATCACAATTACAGAAAGCCAAAGGTCACAGGCAGAAACGATCTTTCGCGCGTGTGTTCATCCTTACAGTGGATAGGTTTATGATGTGTCGCTGGCTTCCTGCGCTCCACACTGTTAACCTCCAGCACACAGGGCTACTCTCGCCTACTTTCCTACATGCTTTGATCTGAACCCTGGTCTGATCTTAGCACAGAAAAAAAAAAATGGAAAGATTATCTAAATGTCTGTCTGTAATGAAAACGTAAATAAATAAGTATCTATGGTCACAGCTGCTAAAACCCTCGGTGGAGTCGTAAGTCATGCTCAGAACCCACACGTGCAGGAATGGGAGCTGTTTTAAGAGACTCGACCTTCCTGTCGCCCCTTACTCGTGTGTATTATCCAGAAGTCCGAGGAAGCACAACTTCCCAATACGCCTCATTCATAGGCCTTATGGGAGACTGAACAAATCTAAGATGGGTAACCTCTGTCTAAACAGCCTGACATCAGCTATCGCCTGATTTTCACCCCTGCATCCCTCTTCCTGGCGCCTTTGTGTTGTGACTCGCGACAAATCCTCCAATTTGCTCAGCTGTGTGAAGAGCCAAGGGGGCATCGATATCATGCCACTTCCGACTGATCCGGCCCTGCTCTCGGGTTTCACAGCGCAGGGTCTGGAGAGAAGTGTGGAAGGGAACAGTTTCACACTCCTGCTCCAATCACACTGATACACACCAATCCTATCCTGCTTATTGATCTAGGTCTGGCTAGTACTTAACACTTGTCTGCCGTTGAGTGGCCAGCTTATGCAAGAATATTAATTCACTTCAATTATTCGACAGGGTTGAAAGGATACCCCTGCCACAGTTTATGAACGCCAGGGTAACATCTAATAGAAAATATTAAGAGCCTGGCACTGCCAATATACTAAAAAGCAAGCGACTCCACCCTTAATCAATGTGAGGAGAGAAGAGGATGCTGCCTCAGCAGGAAAAGGGATCTCACCATTGATTAGTGAACTTCCCAGGTTAGCTCTCATGGCTTGGTGACAGGTGTAGCAGGAAGGCCTAAAACATACACACACACACATACACACACACTTAAACACCTACACATTTGTTTCCTTCCATCAAATCCACCCAGTATTATCGTTATTTAGTTTCAAGGGTTTTCAAAAAGGCTAGTTTATAAGACTCGAAAAAAAAAAAAACATGCGCCATTCTCCCATGTAAAAGTTCTCCAGTCACCCCCTATCCTTTTGAAACTCCGCCTCATCATTCCCACCATAGTGGATCCCTTAAAACCTGATCCTGGCTGATTTTCAAGCCTGCCTGATCGATTTCCCCGGGTGAAAATAAGAGGATACGAAAGCATGTTAGACTCTCTGGAATCAGATCCAATCCATTAGAGGGATCAATACGCTGAAGGCAAAAGGGAGAAAAAAGAGCCCTGAGTGTTGACAAAACCAAATAAATATAGATGCGCAAGAGAGCAGAAATTAGATTACTGTCAAAGAATCTAAGCACAACACTTTTAACCCCTAACCTAACAATCTGTGTTTACACCACAGTGCAAGGGCACGGGAGGGCACGCGGTAACAGACACAAACACGCAGGAAGCATGCGGCCTCACTCAGAGAAAACACACAGAGCAGGGCTTCGGTAACTGGAACCACACAGGGGTGCTAGCCTTTGACTGCACAATAGGGGAAAACACATTGGTTTGTTTGTTTTTTTGGATGGGTTCCAGCTCTTACAGCCAGTTAAATATATCGTATAATATCTTAAAAGTTTTCTTTTCTTCTCATGTTGCAAATCTCTCCATAAAAAAAAAAATTAAAATCTAAAGCGTAATATATATATATATATGTGTGTGTGTGTGTATGTATTTTTTTTTTTTTTACAAAATGTCATTTCAAAACCCACCTACTAACATGTTTTTTTCTTTATCTTGTTCTTTTTTTCATGCTTGGCCCGTCCTCCCATCATGGCTTTCTGCTCTTAGGTAAGTAATGTTTTTAAGACGTTTCTCCACAAGTTATACATGTTTAGTACAGATACTGACTGTAAAGCACTACCCCCACCAGCAGCCAGCCTTTTCATAAATATGAGGAGATTAATCAAACCCAGCAGGTTCATTATTTCGCTGGTTGTTTCCGTGTCCAGACCACATGCTTTCACTGACATTCCACTGGCTCCACGTGCTTGCTGAAGCAGATCTGCCGATTATTACTGCGCTGGCGACAGCCGCGCATAGCTACAGCATGTAACGTTTTTAAAGTGTTAGCAGTGGCAGAGAAAGCGACCTGTTGGAATGCAGACACTCTACCCACACCCCACAACTCCCATAATCCCCCTCATAATGGACTGGCAGCAATGCTTAAGGTCTGCTCTCCAGATGGAGCCTCTGTATGGTAAAGAACTGGCACTAGCTGTGCCCAAACCTCCACCACTCGTGCCCTCCCAGACACATCCGCCCACAGATGTGGCACACACACACACACACACACAGACATATGTATACACAAACATACCCGCCCCGCCCGCTTTCACCTCAGCCCCTATTTATAATAAAAGTGGTTAGAACATCTCAGTTAAGATCAGAAATCCTGGCCAGTTTGCCGCAATGCATGAAACAGGTTATGCGCTTTCTCTCACCTCGCCACCTAACGCTTTCTTTACCCTTCACCTTCTAGCCAGGGAGAAGCTTCTCCATGCTGCCTCTTTTCCTCCTCCTCCTCCTCCTTCCCGGCTCTTTCTGGCTCTCCCATTGATGCGGAGGAGGCCGAGGTGCCACTCAGGTGATTCCCATTGATTTCCGCTCCACGATCGTGTCCTCTGCAGGTGTAAACGTGGCGGGTCGAGTTGATGGCACTTGACTGATCAGACATCTTTGGCAGCAGGGCCACTCAATAGCCCTCTCTACAGAGGAAGGCTGTAAAAGAATGAAAGATTAACAAGAGGCTTTTGCATGGACTGTATTGTAGGTGCGGCTTAGCCAGTTTGAATGGAATCCCCTTTTGGGAAAAGCTTTCTTCATTATATGCGGTACGGTTATGCGAATAGCAGTTATTTGTTCGGTCTGCTTTAGTCCTAGTGATCTGTTCAATGTCCTTGAAGTATCAAAGTTATCCTTATATTCTGTTGAATTATTTTCCAAAATACAGTAATGACATACACTTAGAGCATTTTTGCACTGTTATATGATACGATGCAGTTTACTTCTTTCGAATAGTTGTTGTAAAAACAGAGCTAACAACAAATTATACATTCGAGGAACATAACAATATGTTGAAATGTTACATTCTTAGTTTTGCATAGTCCTCCGAAGGGACGTTTGCCTGTCTAAACGTGTAAGCGTACAGAAACTCGGCTATGAGCTCCAGCACCAGGACGCTTCGGAGGCACTCGCGTCCTCTTTTAACTGCTAATTGGCCTAAGCAAAACTCCTGAGAACGGAAAAAGGTGGGAGGCTATTCAGCATTCGATAATCATCGAGCCAAGTAATAGTTCGGAGTATCTTAGGAGCAATATTATTACCATGTAAAGAACGGCTTGATTACTTTATTAGCCCCTTCAAATCATTCTGCTATCGCTTACCAAACCGACCTCAGAGACCCTACCCTCAGCGTCACCCCTCTGTGGCGCACCCCATGAAGAAATCAAATTATGGGCACTGCATGTTTAAATCATGGACCCTGTACCCTGAGTGACATAAAAAATGACTACGGGGGGGTTACGCAGAGTTCAGGTCGGATAATGAAACAGCCATGGAGGTAATAGAGAGAGAAGAGGTGTTCTGAATGTGGGGGGAGGCAGCAGGAGGGGTTAATAAAAGGGGTTCATTTAGAGGGTATCTCCTTAGTCTGACCCGATTCGTAGCTTCTCCATTTGAGCTCCTCTTCTCTTTCCGAGTCCTACTTTTCCCAATGATGGACTGAATGTGGACTTTTATTTAAGTCATCATCGTGACGGTAGGTTAGGTCATTGATTGAGCTAGATCGTATAAATTCAACGTTATTTACCAGCTGTCTGTGAATCAAAAAAAGGACCACCTCGTTCTTCTCTTAATCCATGTTGTTAGCAACATAATACTTGTAATTTGACAGCTCCATCCTGCTCGCTCGTGTTGGCATAGTTAGCGGCTGCTGACTGAGATTAAGCTAACTCTGATCAGATGGTGCGTTTCTGAAGAGACTAATTCAAGTGTCAGTTTCAGTCATAACAGGCGTGCCTGAGTTTGGCTTTTGGAGACTGTTAATTCAGTCTGAATTCCTGCCATGGGAAAGCGCAGATGGTGGTGGAGGTTTCACAGGTGCACTTCCCCATCTGACACCTGTCAAATGTTTACGGCTCAATCCAGCATGTTCGCCGCAAGCCTCCTTCTCATTATTAAATACCTCTGCCCTCTGTCTCCGGTTGATGGCTGCCACAGAAAGCAAGAACATGTCACCTTTGACCTTAGGTCTGTCACCCTACTACCTGTTTGCGTTAACCTTATGGTCTGGCCAAAAGGAAGGTCAAAAGCGCGGGACTGTCTCTGTGTGTCGACACCACACAGTTAGTTTATTAAAATGGATAAGGCAGGAAGTCGTTTTCAAATATTCATCTTTATCTTATCAACTATCTGCCTATGTTTTTACGCGCTATTTAGTTACTGATAGCAAAATGGTAGCCATTTTTACTAACTTACACCACTGCAGAACATCAGTTGTCACTCTGTCCTTTTGACCTTGAGCCTCACATCCTCCAAACACAAAAATCCAGCCTCTGTGACCAAGTGAGAAATAAAAAGCCTATTACAGGACGCTTCCAGCAAGCCGTTGTTGACGGTCTTTTACGGAGGTTGCCACTGATGTCTTCATTTAGAGCTCACCCCTGTGGCGTAGCTCTGCTGGGGAGTCAGCAGCCCAAGCAGCAGCCGGGTGATTAGTAGTAAAATTTTAATAGGGATCCATACATATGTCTAGCTGTCATTTTTACGAGGACGTTTATACAGCAGCCTCCGCCATCATCGGGCCCAGTCGGCCAGGACCTGGGAGCGAGGCTGAGCACGGAGCACGCATCCTACTGACACACACATCTTACGGCCTGTCCTGGAGGGAGTAGGAAAGGGTGGAAGGGAGAGTAGGGGAGGGGAAGGGGGTGCTTTATGGCGTTAAAGAGCAGCCTTAGCTTTTAGAGTAATGGGATAGCAGGGATTTGGGTGCAGTTGGAGCCAGTCTGATATGATATTTATTGGCCCTGGTCCATTGGGAACACTGAGCTTAATGTGACTCCCATAAGAGGGGTCCAAGGTTCCTTCCTCCGAAGTATTTACAGTAGGTCCCCGAGCCATTGCAATTAATACACTTAATCATCTAGCCAACCCTTGGCTTTTTTGCCATGTGCCATTATGGCTTGTGGTGAAACAGCATTGGTGTGAAATGACTCACGTTGATCTTCTGAGATCTATCCAAACATGCAATATCAAAGACTTTTGACATCCTAGAACCACAGATGTTAGTCGCTGTATGATAACAGGACCAAGTGGACCTTCAGGATCTGTGGTGATTGTATCTGTATTTCAGAGGCAAAGAGGCAAAGTCCAGAAGTGTAGACCATAAAGACCTGCACTTCATGCCTTATCTGGTCTGGTTGTATGCTATCAGAGTTCAAGTGAAGGGTCTCGCACCGCATCCCCGTATAGAGTGAATAAATACAGTCGGGGGTCAGAAAGGCAAAGGGCTTAGAAAGGTGAGGATACTAGGGGAATCGATCCATAGGCAGGCTGAGGGGTGAATGTTTCCTCTACTAACAAGTGCGCTAACATAGTTAGCGTCTGGTCACACCTGCGCCGGGCAGAGGAGTTGACTAATGCTGTATAACGAGAGAGCATGAGAGTGAGGAGAGTCCTTTATCCCAACCGGAGAAGCAGACCTACCCATTATAAGGCTTCCATTTTAGCCCCTAATGCAATTAACACCACTGAGTGAGGGGTTAAGACAAGGTTGCCGGTGGTGTAGCTACAGCCTGGGGCCGGCGCATCGAGGGAGGGAAATCGGTGTGGAATTGAATCACGCAAGGGGACAGAGGTGATGGTTCCCTGAGGAGAGCCGAGTACAGGGAACTAGAGTAAGGCAGGCCACGGAACACACTTGCTGGACCTCCATCAGAACACAACCTACACTAATACACATGGCCTCATCATAATTTACTGACCACACTTAAATCCACATACATCACCCAGCACAGGCCTCGACTGGATTTAGAAGCATCCTATTAGTGTGACAGTAGAAAGCATATATAGTAATAGCAAGCCAAGCCAACTGGACATTCAAATTGACTTGATCTGAAACATTCAAAAATATAGTTTTCATATCCCTGATATTGCCACAACAGGGAGCCACAGTTGGGAAGTGACGGATGTAGTAATTGTCATGATTGGCTTTTCTTTCAACTGGATTACAGTAAAAACGGCATAGTAGATTATTAGATGGCGCATTCAATACAACCCCCTTGCTATTACCCAATAATTCTTATCGCCACATTTCTCGTGCAGAGTCTTCACCGCGATAAGTGAACATTGGTCTGCTTTATGGCTGATAATCTCAGACAGCCAGATATGATCAGAGGCTTTGGGGGCCACTGACCACTTAAACCAGGCAAGGCCCTTTCAGCAACGTAATAACCAGCAATTGCGCAGCTCGCATCTATCAGCACACATATCGACCTGGCACGACTCTGGCCACAGATGCTGGGCCTATTAGCCCCCTTTTGTTTGTTTTGAATGAGAATAGAAAAGGAATTGGCTCATGTTTGATCTTATTGTCGGTAACTCGACCTCCCTGGTGGCCGAGACCAAAACCAATTCTAATCTGGTTAGGGAGACGTAGCTAGCTTTTCTAATGCTTTTTAAGAGACAAAAATATGGTGACAGATAATAACATAAATGGGGAAAGCTTTTGGGCCTGCCGACCGCAACTATAGATCCCCCCTCCATACCTCTGCGGCTCCAGCCAGGGCATTAGAGCGACTAGGATCGGTTCGGAATTTATGGCAGATGTAAGTGCATTTGATTGATAGGACTGTTTAAGACCAGTCTACATGGCCATTTATTTAATTTCGAAAGAGCAAATGAGTAGATCCGGAAAGCTGCTGCTGCGGGCAACTGTGGACTCGGTGACGGAAAACCGACAGCTCCTCTTTCCTGCCAGAATGGACAGAAAGACAAATAAGCAGTAAACACAACTTTCCGTCATTCCCCAGCGTAGGGCTGTTTGTTGGCGGTGTTGGCAGGCGATTAGATTTAAAATGATATTTTTAAATCCGGTGATCAGTTTTCTGTTCTGGATTGTTTACCAAGCCTATTTGTTTGTGTGTGTGTGTGTGTGTGTGTGTGTGTGTGTGTGTGTGTGTGCATGTGTGTGATGTGTGTCAGGACAGTACACAAGTGTACTCCAGCCTGTGGCTAGGAGAGAAACTCAATCTGCTTATAGCTACATCCTGTGTCCTTCATAACCCTGGTGAAACGAGGTGCTCTGACCTCTGTAATATCACTGGACTCCGATGACAGCTGAGTGTGTGTGTGTGTGTGTGTGTGTGTGTGTGTGTGTGTGTGCATTCCTTTGTTGTGCCCCAAATATGCAGCTGTATTTTATACTTTGCAATATAGGAAATGTATTATTTCACCTTCAATTTAGCTCACACAGTCACACACACACACACACACACACACACACACACACACACACACACACACACACACACACACACAGTGTTTGATAAGTACCTATGAGTAATAGCCTCGCTCTGGCAGGCAGCTGCTGGCTCTTGTTTACATGCTAAGTGATTACCCTAATTTTGCGAGCAGTCTGATAAATAGTCTGCCCCTGTGACAGCCTCCATGAGAGCCATGGCGATAATACCATTTTGATTATTCAATAAATAACCCATAATTCGACATTGATTGGGCTGTGAATGTGATGTTGTGGGGGGGGTGTATTGACCCTTGTGGTCAGTTCTATACTGACCACTGGTCACTAAGGTCAGCGCTCTCCACTCGATGCCCACTCTTCTCCATGCTGATTTGATTTGTAAAGGATGCACCCTTTTCGGTCTTTCTTTTATTGGCAAATCCAAGTCCCCCCCACCCCACCGCTCCAATGACCGCTACTTAATAACTTTTAAAATTATCCCATGGCTAGTGACGAGCATATTAGTGCAGCAGACTTAGCATGAGGTGTATTGAAATCAATGCAAACGGCTTTGTTGGCCTCTTGAATAATGGTTCGTTTTAGGAAGCGGCGCTCATCGAGGCCGAGCCCTGATCCACTTAGCGCGCTCGGTCCTTTTCCAATTCTGTATCATTTTTCGCCCGCATAGCCAACGGTGGCCACTGATGCAGTTATTGGAGTCTTCCTGTTCTAGTTATTGGACTATTGATCCTCGAATGTTTTGCCTTCTGTCCATTTGCTTTTCATTTATATGCAGATGCCCTTGCACAGGGTAGCTTCGAGTCCTCCCTTTCCCAGCTGTCTGTCAAACTCTCACTCCTCCTCCTTTGTGACATCACTCAATCTTGATGGGTCAGCCATGGGTGTCTGGGAGAAGGCGACAGATTCATCCGTCTACGCGAAAAAAAAAAAAAACCTGGCCTGAAAACGGGCTTCTTTTTCAGCAAGCTGGCAAATGGCTTTTCCCCGAGCAGATCCATTGCTGTGCTGGCTTTTGCCTATTAAATACCTAGCCTCAATTGCCCATTATTTCCCCCAATAAAACTGCTGCAGACTGTGCGATTTCTGTTCCCCCTGCCGCTCCCCTCTTCGTCTTTTGTTTCGGAAAACATGCTTCAGATGCGACTCAAAAAAGGGAGCCTTAATGAAGTGAAACGTTTGATGTCTCGAAATAAGAAGCAGACCTGGGGCCTCCGTGCTCGGCTCAGCAAACGCGGCGGTTGATCATAGGTGTGGAAAGCCAATCTTTTAAAAAGGCTGAAGGGGAAAAAAACGTTGCTTGTCCTGCCAACAGGACCTAGTTGCCCCAACACAACCACTACCACCCCTCCGCCCTTACCCCGGGCTATTGGCAGCACTCGTATTATTCAATTACGGAGAACTACAGGAAACACGGGATCACTTTGTGAGTTTCATGCCCCAATAAATAAGATTATATGGACAGAAAAGAAGTAAACCTGTGTTAAAAATCTCCTAACTGGCCAGACTGAAAGGAGCGTGGACACGTTCCAAATAGGGTATAGCTTGCATGTATCTGTAATTCACAGGCTTATGTTAACTTGTACAGGTGTAACTGAGTGGAATAACAATAGACACACTCTGCTGCTCTATGTCTCCCTGGTAAGGAGAAGAAAAAGCTGATAGATGAAGAAGAGAGAGAGAGAGAGAGAGAGAGAGAGAGAGAGAGAGAGAGAGAGCAAACGTAGCTTGAGAGAGGGTCAAAATGATGATTTAGAACCACGGTCATTATGCCTCACTTTTGTGTGTTAGGAGAAAATCATTCCATTCATAATTCATTCCCTCAATTACTATTAATAAAGCGGTATTTCAGCAAGGGAGAATGGCAGAGGACAATTACATGTAACATGGCATTAGCGTTTCTATTTGAACACTGCCTACCCCAATTCCTCACCCGAGCAATAAGAGGGGATGATCCCGCTGGACTTTTTCCACGGGAATTATCGTATGGATATGATATTCTAATTTATTAGCCCCTGTGTAATGTATTCGCTCGGTTAATTGAGCACATTGGTGAGTAAAGACCAAAGGGACAGAAAATGGAGGAAGGGCTGACACTCTTTAGAGTGCGAGTTATGAACGAGAGGCCGGATGGGAGTTTATGGGGATGAGAATATGTGTGGGAGTAATAATTACTGGCCATGATGGGCTCCTTCATAAGTCAAGGAGAGGATGGTTGTCTCAGCCTGAGAGAGAGAGAGAGAGAGAGAGAGAGAGAGAGAGAGAGAGATGCACAGAAGCAGTTCCAAGATTCAAGGATTTGATCTCACACCAGCAAAGATCTGCGTCTGGAAAGCCATCGCTTTAAATGCGCATTGCATTAAAACACGTATGCGTTCATTCTTCCTCCTCGATCATCCGCCTTTCTGTCGTTCTTCAAAGAGGGGCAGAGATGGGCAGGCTATATTTCACAGCACTCACGTCCCAGCTCATGGCTTACTAAAGGACTAGTACATTGGCACACCTTGTAGAGCTCCATTACATGCACACACACACACACACACATGCACACACCTGGCTGCTCTGCCTGCACCTGGGCGTTCGGTCCCACCTCGGGGAGCCACCTCATTACAATAGTGCCAGGCCTTCTGAAAGGCTGCCAGCCTAGTGAGGGTGGAGAGGCATACCTCTTTCACAAACAGTGATAATTGATTAAAGAAAGAAGGAGATTGTAAAGAGCTTGTAAAAGCGCTCAGCGTTTCAGCCACCGCTGAGATTATCAGGTATGGCGCCACGTGCCTTTTCCCAAGGCTACAACTATAATAGGTGGTTTGCTCAAACTTCTCCTTTTTCAAGGGAAATGTTTAACAGCCTCTTTGTATAAAAAGGAAGGGAGGGGGGGGGCTTTTATGCACATAAAAGTCTTCAGATTGACAGCTTTGTATACTACATCAGAGATGAAATTTTTTTTATTATTATTATTTTTTTGTTTTTTTTTTTTAAATAAAAAAGTACGTTACATCCAGCAGCTCGGGCGGACATTTTCAATCCAGGCATCCTCTCGTACTTTACTCACTCACTCAACTCTCACTTAGATGGCTGGCCTGCTGTATTTCATTCAATTATCAGTAAAACAGTTTACACACACACACACACAATACACTTTAGCCCATATATGAGCACCCATTTCCAATCAGATCACCCCCCATGACCCATAACATAATGACCGAATTCCACTGTGGAACATGCTGGAGTACTATTAAAATTTGGGTAGGGTTGGGCTCGGGTTTGGGTCGGGGAGCCGTGTGGAGTCAGGTACGACTACACATCTAAAGACGTATAGAAGACTGTGGGTAAACAACAACGCGCACCATCCTGGATCCACAAGTTTCTGTCCTAAAGCAAGATTTGGCTATATGTTGCATCCACCTTCAAACTTTCCACCCTGTAAAGTTCCTAATTCAGTAATGACCTGCTAGAGCAATGTCATAGCCAGGTTATTACCGTCATCGCTGTGACATTATAAACTGACGCACATCTCACCCCTTTAACGTGTGTGAGTCAGAACCGACGGTCCAGAAAGTCCTGGCATGTTCACTTTCATTTGACACGCACCAGGCCAAAGTTCTCTCGCTGTCTCGTTCACCAGTCGCATGCAATATTTTTAAGTACTGCTTTACAAGACTTCTTGTATCCAGCTGGTTGGCTGGGACGGGTGAGGCGTAAGGGACTCATACGATCTCGTAACAACGAGAAGAGCAGAAGAATCGAGAAAGAGCCTCGAAAGAATGGACCTGAAATGGACCTCGGGACACGTCTGAAGTAGTGGAATGACCGTATTCTGCAACGCTGGCTTTTATTTGGCAAATTTCTACATGTGTAAGTGCAGACCATCCATCCTCCATGGACAGGTTTCATGGGGATTTGGCTGCTTTGACCGTGATATAAAGCTGTCATAATTTATTTGAAATACTAAAGGAGAAGACCAACATTAATCACTCTTTCTTGTTTATTAAAGCAATAAAGATTTCACGAAGTGCTTTATCACCTTGTGCCAGATTGAGAAAAGACGGGCCTTTTGTATGGAGCGCACAAAGACAAGAGCCCATTACACCATCTGACAGAGAGAGAGAGAGAGAGAGAGAGAGAGAGAGAGAGAGGGAGGGAGGCATTGAGCGAGCGAGAGAGAACAGGACAGGAAGGCTCACTCAGACAGAATCTTTATTGTGTTGTCAGGATGTATGACATCATGCTGACCTCTCACCTTGGGTGCTGCATAGTGCTGATTGGACAAGTCCCCCTCTATTGACTGCTCATGAACTGCTGATGTAAGGGAGCATTACACCTGAGCTGACACGCACGGCTACGTTCAGATGAACCGAACGCGTGTCACGCCGTTCTTACACACTACATCTGCCCTTCAGCTTCAGACTATGAAACATCATAAGCCTGATGATACTCTCGCCCTGTCTGCTCCGTTATCTCCAAACAACAGCTCCATCAGGTGATCAATAATGTGATTAGGAATTAGGTGATCAGTGCCATTTCTCGTGTTGTTGGTTTATGTAAATATGGCCACCGGGATGGCTGGAATCAAGGACACAGAGGAGCTCTGGAAGAAAGAGTACCTTTGACTTTGAAGAGTGTATTACGAGTGCGTTTGCAGAGAAAAGAAGCTTTCAGTTTTCGCAGGGACGGACAGTGAATGATACACAGCAGGACAAGCTTCCATCCAGTTCAATGTCCAGCGCTCGTTATGACGACGTGTTTCCTTACCCTTTATGCTCAGGCCGATCGTAAATTTCCCCGAACCTCAGTTTGGCTTTGAATAATATAATCTTAATTATTATTTTTTGGCCTGTATAACATAATTCTTGGGCGTAATGATTTTTTATGCTCTTGACATATTGTTTGGAGGGTGACATAAAACTCCGATGACATGTGACATTTGGAAAAGGTCACCCCGCCCATTTTGGATCATGTCTGTCTTCATAACGCTGGCACTTGTCATATTGAAACTGGCATTGGCAATCTATGTCTCGCACAGGGAACCCTCCCTGCTTTTTTTTTTTCTTTCTTTTTTTTTCTTTTGGCTGTTGCGGGGCACTCTTGTTTTCAAGGATGCTTTTTTTCCCTTTTTTTTACATAGCAGGGTAGTGGAAGAAGAAAATTGTCACTGTAGGGGAAAATGAGCCAGATCACTCCGCCCTCGGGGGGTCCTATGGGGCCCAGGAAAGTGTACGTGATCTGCAGAATGACAGAGACGGAGACTCATACTAATGTGATAAATACGTCAGAAATGACTTTGGGTGGGGGGAGGGGCGGCAGGGGGCTCGGGACTAGGGTTAGGTGCAATCAGTTGGATGATAGAAACATGGGAGAATTGACAAGGGCTGATCTGCTGGAATTAAATGAAATAGCATGGCGGGGTATTTATTTATTTATTTTTTCTCCGTGGTTGTTTTTTAGGCAGCTGATAAAGAGGCTGTCAGAACGATTCATCTCAATCTGATCTGAGACCCACTTATGAAAATGTAAAAGGACTGTCGGCAGCATTCAGATGCAGCTTGAGTTGGCTCTCTAACCTATCCACTTGTTAACTGTGTCGATAGCCTTGGCTCATGTGTTTAAGAGGAAATACAGGAGAAAAACCGTTTCGGAAAATAACATTGGGGAAATGCAGAGAGACGTCAAAAAGCCTCCCAAAAAAAAAAAGAAACCCCAGAGAGGATAAAGTCTGCTTTTTTTTTCGTTGGCTTTGCCGTTTGTTTGGTTGTTTTTTTGTTTTTTTTCATTGCTTCTGTCAGTTTTCAATTCTGTCCTCTTACCTTTAATTCACACTCCATCGTCATTGCATTCTGCGCCGACATAAAATAAAACGAGAAAAGATAACCGTAGTCTCGGCTGATCTCTGGGTTAGAGATGCTATCCTGTTCAGAAAGAAAGCTGTCGCATTACCGAGCATGTGACGTGTACAGATTTATGCACAATCACCATTACCAGGCGTTTATACGAGCGAGAGATGAGTCACTGGGGTAGAGCTAGATGTTGTCTTGTTTTTGCGCCATGTCGTCTATGCTAATGTTGCTTGTGTAAGATCAGATCATTTCCAAATTGTCTGTGGGATCTTAGACGAGAGGCTGAAGGGTTTTCTAATCTTGGTACAGTGCCATAAATCGTCAGCCAAAAGTCGACAGGAATCGAATGAGAATTTAAAAAGGAATGGGTGGGAACTTCAGAAATACTTGGGCCTGGCTACGATACTACAGGATGGGATTGGTAGATAACTGCAGTGTGTGTGTGTGTGTGTGTGTGTGTGTGTGTGTGTGTGTGTGTGGGATTTTTGCTGTGACAGATTAAATGGTGATTGCCATATTATAGAAAGTGCAGAGGGAGTAAAAATCCTGCGATATAGGGATCACTATGACAGAAGCAAAACACAAGAACAGCATGTGTGGGTGTGTTGGTGGGTGTTTGAGTCTGCAGCAGTGTGTGTGTGTGTGTGTGTGTGTGTGTGTGTGTGTGTGTGTGTGGGCTAATGAAGAACAGCTGCTGACTAATGAATCAGGATGAGTTTAATGACGGCTGCTTAAAGCTAATGCTCCATCTGAGGAAGCTCTTGCAGCTCACAGCAGTCTCTCCCCAGATTGACATATTCTGCGGTATCTGTCTTCCGCGCCCGTTCTGTTATCTAATCCTTCTTTCTGGGACAGATGCCGATCTCGAAGACACATCTCAGCGCTCATGTAATTCGTGTGGTGTCCTAACCTCAGTTTCCTGTGAACGCTCGCCGTACTGTTCTCCCAGGCCACTGGAGGAGCTGGCTGGCCGTTACTGTGAAGGAAGAGGCCCGCGATGGTGTGGTTAGCTAACGGCCTTAACACGCGACACACACAGTCCTGCTTCATCCTGTTACACAACTCCCATCTGGCTATGTCACACTCTTTCTCACAGACCCTGTCTCAGTCGTTATAACAGCTCACATAGAATGTATAGTCTAGTTCACTGTAACAAATCTGTTTCGGTTACTATCACGGGAACTCTCACACTTATGTTCATTCACACTCCCAGGCACAGGATCACGGGGCAGTCTGGGGCCTATCCCAGGGAACTCGGAGGGGGGGCAGGCACGATCGCGGACACATTCAGACATTCAGTTTTAAAAACGCATAACCATTGCTATGGTTACGCCTGTCGTTTGAAAACTCCGGGCTGGCGTTCCAGTGTAAACAGACCACAATTAAGACTTTTGGGAACGATGGCGTGGCTCCGCCCACATTCGCTCCCTGATCGGGTCTTCTGGATCATCGCGTATCCTTCCCTGATTCGTCAAGCCCCTACCACATGATCGTTACGCTACCTCGATCGGATACACAGCAACACGGAGTCTGGACCGCAAGCTTTGCTGGCTTTGTCGTCCTTCTTAGCAGACACAGTGCAGTTTAATTCTGTATTTTACAATACTGCAGCTGCCGACATGCCCAAGAGGCGAGCTACGATTAGAGCGATCACCAACAAATCTCATTTCGAGCAGCGTAAGCCCTACACGGAACGCCGGTTTGGACTAGCAACCAACTTCCTGTTTACGCTTGTATGCGCATGCGCATGCCCAGTGTGCACGAACGGTCATGCGACATGCGTTCTCGGCCGTGTAGTGTGGACAGACATCGTTATCCTTTTAAAACTAGTGTAAACACGACCTTAGAGAGGCTAGTCAGTCTACAACGCGTGTCTTAAGACGGCTGGAGGAAACCGGAGTGCCCGGAGGAAACCCTCGAAGCACGGGGAGAACATGCAAACTCCGCGCACACACGGCAGAGGCGAGAATTCAACCCCCAACCCGTCTAAGTAAAACAAACGAGTCTTTTGCTGCTGTTTGAAATAAAGTATATTAGTTCTAATATTGCAGTCATGTGAATAACGTCATGCTTACGTTGTTGTCCTGGTAATGAAACGATACCACAGTCTAATCCCTGATGTTACCGGTTCTCGGTTCCGGACCAGCAGCATTTTAGTGCTGAAACTAAACCAGTTTTGCTGGACCATGTCATGATGGAAAAGCTGTAAAGGATAGAAATTAGGAGTCACCGTTCTGCACCTCATCCTGACATGTACATGCTCATTCTTTTCAGAACTGTCTCACTCGGGCACATTACACCTACACTACTAGCGTACATTATCAGACACTCCGAGGGTCACGCTTTGATGTTGGCCCAATCTTACAGACAGACAGACACACAGACAGACAGACAGACAGGCATGCAGACATGCAGATTTGCCCTTCTCTCCTGGCCTTTCAAATATACTTGAGTTACAAGTGACAGTTGCTGGAAAGCCTGGGCCTCCTCTGATTTTATGCGTTCTAATATTTCCCTGGCCTTTTCCCCCATTATCCCTGACCTTCAGTGGCGCAGCATGCCAGTTGTTGACGCACATGTCAGGGAGCATTGTGGAGAAATGTCATCAGGAAAATGTCCCATCGACTGCTGAAACTGCACACATGCCACGCCACACACCTCCCTCGTAAAAAAAAAAAAAAAAAGAGAGAGAAAGCGAAAAAGAGAAAGCCTTTGGCATAGGATAATTGGCATAATCATTTGAATTAAGCCTTCTTTTAGATCTTATTTCCAGTGATTTGGTTTTTGAGTCTTCACTCCTTGACTTGGCTTATTAAAGGTGTTTGGTACATCACCGCTTCTGTTAGCCGAATGTACCTTAATTGATTCAATTGTAAAATTACAGCGCAAATATTGCTAGTAAAAAGTATTCTAGACCGGTGCATTCCATGGCTGCAGGAGCCATTAATGTGGCGTGATTGAAGGCTTAACGGAGTTTAGGCCAACAAGTCTCTCTCTGTCAACACACTGAGCACTTGAGCCTGCATTAGTCTCTGTCTGTAAATAAACACGCTCACAGATTTCTGCTTCAGGCCTGTCTGACTCTCCCGCTTGCTGTTCGTGCTGTGGTTAGAATCTCCATTCTCGATTTCTGGATGTCAGTCGATGGGCTATGAAAAGGAAAAGGGCCCGAGTAATAATGTTCTTCCCTGGTTTGATGGCTCGCTTGGCATTCCAGGAGGCTGAAACTTTGTGTAAAATTGAAATTGAAAGCGCAAAACTGCATGCGTTCATGGTATAAATGTGTTATAAGTTCGAGTGCTGGCTGCGAAGAGATGAAACGACATTCTCCGAGTCCCCCCTCCCCCCCCACCACCTTTTTTTTTTTCTCCTGAGGAGACGGAACTGTCAGCTTGTCAGAGCCGCTGCTGATAAGCACCCACTGATTGATTTTTTGATTCTGTCCTGACGTCTAGTGTACCCTGTGCTGCACTTCTTCATCTATGATAAAAACATTGGCTGCGCTCTTTTGTTTGTGCACGCAAGGCTGCTGCCTGACTTGTAGTATTTGCTAATTTAACACAGCAGACTAGGATGGGTTTTTTTTTTTTTCTTTCTTTCTGTCTTTCTGTGGATCAGGGTGTTCTCAGAGACATGAATGTTCTGAGACGTATGAATGGAAATGCATGAACTATGTTGAAAATGAAATATTTAGTGGTTTATGGCATAGTGCGATAGCACCGGTACGGTGGGGTTTAATAGGAGGAAAAACTTGACGGTCTCAAACCTACACGGTCGCTTCGATGGCGATATTCGCGTGAATGTTGAAGCTTTGGAAGCTGATCTGGACCGAATAAAGGACTGAGAAGAAGCTAGGGCGAAATACCACCGGCACCACTATCACCAAGTCGTCTATCATTAACGTGACCTTGGTGTGCTATTAGAACTTAGGATCGTGATACAATCAGCATCGAATAAACAACAGTGCTCCTTAAATACGATTAGGAAACATTCACCGGTCCGCTACTCCACCGTCACGATAAATATTAAGCTAGGTAATCCTTAAAAATGGGAATTTCCTAGTAAACTACCCGTCGTAGGCAGGTGAGTGGCCTTATCAGCGTTGTTCGAGCGTCAGGAGTCAGGAGGCAGAATAACCCTCGCCCCCGCTCCTAATCGTGTTTGCTATTGCTAAATGAGCTGCTCTGGCTAGGTGTGTTAGCGACTAATGAATTTATGACCTGATACGACGAGGCCCAAACACTGGCGAGTGGTCATAAAACAGGAAGGGAAAGAAAAACAGTCATTAACGTTTATTAGGACGGCTTGTCATCTTCGGTCGTTCGGTAGGCGAGTATGGATAGTATTGCACTGATCAATTAATTTTTAATCATCTCAGGAGAGATTATGGAGACTCGCGATGAACTCCAGACTGGCTGGAGTCTGTCAATAAACAGGGCATGGGTCAGACTGCAGTGTGACACACACACATAGACACATGCGCCACACTTAGCAACTGTTATTACACCCATTACCTCTCGTTTATTAACCACCAAGCCACAGGAAACTGACACAAGATATGACAAAACCGGCTGTGCCGTTTGGAACTCAATATTTCGGCGCGCTTTTTTTAGTTCTTTAGTTTGAGACAAAGCCTCTCTCTCTCTCTCTCTCTCTCTCTCTCTCTCAAACACACACACACACACACACAACAGCTAACAAGACACTCTTGACTGTCATGCAATTCCCCCTTAAGTGTGGCCACTGTGCTGTTTAAAATCTCAGATTCTTTCTCACATAACTGTAGGAAGCAATCGTTGTCGAACACGGTGACACGCACACTTTCCTCCGCACCGTAGTCTCCTAAGAGCCTGATGGGTAATGGATACTAGCTTAGCGCCTGCAGAAAGATGGATGGGTACAAGGAGGAAAAGTTGGGCCTGATGTATGGACTGGCACTCGGGGGATTCGTTCTTGGCGGGCGGCTCTTATGCCAAGCGGTAGGCGCTGGTTAAAAGTTAATAATTTTATCGCCGGAGAGGAGCTCATCCATCATCAGGAGTTTGTTTAGGCGGTGTGGTCAGTGCTGGGCATGCACTGATAAATGGTGATTATAGGGAGGGTTCTGTGCAAGGTGGCTCTGCATGTTTAGTGTGTGTGTGTGTGTGTGTTTGGGAGCGCTACTGTACACACATATCGTAGCTAGCAGAGCTATCATAATTCACGGGGAAGTGATCTTTGAAGACTAATCTAAGAAGTATTCACGTTGCAGTTTGTCACCGGAAAGGAAACAGATTTTTCAGTTGTTGTTGTTGTTGTTTATTTATTCATTTTATTTGATTTTTTTTTTATCATCCGGATTATAGATTGCTCTAGTAGCAATCTATAAGGCGAGGTGACTGGATTTGTGGGATAGATCTGGACTCGTGTTATAATCGTACAGACGTTACGTCTGACGTGCTTCATCACTTGGTTGGACGTCTAGTCAACTCGGCTAACTAGGATCATATCAATTATTTATTTTTGTATTCATTCCTAGATTTTGTATTTTTTTTTATGGAATAGAAACAGGTGGCCAGCATGAGAAGTCTTGATTGTGTTGTAGAGGCCAATTCTTTTTTTTTTTCCATCAGCTTTCATTAAACTTTCTCTCTCTCTCTCTCTCTCTCTCTCTCTCTCTCTCTATCTTTCTCTGTGTGTGTGGTGTATAAGCCTGTATTGGAGGTGGGACTAAGGTGCTCTCAGGGCTGTAAAGGAGCTGCCTCGTCTGGAGGGTTGGAGTGTTAATGACTCAAGGTCAGAGAAGAAAACTGAATGAGAGAGAGAGAGAGAGAGAGAGAGTATGTGAGCCCTAACGTCTTTTTGACCTGCACTAATAATAATAAAAAAAACACTAATATAACATTATTCGTCATATCACGGCTATGTTCCACACTTTATGCTTGAAATTTCTGAAAATATTTCACTATGCCCGAGATGTTTATATTACTCCCAAGCTTTCACACTAGTACGCTTTACAACGTGGCAAATTCCACAAACTAAACTCATCGAGCTCGCCGCGAGCTCCTTCTAGCCATGCACTACGTCCCACATCACTCGCTGGGATCATATGAGGTGGAGGTCACCGACCGTCACCCTGCCGCCACCCGCCACCGGCAGGCCGTGCCACCCGCTGCCACACAATCGCCCCTTTGACCAGACAGCACAGAGGCACAAAGAGCTTTCTGACTCCAACACAAGGTCATATTTTTCATCCTGACCGAGTGCATAGACGAACCTGCTGGACGCTTGGACATCCTTAAACGCTGCGTGATTACAGCAAAGCAGACTTCATGAAGATTAACATCTACACTGTTTAGAGCTTCTTCTACTACTGGCAGCAATGAGATGAGTTCAAACGTGTGTGTTCACTGAGGTAGAAAACCAAACCAACCAAAACATCACGTAGTAATCCATTCACGAATCTGAACCGATGACATGCCTAACCTGGCTTCACGGCGACTCCAGTGTAACACTCCGGTACTAGGGCGCGTCAGTGCTCCTGAAAAGTGCCCCGAAACGATTAGAACAACTTTCTACATTTCTATCGCAAGTACAACGTACAATATGACTTATTTATGACCGGACGGTACGAGTTGCGTTTATCTATGTCATCGAAATAGCTTCAGACATGACTTGAGGTCAAGCACTGCAACGTTTACAGTACGCACGTGAGAGAGCGTGCGTTTTTCACACACGTATATATATGTGTTTGCGAGTGTATATGTGTGGGTGTGGGTGTGTTTTCCAGCTGAATGGTCTGTAATTCAGGCTCGGTGAACTCCCACTGGCCACTGCTGGTTGCTAGACCTGTTGATGGGACGCCTCTGTCAGAGCGCCGCGGGAGTGATAAATGTCCCTTATCGGCGTCGTCATTGTAATGGCTCCACAACGGGCCGCTGACGGGCCAATGGGCCCGAGTTATCGCCCTGCTCCTGCTGGGGAAGAATACACATCAAGCTGCCAATCAGCCACTCTGAAAATTGCTCTGAGATTTGAGTCCCAAGACAGCAAGCCGACAGACAAAGATCTCTCTCTCTCTCTCTCTCTCTCTCTTCTCTCTCTCTCTGCCATTACACCGCTCCAATGTCTTCTCAAACCTCTTTTTTAGTGCTGAAACTCCTAAACACTGTTGTTCCCCTGTCAGGTGACACATGTGGCTTTTTTTCTTCTTCTTTTTTTTTCCCACAAGGGAAATCGGCTTGTTTTGGACATAGCAGCATGTTATAGAAATGAGGGACATGTAGAGAGAGGGAAAGAGACGGTGTGAGAGTGTAAAAAAAAAAAAAAAGAGAGAGAGAGAAAGAAAGAGAGATGATAGGAGAGCTGCGAGGTTAATGTGTGAGCATCAGAAGAGCCATTCCAGGCGCTTTGATTTGTATTGATCGTCATGTTCCTGGTTAAAAGGGGGAATTGGGACTGATGTGTGTTGAAGCAGAGGTTCTCCCCTTCCTTCTGTCACCTCCCTCCTTCCTCCTTCCTCCTTCCTCCTGCGCTCCTCCTCTGCTCCACATCGCTCCCCCTTGCCTCCGGGGCAAACTGACACTGTGTGAATAATGTCCATAATCTGAGAGGTTAAACAGGCAGCCTGCCTCACGACACACACACACACACACACACACACACACACACACACACACACACACACACACACACTGCATCCAAAGTGTAACATCCCCCTCTACTGTTGGAATCTATAAACCACTTGTCTGTGAGAGAGAGAGAGAGAGAGAGAGAGAGAGGCGGAGAGAGATCCAGAAGAGAGATAAGTAGAAGGGATTGAGGTTGTCAGACCCAGGAGGTGCACGGATAAGATCACGACGATGTCCGATGATGACGTGTCACGCGATCGCAGCATGTCCGATCGCACGCCATCTCCATCTTGTTTTTTTCCCGGCCCATGAGACCCCTCAGGCCCTGTTTTTATCGTTCCCACTTCTCCTGATAGGCATCTCCCTCCTCAGCTCCACTCTCCAGCCTTTATTAAGCTTTCACTGCTACTCAGCAAGCCACAGAGACAGAGAGGAGCATACTGTATATGACAGCTAATGCTATAGATATGCTGCTGCAGTGGAAGGATTAGGTGAGCAGCTCTGCTTTGTGATAGCGGTCCAAGAGCTGTAATGGTGAGGAGGAAAGAAATGAATGGAGAGATTGCATAGACAGAGAGTGTGGGCATCCAGGAGTCAAGCAGCCAATGCAGCATGAATACTCCAGATATCAACGATTTTAAAAAGACAGACAAAAAAATGAGGAGGAGAGATCAAAATGAGGAGGAGAGATCAAAATGAGGAGGAGAGATCAAAATGAGGTAAAAGAGACAGAAGGAAAGCAATCAAAGACAAATGGAGAGAATAGAGAGCTCTCTTCAATTCTTTCCTTTCCTTTATATTTCTTACCATTTCTTTCTTTCCTTTCCATTTCTTTCTTTCATTTTATTTCTTTCCTTTCATTTCCATTTCATTCCTTTCCTTTCAATCCTTTCATTTCCTTTTCATTTCTATCATTCCTTTCATTTATTTTCCTTTTCCTTCCTTTTCTTCCCTTTTCATTTCCTATCCATTTCCTTTCCTTTCCTTTCCTTTTCATTTCCTATCCATTTCTAATTTCCTTTCCTTTCCTTTCCCTTTTCATTTCCTATCCATTTCCTATCCATTTCCTTTCCTTTCCTTTCCTTTTCTCTCATTTCCTTTCCCCTCCTTTCCTTTCATTTCCTTTCCCCTCTTTTCCTTTCCTTTCCATTCCTTTCCTTTCCTTTCCTTTCCTTTCCTTTCCATTTCTTTCCTTTCCTTACCTTTCCTTTCCCCTCTTTTCCTTTCCTTTCCATTTCTTTCCTTTCCTTTCCTTTCCCCTCTTTTCCTTTCCTTTCCTTTCCTTTCCTTCTATGTTGTTTCATTTCCTTTCCTTCCCTATCCATTTCCTATCCATTTCTTCCATATCCTTTCCTTTTCTTCCATTTCCTTTCCTTTTCTTCCCTTTTCATTTCCTTTCCATTTTCTTTCTTTTCTTTCCCTATCCATTTCCTTTCCTTTTCTTTCCCTGCTTTTCCATTTCTTTCAGTCCATTCCTTCCTTTCGATTTCCTTTCCCTCCATTACCTTTTCTTTTATTCCTCTCCCTTCATTTCCTCTCCTCCACTCCACTGTCCTCTCTTCCATTCTCTTTCCTTCAGTATAACTAGACCAGATTTGTGGCTTTTCTTATGGCTGTTAGTAGAGAATAAATCACAGCCCATTGTAGTGAGAGATGTCGAACCAGCAGCGTCCCGATCGTTCCCTCCTGCTCTGCCGTGCTGACCTTTCAGGTCATATTTTTGAGGCTCAGTGCCTCTGACACGCACCTTCTGATGGACAAGCGCGCACGCTCAGTCACAACGCGTTCGTGTCAGGTGCTAAGCAGCAAGGCCTGTGTGATATATTGTACGTTAATCATTATTGCAATATTGACCTTTCGCGACGCAGGAGTCCTCAGTATGCAAATGAGCCTTCTAACAAGACCCAATTTAGTATCTGTTCCGTCCATCTGATCTGCTTCCTGTGGATGTTTTAACACATCGTGGCACTGGTGTGGATGCAGGACAAGCAAAGCAACAACATGAGGCTAATTCTGTGTGCAGAACGACGGGGAAGAGGTGCTTTATTTCTCAGCGTATCTGCACTGCAGGACAGGTGCTGTGTTAACAGCCAGGTCTCGCCTCCAAAAACAGGAGAGAGAGAGAGAGAGAGAGAGAGAGAGAAGGGAGGAGGTTTAGTCTGTAAATGCTTTGTGCAGTGGAGGTGTTAGCCAGTGTCAGCTCACTCCAGAAGCTGACAGATGAGCAGCAGTTAGGAACAGGAAGTCCCTGGCCCTGTAGCCCAGAGGGGGCAAGCACACGTGTGTGTGTGTGTGTGTGTGTGTGTGACGGATGTTGTACTGCAGAGCCAGGCAGCAGCAGGCGAGCAGACACAGGAGAGTCTCCAGTGACGAATCAATCAGTAGCTCACTTTCTCTTTCCCCCACCTCCTCCTCCCTCTCGGCCTACACCAGAGCTGTGAGAAGACAGATCGCTTTTACCCTGCGTGACACTTCAGCCTGACTTTGAGCCTTAATCTCGGGGACAGAGACAAAGCAAGCACTCCCACCGGAGTGGACGCGACTCCATAATTCCGACCGAGGGTGACGGCAAACTGTGCGTTCAACGGGACTTTCAAAGCGAAGAAATCAATGTAGGTTTATGCAAAGTGCAGATGCGCAAAAAAAAACAAAAAACAAAATGGAGAGCCGTGAAGCCAGAAGTGACTGCGGCTAATCGGGCATTGTTATGCCTCTGCAGCGTTCGATTGATAAGAAATAAATAAGAACTCGCCTATGAAACGTCCCTCCAGGCCTCAGAATTGATTGATTGACTGATCCCAGTGTACTGGAGCAAATGATACAGCAGTGCCTGTTGTATATTTCAGTTTAGAAATGTATTTAAAATAATGACAAAGAATTTTTTCTTTTCTTCTGTTTTTTTTTTTATGTTGCCTATACTCCATCCATTTTCTGTACCGCTTATCCTACACGGGGTCAAGGGGAGCCCGACGGCTATCCCAGTGTACTCGGGGGACACCCTGGACGGGGTGCCGACCCATCGCAGGGCCCGACTACACACATTCACACACTACGAACCATTTCGAGACGCAAATCAGCCTTCAACGCATATCTTTGGGCTGGCGGAGGAAACCGGCGTTCCCGGAGGAAACCCCCAAAGCACTGGGAGAACATGCAAACTCCTCACAAGCCTGTATTCCTTCAAATCTATCAGTGAATGACATGACCGTAAAATGTAGTGTCAATTATTTCGATTTTAGACACAATTCGTACATAACTTAATAAATATCCATCCATCCATCTTCAACCGCTTACTCCTTTACAGGGTCACGGGGAACCTATCCCAGGGAGCATCGGGCACAAGGCGGGGTACACCCTGGACAGGGTGCCAGTCCATCGCAGGGCAACTTAATAAATATCTTAATTAATAACAATGCTTGTTGTTAGCATTTTGGGTAATGTTCGCTAAGCTCATAGCTCTCTTGCAGTCATAGAGGCTTCTAGAACAAAAGCATAATCGATATTTTAAAAAATTTCGTTGCGCAGCCATACGCACTTGAATTTGATATTTCGCACGCTATGGTATTTATACACTGTTGACTTTATGGGAATTCTTGTGAATATATTTTATTCCAACACTTGTAGCGTCAACCGCATATAAACGCTATCACCTGAATGAACCACAAGGTGTATGTATTGATGTAATCTATTAAAACCTGCTTGGAAGACACTGGGCAGCAAATCCAGGTTCAAACGGGCTTGTGACGTTCTCGCAGCTTCTAATCAAATCCTTTAGAGAATGCCAGAACCTCTTCTGGAATGGACCGCTTGGTGAACAGTGGGTCCGGAATCCCAAAGGACCTACGGGTTCACACCTGCATTACAGGTCTTGTCTCGGGAGGTCGACCATTACACGCGCTCTTGCGTCCCCCACGCGTGCGTACGTCATTGCGCACTAAGCGTGAGGCCAGAAGCCAGACCATTTGGCTGTGCTAGATATGATTGATCATCCTCCGCAACAGCACTTTCTCTTGTAACTTTCAAATGATTAAGCCTTTAGAGTGTCCCCATGGGTTTTTTATGGCTCGCCACTGTAGCAGGATGTGTTCGGCGTAAAAGTCGTTCATTTACTCATCGGCACTGTGTGACTAACTGCTGAGACGGCAGACCCGGAATTAGCGGAGTGAAAGATTAGCGTCTCTATAAAGAAGAGACAGCGAGAGCCATGTGAGAAGACAGGTCCTTTTGTGAATACGTTTTGCTATAGCCGTGCGTAGTGTGTAGTGCGTAGTGTGTAGTGTGTAGTGTGTAGTGTGGGCCCCAGTCGGTGATGACAGCTCTGAGCTGCTCTGTTTAGACGGACCTGTAGCTCTCTCCTCCACATCGCCGTCTGAATTCAATTAACTCCACTGGCTGCTGTTCTGTTGCCATTAGTGCTAATTAGTTAAAACATCAGAGTATAAACAGCAAATTGGCTCTGGTAATTAATTCCCACTCTCCAGCATATGAGAACGAAGAGAGAGAGAGAGAGAGAGAGAGAGAGAGAGAGAGAGAGAGAGGAGGCGGAGGGGAGTGTGATGGGGCTGTGCCTTTGCAAAAGGAACCTTGCAGAGGTTATCTGTGGCTTTGTGCTATCAATTATGGTTAGGCGTTATTTGGGAAACAGTGTTTATGTATGTCAGAGAAAGAGATCCCACTAATGGACAGGCAGAAGCCAGCAGCACTTAGTATCGGTTACAGGCTGGAACAAACTGCACTCTGAAACTTAATTGACATTAGCTGCAGATTTTGTTTCTTCACTCTTGTTTCTTTTTTTTTCGTCATAAATCTCGACTTTTCTGGTGCAATGTTCTAAGCAATTGAGCCATCCAAGCTTGAGAGTCCAGTAAAAGAGAATTAGTGGGTGGGAAGGACGGCGTTAGTCGATCTATCCTTATCCAGAATGTCCGTTAGCCCTGAAGCTTTATTCGCTGCATAGAGTATTCAGAACTTTTTTTTTTTTTTATCTGATTACTTGGTCCACAAAAGTCTTCTACTCAGCTCACTCCACTAGCTTAGCTTCCTGTTACGGATTCAACTCTCATCCTGACGTTCAATGCCTCAGAGCAGTGTGTCATGTCATGTGTATACCTTGCTTCAGAATGACACACCTGCATGCCAGTACAGGTCTTCAGCTTTTGAAAGGGGATGTCAAAGGTGAGATTTGGTGTGCTGGTTCTGTAGAAGCGTTCCTGTTCTGGTT
This sequence comes from Ameiurus melas, assembly GCA_012411365.1. Classification (NCBI taxonomy): domain Eukaryota; kingdom Metazoa; phylum Chordata; class Actinopteri; order Siluriformes; family Ictaluridae; genus Ameiurus; species Ameiurus melas. The sequence goes on along the minus strand of CM022756.1, from coordinate 34,001,367 downwards.
GAATGGCGTGGAGCACCTCATGTCCCATTTCAATTGGACCAGGAGTGTTGGGAGCAGGGGGTTGAGAATCGGTGGGTTAATGTGAAGTGTTTCTAGGTTCTTCTTCTTTCTGACTCTCCCGTTAGGGGTCGCTACGGTGGATCATTGGTCCGCATATTTGATTTGGCACAGGTTTTACCTTCCGGATACAACCCTCCCCGGAGCGCAACCTCCAGTGGCTTGGGTTCCCTGCACGGGAAACGAAACCAGGCCACGCCGGTGAGAGCGTGGGAAGGATCCTTAGCCATTAGACCACCACTTGACAGTACTTTCCAAACACGTTTTGTACAAACTAGCATGAGTCTCCTGCTTTTAAGGTTCTGAATCTTTACACGTTGCCTATAAGTGCTGCGCTCTCGGCTGTCACTCGGCTGTCAATAAGAGTGTTTCTCAAATAATTTAATGTCAACGTAGATGTCAGGGCTCAGAGTAAAGGCTCTCCTCCAGGCTGCGCTATGCTTCAAGAAGCATGAAAATAAGTAGAAAATAAAAATAAATTGTTGAGTCGTAATCATGGTAGTTATTCTTTTTCGACGTAATGAGGCCTTTTCCTATCCACATTGAAAGATGGTCTGACTGAGAGTTTTGCCAACATGGCAGGGTCTCAGCGGCGCACTCTTGCTCTGGGTTGTGACCCTACTCCTGCCTGGCCACTAGTCTGAGCAGGTTTTCGTTGAAACGTTTCAAATCCATCCATATTTAAGTAGGTCCGATGCCCTCTGATGCTCCAGCCAGCCTGGCAGGGAGCGCGATTCGTAATGGCTCTTTCCCCTAGGGACGAACTGAGAGCCAGGACCAAGACATACACCACAGCTGGGACTACTGTGAGAGAGAGAGAGAGAGAGAGAGAGAGAGAGAGAGAGGAAGGGAAGCAGACTAAGCTGGCAGATCTAACCCAGTAGTGTCAGACTCATTTCCTGGGTCAGCGGCTGGGTAATGCTCTATTAATTTGCTCCATTCTCCCCGTGAGGCAAAACTCAATCTCCAGCCACGGCAAACTGCTGTACCAAGCGCAAGGTGATTGATTGAATAAACAGCTGTCACTACTGTGAGCACCCACACCCTCCAAACACAAGCACTCATCTCAACACCACCCCCTCAATCCACATGCGTACTGAATACAAGCTCCTGAGACAGCACTTGGACACTTCCAGGATCGTCTCGCCGTACACGGGCCGCTCCGGCCTCGGGGAAAAAAAAGTCCTCCCCGTTATTTCCGTTTTTTCACGTAACGCCGTCTCCTCCCCTCCGTTAACCTGCTATATGCGCCGCTGAATCTTGTTTGTGCTGGAAGAGCGCCACTCTCGCGTAAAGGAGAGCCCCGTGCCGATTACAGGGATCACACACACACATCATCGTTAGCAAAACACTCCGCCCCTCGCGTTCACGGCTCCATCCCCGCTCGCCTCTTGACTCGCTGCTGCATGATTGCATCTGCCTATTTAAACATGTGAGAGAGCGCGCGCGTGATCAGCTTTGAGCCGGGGTGTGTGCGGCTGTTATTAAACAGCACAATGCATCACTGTCAGTGGCACGTGGCCTCGGTAGACCTGACGCTAACGCAGGCGCTCAGTGGGCACAACATGAGGTCGACCTCGTTCCATTTCATCAGACATTCTCTGGAAGGAGGAATGATGCCTTATTCCACTCCTTTTGTACCCTTTTCTCATCCTTCCTCCTTTCTCTCCATTCCTCATGTCCCCTATTTCTCCTTGTCCCGTTCATCCTTTCCTCTCTTCCCCACCGTTTCTATTTTCCCGTCTTTCCACTGGCCAACTTTTTGCGTCTCTGCTCTTTCGCTTCTCATCTACACTTCCATTTTCCTCATTTCCTCTTTCCTTTTCCTCTCTTTTCTCCCCATCTCTGCGTTGCCTCCGTTTCCTCTTCACCTCTCTTTCCTGTCACTTCCTTTTCCACCACTATTTCCACTCTACTCCTCCTTTCCTGTTGTCCTCCTCTCTCCTATATTTATTCTTCCCTCCTTTTCTCTTGTTCCATTCCTCTATTACCTCTTATCCTTTTCTCCCTCCTAATATGTATTGTTTCTTGCATGCATTTTCCACTTCCTTTCCTCTCCTCTTTACATTTACCCATCAGTCCTTTCGGCCTATTTCCTTTTACCTGAATTTCTTCTCATCTTATATATATAGTTTTTTCATTTTTCCTCTCCTTTCTTCTTCCGTTCTCTCCACTACCGCTAACTCTGTATCCTCAGAGTCCAACCTGTTTAATATCGCTACGGTTCGACATAAAGAGAATTTCTTTCTCTCACTTACACACACACACACACACACACACACACACACAAACACCTGCTCTAATTCCCTTCCCTTTGTGCAGAGCATTCTTATTTGGCGTTATGGAGATGACTCGTGACGTCTCACCTTGAGTTGATTTAAGAAGGTGCCGAGCCAAAGAATGAAGGTTGACAGGCCCGCTGGATTTATTTGATTGTGTATATGAAGCAGTGTCATTTTAGCAGCAGAAGATGAGAGCTGAGAGGAGGAGGAGGGTGTACAGCCGGAGGTATGTAGAAGAAGAAGAAGAAGAAGAAAGGAGGGGGTTCTCTGAAAGAGAAATGAGTAAGAAGAAGAAGAAGAAGGCTATTCACGAATCAAATCGAATTGCTCTTATCGGGCGTTATTTGAAGACGTTATCGGGGCAGGGTAATGCGTTTACGTGCGGTAAGGGGCTGAGAGATTTCACTGTTTACTGATGTTGGCATGTTTAGAGGCGGAGGAGAGGGAGGGAGGGAGGGAGGGAGGCAGGGAAGGAAGGATGAGTGGAGACAGGGCAGGCAGGTGTAAATGCTGAATGCATGTCAGGAAAAGCCTATTTAGGATGAATAGAAAGCAGAAAGGCGATGCAACAGGGTGCGCAGGAACAGGAACAGGAACAGGAAGCGACCGGTTTCTTCAAGGACACGGGCAAGTGCTCTTGTTCGGGTGTTCAGACGTGATCAACAATAAAGTCCCGTCTACGTACGTCTATGTAACCAGACCGACACTAATGATTCGTCTTATAGCCTTAGAAGTCAGTACATGTCGTATCCATAGAAGTGATAGCATCTAAACGCAAGAGTCCATAGAAAGGAATTTGAAATACGCTCGACGTACGTAAGTGCGTAAGTGGTTAAGACTCATTTATACGACTCAGGTCAGATGTGAGGCAGTGCGGGAAAACTGCCTCCAAACGTCCAGCTGCTGTGGTGAGCTGAAAGCCTTTCCGGAAAGCAAGGGTGTCCGATATACCTATATATAACAGCCGGACAGTAGTGGTATTAATGAAATACTACTCTTTTACTCAATGACATCGATTCTTTCCAACTCCATCAGCGTGTTAATAGTTAGGCTTGATACACACACCTTTAATTCGTCCGACCAACGTGATGATTTCTTGACATATGTCAAGGTTTAAGCCAACCTCTGTGTCTCGATGTTTGTTTAGCGAGCGTTTGGTAATGACAGACAGTCTTCCAAATCTTCAAAAGGCCGGTCCTATCACCTTCCTCAACGGAGGCGACTCAAACGCAAAAACCCGCGAAAGCCTCGTCTCTGTCGAAGCGTGCCGCCATTTTATTTCAACAGCCAATCGCACACATTCGCCTAGTACTACATCCTGGCTACTACGCCTCCTACGGTAAATACCATGTTGCCTTGTTTGCTCGATAGCCTACGAACAGAAGAACAACAATATTCAACGGTCCAGGCTCTCAGTAGCACTTCTGGGGGGGAAAAAGGAAACAGTTGTAGTTCAGCAATTCAACACAAAGTGTGCTTAGTGTTTGTTGAGACAGAGAACTGTACATAGCGTGTAGCATGGAGGACGAACGTTCAAGAAAAGATGAAAACTACAATCCCAGTGCTAGCTTTGCACTCTGCGAAATTACATACAACCTTTGGAATGATACTCGCAGGGACTGTGTGTAGGTATGTGTGTGTGTGTGTGTGTGTGTGTGTGCGCGCACTCTTGCCTGCACATGTGTACCTACCCGGCACAGCCACGCTGTTAACACAGAAAGATTTCAAAAGGCTCCTGCAACTCCCTCTGTGCCCATTAGCAGAGGCTTTGTTCTCTCGCCAGTGCGTTAAGAGGACCACTCGATTCTGCTTAGTGAACACACACCTGGCACACACACACACACACAAATACACATACACACACACACACACACACACACACACACTGCAAGCTCTTGCAAACAACCAAACCAGACGACGGCAGTAAAGCTATTCAGCGAATGAATCCACCGCATGTTCGAAGCCTGCTTTTTTAAAAGCCCATTAGCATCATCCTAAGACCAAGTGTGTGCCATGAGATATTTTTTATATCTTGTAAAATTATACTTTCTATTCTCCAACACCGCGCTAAATCCCGACGTACAAGGTTTTCTTTTACATCGATTTTTTTTTTTTCATCAGCACAGACAGTTTAGATCTACAGCGTGCCGTTTTTATGGACAGATATATTAGTGTATTTTTTTAAACAAACGGTTCGAGTTATGCTGCTAAATGAGCGTAGAGACAGACCGCTTACAGTCCCAGAGCTACTCGTGGCTGGCTGCCAGCCGCCTAGGAAGAGTGTGTTTGATTCAGCTTCTGTCAAGAAAGATTTTTTTTCTTTCTTTCTTTTTTTTTAACACAGCGGCTCATAAAACAACTTGTAAGGAGTGTAAGAGTGAGCCGGAGAGAGAAGTGCTACATCGCCGAACAGCTGGCAGCCGCCGGACGCTGCGCTTCCATCCAAGACGACTAAAGCTTCCGTTGCCAGAGAGAATATTAGCCAGCCAAGAATATTAGCATACACTACATTGCTCGTCCAGTATGTAATTGTGCTCCGAGAGAGGTTACAGAGAGGTTAGTGGTGATGAAAGTGCTTTTAATAATTAGGGGACATCTAAGGCGGAAAGCCGCGGGGCCCGCTCTGACCCTCATTAGCTGCGCTATCCGACTCGAGGTCCGGGTGAAGAGACCCGATAAAGGGTCCCGATAAAGTCTCACCGAGATTAAAAAGAGAGAGCGGGAGACAGAGCGCCAGAGCGCAAGAGATGAGATGATCCATCTTGGCGCATTAGAGAAAATCAGGCCTGCACTCAGTCACAGCTGTCAAAAGCACATCTCTCTCTCTCTCGTTTGCTGTCAGTGTGTCTCTCCCACCTGCTCTGTCTCTCTCCCTCAGCATGGCATTTAGGTGAGGAATCTCAGCACTAAAAAGTTCTGTCAGTCCTATTTCCTTGTTATTGGCCCTCTCTGCACGCTGGTCCCGGCGGTCCCACAGATTAAACGGAGGCCCTGCCGCCATGCCGCGCAGGAGGGCATCCCACATTAATCATCTTTAAAGCGCTGACAAGCGCCGTGCGCCAGAATCCCCTCCTCTATTCCTCCGTCCGCTGGATTTATCTCTCTGTCTGCTACCGGCCATCAGTCACCTGGGAGAGAGCGAGAGAGAGAGAGAGAGAGAGAGAGAGAGAGAGAGAGAGAGAGTGCAAGTGGGAGAGGGAAACGGTAGAATGTCTGGTAAGGAGGAAGAATGATTAAAAGAAAGGGACAGGAGGGGAAAAATGGAGGCAAGAGAAAAAAGAATGTTTTACCTCAGCTTTAGGAACAGCTTTAGCAGCTGAATGTTAGTCTAGTGCTAATACCAGCAAGTGCTAATTCCAAATCTGTGACTGGGTTGGCGCTCACTGCTTAGTTGGTCCCCCATGACGTCATAATTACTCCCTGAAATTGTCCACATATTTTCTACATGGATCATCGTAATAATCTTCCAGACTGAAACGAATCGAAAACATCACGGCTAATTGTTTGCTAAAGCTAGCTAGCTTGAGTTTAAATAGGCTAGATACCCTTACAACAAGGGGTGTTTATTTCAGTGTATTAGACCAGGGGTTCCCAAACTTTTCCAGGGCAAGGCCCCCCAAAATGGCATTAGCGTTTGACCGAGGCCCCCCCTTTTGCAAGATATAAAACACATCAAAAATGCAGACTTCCCTTTTTTTGATTAATAATTACATCTTACATCTTTACATTACATTACATTAGGAATTGATTGTGCGTGTGTGTGGTTGTCTGAGAGTGAGAAAGAGAAAACATACTAGTGGGAGGGATAGGCGTACCGAATTGTTGAGGCCCCCCTGGCAACCCCCAAGTTTGAAAACCACTGTATTAGACAGCCAGTGTGGAAAAAAAACGCGGCTAATTGTTCGCTAAAGCTATCTAGCGTGAGTTTAAATAGGCTAGCTACCCTTACAACAATGGGTGTTCATCTCAGTGTGTTAGCTAGCCAGCTAGCCATTATAGACACAAGCTTCCTAAAACTACACTGTAAACTGTGGCTACACAGATTTATTTTCAGAGATCGCTGGCTAGCTTAGGAGCTAGGAACACCATCACTCTAAAATGTAGCTTTCAATTTATTAAGGTATTAAATAGTTACACAAAGAGGTTATATTTGTGCTAGCTAAACATGACGAACATGATAACTAGCTAGTTTGGCATTTGGATTCTGTTGTAGCAACGACAAAACGTCAGAGAAGAAGTTTTATGTGCTAGGGCGAAGGATAATGCTGTCTGTGTGCGGTTTCGGGTTGTGGTGGAAGTGAGGTGAGAGGACTCTGAGTGTGTTTACGTGTGTGTGTGTGTGTGTGTGTGTGTGTGTGTGTGTGTTAGCCTAATGCTTTTCCTATATACAGAGGTATTACGTGTGTGCTACTGGTGTTCACAGCCTCCCCTGAGAGGACTGACTAATAGAGACAGCGAATGATTAATCATTTCTCCCCAGCGAGAAGCACACACACCTACCCCTTCCTAAAGAGTATGCAGACCCACGTACTTCGCCACACATGCACCATTAGTCTGCGGCTGACGTTTCATCAGTCTGTGTATTGATGGATAGGTGAGTCAGCATATTTCTCCTTCAATGAGGTGTTCTGATATCAGATTTGCCAGCTGTGTGTCCCGACACACACTCCTGTGTTCTATAATCGTTACAATCGCCGGGATCACCACAGCCTCTGGCTGTGCACCAGGGTTCAGAATCAAACTCACAATTGCTGGACGGAATTGACATCGATAGAAGTTTCTTTCTCGTTGTACGTACAGAATCGTTCTAATGTATAAAGCTTCCTTTAAGAAAGAAAAAGGTTCAAATAATGCATAAATGAATAATCAAGCCTCCACAGGGTCCGATCGAATCGACGAAATGATTAGGGAGCTTGTCGTTTAATGCGCAAACGTCAGTTAAGACACAGTTATGTATTAACTAGAGATGCTCCTCCTGTTAGTCTCACATTCACTCTCCACACACATCAAACTGCTCATATATAACATCCACTTTATATATATATTAACATTCACTGGATATGAAATATATTACCCCTACGAATAATTTTTCTGTGTAATATATACTTTTTTGTCACCTCATCTTCATTTAAATCTTTCAGCGCTGTGCTGGAGCTTTAATTCAGCTCGAGCAGCTCGGTAAGATAAATTAGATAAATTAGTCTCGACGCTGAATCTCGCGCTTCACCGCTGCGGCGTCCGGTGTAAAGTTTTATCAGGGCAGAGATTACGGAGATTACACACGGCAGTTTTGTCCTCAATCCACACGAGAGACGCCTTCTTTACACACAGCACCAAATCCATGTGTTTTCCCCGCCCTCTTTTGATTGACGGGATATAATCCGCCCTGATCATCAGATGTTTTTAAACATCGGCCGATGGCCCATAACGTGAAAAATATACATCGGTACATAAGGCCGATACATCGGTGCATCTCTAGTGTTAACCCAACAAAAATAAATAAATCATGATCGCCATTAGTACATGAAAAATGAATTGTCCATTGTTCGTTGTAACAAAGCAGCACTTGTGACTCCTGTGCATACAATGTTTGCTTGTAACAATGCAAAGGACCATCAAACATGCCTCCTCAGTGTATGTGTGTGTGGTTGTTGTGTGTGTTCAGGGTGACAGGTGACAGGGAGGTGGTTAAGGGTGTGACAGTTGCTCGACCAAGCTATCAGGACTCCATTACCGAGCCTATTGATTGTGTACGGATGAATTAAAGAACCCGATTCAAAAGGCATACCTTCATTGTCTTCACACACACACACACACACACACACACATCCATGTGAGCTGGTAACTCCACGAACATCACATCACATCACACACATCATCAACACCGGGTCACCAAGCCGCCTGTCGTGTCAGGCGCAGGAGAAATTCGCTTCATGCAAAGCGGCGTGTCCAGCCTGCAGTATACTTACCTCTATTTTACATGCAAAATATCAAAATGTCTAAATATATGTTGTGGAGGAAAAGAAGAAGTTGGCACCTCCTCTCCAAATGTACAGAGCGTCATCCGCTGCTGAGTTAGATCGGGCCTAGGCTTGTTTATTCTTGCAGACGGTGATTGCTTTGGCCCGACTCGCATTATCTTGTCAGGGCAATAAAGCTGACCACTGTGGAGCCTGGACATGAAACAAGAGCCGAGCAGAAGAAGACATCAAGAGCCAAAGGGGAGGAGAGAGAGAGAGAGAGAGAGAGAAGGAAAGAAAGAAGGAAGGTAACAAGGGCTGTACAAGATAAAAATACCATGATCGTACAACGTCAACCAAAGGGGGCACTGTGGCATATAGAGATGAAAGATGATAAATAAGAGGAGTTTAAAAAAAAAAAAAAAAAAGAAAGTAGAGACAACACTTTGGTAAATGAATACAGAGAGAAGATTAGAAATAGATGTGCGAGATACTGCAGGAGAGAGAGAGAGAGAGAGAGAGAGAGAGGGAGGAGAAGGAGAGAAACAGAGGTGCATGGGATTGTAATCGATTACCTATTTTTCAAAGTCACTTAAAGTGTCCAGAGCACAGGGCCGTTAAGTAGTAGTGCCGGGGAATAGGGTTTGAGTATGCGGCAACACGACTGGGGAGCGCAGAGGGTGGGAGAGGCAGAGAGAGAGAGAGAGAGAGAGAGAGAGAGAGAAAGAGAGAGGTGGGGAGATTATTGGGGCAAGTTGGCATGATAACATTGACCCTGCTTGCTTCTCACTGATGGATCTGTGCTCTTGCAGGAAATAGTTCTGACAGGCCAATATGTGTGCGGGGAGATGTGCCCCCAGAGGCAGCCTTCCACGCGTCTACGTGTCTGCGTGTGTGGAAGCGTGTGCATGGACGTGTGGGCGTGTGGGAGGGGAGTGTTACTGATCCATCACCCACTCAAACAGTAAACACATCATGTGAAGACAAACACAACAATGCCCTCTGAAGTCAAGGACACGTTCCGACTGAGCTCTGGGCTTTATATAGAGAGTGGTTGGATTACAGATACTCACCGTGTGTGTGTGTGTGTGTGTGTGTGTGTGTGTGTGTGTGATAGAGAGAATGAGACAACTCCTCTCCTGGGTGATCTCATCATTTAAATAAAAAGTGACCTCTTTAACTGATAGCCCTGATAGACGATAAGCTTTCTGCTCATCTAGATTACACTTTTCCTTGGCAATTCACACACACTTTCCACGGTCACGTGCCATTCGAAACCGCATTTATCATTTCGCATCGATGTACTCTGTGAGAGCGCGCACCGCGTAGTCCGCAGCCGTTATCTTTACATCCATTATAAACAAAGACGTATCGCCATCCGAGCTGGACCCAGACAAACACGATTAACTCCAGCCTTTCCGGTTATTCCCACTGATTCACGGTTGCGCACGTGAGCCGCAGGTGGCCGCGAAAAACAAGTCCTTTACTTCCTGTTTGTGGTTACGCAGGGTGTGTATGGGATGAGGTAAGCACCTATCTGGCTAGTACACTGTAGTCTGTTCATAATGTCCAGTCCATCCAGGATGTCCTGTTTTGGGGGCAGCCCCATTGTCCTGGCCGCTAAAAATAGCCGCTCTGATTGGCCGAGTCCAGATGCGAGAGGAGCGAGAGACAGCCGAGTGGGACCGGACGTCTCAGAGTCATGCTAAAGGCTTTCGGGTTTATTTTTACACTTTGAGATCATGAACTGAGTTTTATATACAAGGCGTGAGTTCATACAGGGCACACGTGTTCGGCGTGCCAAGCCCACACAGGAGGCTATCATTGGTAATTCAGTTCATTTTAGTGTCGCTTCTATTCAAACCTGTTTTTTTTATTTTTTATTTATTTATTATTATATCATTCATTCATTCATTCATGTCCAGTAACCACACTATCCTGATATTGTGCTTAAAATTTGTATTGAATCTTTTCTTATTGGTTCAGTTTTCATTTCAGTGACTGTAGTTGTTTTTTTTTTTTTTTTTTGGTGGGTGGAGGGGGGGGGGGGTGCTGTTCATGCTGCAGGTGCACATTTAAGTTTTTTTTTTTTTTTTTCCCTTTTTTTTTCTTTTTTTTTTTTTTCCGGAACGATTTTTGGCACCGCCGCAGCATATTATTAGAAAACAGGAATGTAGGCCTTCGTTAAAATCAAAATATTCCCACATCGCGCTCCCTTCCTGCCAGCTGCTATTTTCCACAATAAATTGTATGTTGAATGTGCGCGGGGGGGAATGAAGACGGAAATTAGTTCACATCTGCTTTATATTTTTTAATTTCAGGTTTGTTCGTTTTTTCCCCAATATCTATAATAACTCTGGTCTATATGAACACACACACACATTATGAGAACAAAACAACACATTTGTTTATCATATTTCAAACAGATCTGCTTATGCATTGGCGATGATGATTGATATTATGATCATACCGGCCTTTACTAAACACCATACACATGCACATACTGTAGGTGAGAAATATATGAACTGTGTAAATAAAGTATATATTGGTATAGATAGATAGATATAACATTGAGGACTATAATGTGGAAAGTGCATTCTTTTAGCTTGTATTGTGTCAGAGTGGTGTGGAAGTCACCGGAAACTGGGCTTATGAAGTGAAGTGGAGATGCTGTAGAGAGTCGGTGAGGTGCAGTAAGTTAGCAGCTCCTCTCGGGCTGCTGGGCTGACTGAGCTCGCCTCTGCTATAATGAGGGAACTGGAGACAGGAGGCCGAGGGTGACGGATTCTCCTGCTACTGAAATCCGAGCCACTTAATCCACGAGCTGCACACACACACACACACACAATACCCTGAGCAAGCCACAGCGCTCACCCCTGCCCTTCAACACACACACACACACAACTCTCACTTACACTTTTCCTCATCTTCAGTCTCCCTGTTGTGCAAATCAGATTCAAATACTGTGCTGCTTGACTGGTTTGGCAATGGAAAGAACATTTCAAGTATGTTTGAGAAGTTTTCATGTAGGTCACTTCACTATTGTTGGATTTCGCTCTTGACTCTCTCTCTCTCTCTCTCTTCTCTATCTCTCTCTCTTTCCCTCTCAGGCAAGAAGAAGGTGTCTCTGTATGACAGCCAGGCTCCCATCTGCCCTATCTGCCAGGTTCTGCTGCGTCCTGGAGAGCTGCAGGAGCACATGGAGCAGGAGATGGAGAGGCTCACCCATTTGCACATCAGGTAGACACATATCTCCCGTACAGCACATTCTACTCCTCTACGATGTGAGCTTTCAGGTCTGACAGCGCGATCCAACCTGCTCTTGACCTAATGGCTCAGCTAGTCTTGAAGCCCGTCTCTCATAAATCAGCCTCGGTGCTGTCATGGCTTTGGAGCTTGGCCAGGTTAAGCATGTGGAGTGGATCAGAGAGATCTGTACAGCCTGCCATCGCTCACCGTGGTCGCCTCTTTGACACAACATGACAGTCGGCAACGCGTGACGCTTCAGCTGACAATGAACTCCCAGTTAACTCTGGGCTAGAACAATCTGCGCTTCCTATGCAGCTGCAAGTGCTTCCTCTGCTGTATCATTCCTTCTTTGTCAAACAGGAAACCTCAGTCGATATGCTGCATTCCGAGTTAAGCCTGTATTGTTAGGGATGAGAGTTCTAAGCAGATATGTCGCAACGCATCATTTCTGTGTACGAGTGCTGTCTCCAGCACGAGCGCTAGTTATCCATCACATGCCAGTGACGAGTCAGGGTTTAATAATTCATAAAGGGCAGCGCGGTGCCAATTTGGACAGCGGGGGTTATTTAAGGAAATGCCGTCATCACTGCTCGGTAGATGCTGCAGAGTGTCATTGAGTCATGATTTAGTCTGGCTTGCTCCGCTCTCCTTAACCTCTATGGAACACAATGTCCATTTTACCCAATGTTGGTCCTATTGCCAGTTCCCAGGCTCTAGCAGTTCTTCCATAGTGCATGACAGCTCAAAGGTCAAAGACTATTATTTTCTTCCTCTGAGACACGTGAAGCAAGCTGCTTGATCGTATTCTTTTTTATTTATTTATTTATTTTTCAAACTGCTGCTCATGCACCGCTATAGCATAGCTGCATAGAGACGTATACCGACAGCATTCCCAGTAAACGATGGCTCAGGATTCTGGGAATCTCAAGTTCTCCCAGTTATAAGGTAAACGCCTCCACAAACTTTTTCCACGCTCCCAACCACCCCCATGAAAATAGAACAGAAGCCCATACGAATGATTAAGGACCATTCGCAAACAACAACTAGAAGCTGTGGATCAATCCGCGTTCGTTTGTTAAACCGTACAAACATCATTATACCCCGTGTTCATTATTTCCGTTAGGAATGGTGTAATTAATAGGGCTTTTTTAGACCAGGATATACCGTATAACTTCGCACGGCGCTTGATCCACAGCAGCAGCCACCTCTTTCTCCTCCAAGCCTGTGCCTGCACACACACACATACACACACACACACGCCCACACACACTCACACAGATCATTGAAAGTGACATGGCAAATTTGTGGCAATTTGTAGTAAATCTCCCTTTAATGATACCGTTTCATTCAGCAGCAAATGAGAATGGAGTGCATGTAAAATGGAGAAGGCTATTTAAGATGTAGCATTAGGCAGATGTCTGGATGGATGTGGGTGAGCGTGTCTGAGATTGGGACTGCCAGCAACCCACCACCCCAACCCAACCCCCAACCCCTCCCGCCCTCCTGTGTTACTTCTCTTTTGCCTTAACGTGTCCTCCGCTTCCTCATGTATGGAAATGGGAATCCATCATGCCCTTTGCACATCAGCCTGCACACAGCAATCTACATTACACCCCCCCCACACACACACACACCTCCCAGATGCTCCCAAACCCCTCCACCTAATCAATTTGCCACCAACCGAGCGAAAGAGAGCAGGGTGGAAAACGGTACCAAAAGCAATCTTTATCTCTAGTGTACAACCCCCAACCCCACCCCACCCCAGTCGTCGACTGGTATTTATTCAATTTTCAACACCTCCCTCGCGCACTCAAGCCTCGTCTTCCTCTCTCTCTCTCTCTCTCTCTCTCTCTGACAATCAATGCATGAGCTTGCTTCATCCAGAAAGTGTTTTCTGGAGACCCAGTAGCCTGGAATTAATTCTGGTCTACGACTATGGCACTGATAAAAAGAAACTCATTCTTATAGATTTGTCATCTTCCCACCGCTGAACCTTTTATAGCCGTAACCAGGGTTCCTTTTTTTTTTTTTTTTTTTTCTCCTCCCTTTTCCTTATTTTCATCTTTGTTCCGGTGTCTCGTTAGCGGAAGCCAACTCAGTCTCTATGTGTCTCCTCTGTTCCTTCTGTCCCTGGCTTTTGTCGCTCATATCAAAATGGGCTGACAGGACAGACTGAAAGCTCGCGCTGATGTGTTCGCACGACATTCGCAGCCGTGACGCGGGAAAAAGTGTCTCCAGCCCTCCTTCTGCATCCCCCGATCTGTCTGTCTCCGTGTTTCCTTTCATCTTTTCTCTATGCTCTTCCCTCCCAGCCCCTTCTCTCTCTCTCTCTCTTCTCTCTCTCTCTCTCACTGTCTCACTCTCACATAGATGTCACTTTGACAACAGGGCCTCAACATTGCCTCTCCTTGTTTTCTCTCGCTGGCAGTGATGGCTGCCTCTTCAAAAGTCATTCTCTCTCGTTGTCACCATGCAGGGGGAAGCAGTAAAGAACAAGGAATAAAAATCTCCCGCACATGACACGTAGCGTACCCCCCACTGCCCCCGTTGTTTTGAAGAGGTGTGAGACAGGGCCTGATGCTCTTGTTGTGTCTGTAAAGTTGCCTCATAGGTACACAGATTCTTCATTGTTTCAATATATAATATAGCAAATAAAAAGAGGATAAAGAGCTCTGGATAGTTAAGCGTTCTTATCGTCTCTTCTGAGTTCTTTTTTTTTTGGGGGGGGGGGACAAACACTTTAATGACGTGAAACTGATCCTGATGCCCTATCTTGAAGTACCATGGAAATGGTTCTGGATCTCAATTCCACATGGACGTTCTCTGTGGTTGTTGGGACTACGGTTGCAGCGATGGCCTTGGGACTGCAATTACTACATGCAGTTTTGCACTCAGGTCTCCTTTAGAGAACGGTGGACTAGTTCAACACACAGACTTCATATAAACACCATAAAGAACTTTCTTTTACTTTCACACTATCCGTCGTTACCCAGATGAGGACGGGTTCCCTTCTGAGTCCGGTTCCTCTCAAGGTTTCTCCCTCATATCATCGTAGGGAGTTTTTTCCCCCTCGCCACCGTCTCCACCGGCTCGCTCAATAGGGATAAATTCATAAAAACACACTTAAAATCTCCATCCTGTGTTTATACGTTCCTGTAAAACTGCTTTGAGACGACGTCCGTTGTTAAAAGCGCTACACAAATAAAATTGAATTGAATTAAGAGGGTATGAAGCAATGAACCCTTTTTTTTGGAGAGAGGAGGCAGTTCATCTGTGGTACCATTTAAATCTGCATCTCACAATTCGGAATTGTTAATGAACCGTATATTACTAAGATGACTAATATGCGTGAACATAAAAATGTTATTCGCTTCGGGTTCTTGAATAGTTGAGCTTTCTTAGCTTCCCAAGCCCTCTGTTAAACCTAAAGATGGCGTTACGCTGGACAATTTTAATACAATCATGTAGTCGAGGAATGTTTGCTGGCAGCGGCAATTTAAAAACAAGAAATCGGATGGTAAAATGGTAAACAACGTCCAGTGAACGCGTTCCGTCATGCCGTCGGGGGAACAACGAACGGGATTTCTGACACTGGACATCATGTAGTGTGAGTAGCGTCACAATCTGATATAGATTTCGGAAGCCTAGTTAGCGCCGCTAGGTAGTCTATCTGACTGATGAGTTTAAACACGAAAAGCTGAGACGCCGTGACTGAGAAGATGGAAGTGGCACTGATTGAAGAGCGACCACAGCGTCCTGTGTGACTACGTTCTTTGGTTTCTCCTTTAGAAGTTTCAGCGCAGAAACGCAAACTTCCTGTGGTGACTAGTCTCAGCATTGGCATTGCAGAGTATGAGCGCTGTGATGTCATTGTTGCACAGTCTAAGACCAGTTTAAGCGTACCTCCAGAGGGACAAACTGAAGAGTCTTTAAAGTTGGAACATTTTTTTTACATTTACATTTACGACATTTGGTAGACGCCCTTATCCAGAGCGACTTACATTAATTCACACAGCTGAGCGGTTGAGGGTTAGGGGCCTTGCTCAAGGGCCCAACAGTGAAAGCTTGGCAGTGCTGGGTTAGGGTTTGACCTTACGACCTTCTGATCCGTAGACCAACGTCTAAACCACTGAGCTACCACTGCCCTTTTTCCGTGCTTTTGAACTTGCTGGTGTAATACACTTACGGACGGTGTGTGTGTGTGTGTGTGTGTGTGTGTGTTGGGAGTGAGTAAGGGCCAGCGAGATCCATTGTGCCATAGTGGCGGATTTATGATGCCGGGGGAGTGTGTTTATTATCTCACAACCAGTGCACTGCCTCCGATGGGGCAATTCATCCTCTTTCAAGGCCCTGTCCTGATTTGTGTTGTCTCTTTCACTTCCTCTCTCTCTCTCTCTCTCTCTCTATCTATCTATCTCTCTGCTCGGGCCTTGTAAGATCAATCATGTTAACTGCACAAGAGGCAGGCATGAAGCTTATTACCTGCACGAGGGCGGAGCCAACTGCTGACTCCACCCTCACCTATCATTAGTGGTAGTTACTCGCAGTCCTTTGCCCCATTTCGCTTAGTCCTCGTCCTTGTCCGGTTGTACGTGGCAGAGACGAGCACGCTTTTCCGAATCGCGTTATTTATTTATTTACTAGGAGCTGGAGCGGATTAAATTTCCGTGCTTCGGCGGTGAACAAGGGACGTAAAGTGAACGTGACAAGGGTGACATGTTTCCCCTCTGTCAGTGCAGCTCACCTCATCGTTTCTCAGCATTAGAAATACCAATGGGGGGTTAAGGGGTATTATTGTGTGTTTGTTTATGCGCTTTATATAGGCCGTAGAGAAAGAAGAATATAGTTTGAATGACTGAAAAGGAAACACACATGGAAGACACACACACACACACACACACACAAAAAAGACCTCAGGTGTGCTTGAGGCAGAGAGAGATGAGAGAGAGGAGGGGAAGCTGGAATAAGATATATTAATGTTTCAGGCAGAGATCTGATTTCATGTGTCTCTCCCTATTGTCAGTGGATGCTTTAGCTGGCTCGTTTAATTTTTCCTGCTTTCTAATCAGTCATCTTCAATTGGCTGTGTCCACGAGGCGGTGATTCAATGTAGCCCCCGCAAACCCCTCCCCTCCCCTTCAGACCGCACTTGAAAGTTGGTGGTGGTGGTGGTGGTGGTGGGGGGGTCTCTTCACCTCCCCTACTCCCCTCCGCTCCTTTCTGCCTCCTTAATACAATGTTTACAAGCCGGCGCATTGTCCTCGACATATTTCAAAGTCCTAAGTGCCCAAGGCGCTTCACTGACAAATCAAATAATGGCAAAATCATTTATTTCCTCCTGCCTCAGCCAAACTGTGTGTATGTGTGTGTGTGTGTGAGCGGGAGAGAGAGACAGAGAGAACGTAGAAGAAGAGAGGGTATGAACGACTGGATGAGCACATCCATGAGAATGATTACTTCAATAAAAAAATTATAACCCAAATCTGCTTAGCCGAGGTACTTTTGGACAGTAATTGTTTCAAATACAGCATGGCCCTGGGCTGCCACGATTGAGTGGCACACAGGGCACGGCTGCAGCAGCAAAGCGCCGCTTTTTTTCATCTCCACATGATTAAAACTGTGATTTGTGTTGCTTCGTGGACTTTTGTCTCAGCTGTCCTTTAAAAATTTTTTTTTTTGGCCATTTGGTTTTTTTTTTGTGGTGGGGGGGGGGGGGTTGTGTGTTTTTTTGGGGGGGGGGGAAAGAGGGGGGCTTCCCCAAAAAGTCAGTTTTTTTGTTTTGTTGTCCCAAAAGTGTCCATCCAGCAGTGGAGCACGTATACCAGCCCCACGTGGGTTGTGCCTTCGTCAGTGGATGCCATGTTGGTTCTTCTCGGTCGGTCCGCAACACTTCCGGTCTTTTTGAATCTGTAAATATGTTTCCTGTTAAAGTTTCCCGATCGAGCCACGAGACTGATTTCAACACGTTCTTCTTCTGAAAAAACATATATATCTAATATAAAAAGTAAGTGTGAACATATGTATGAAGACTTTTGAGATATATAACGTGTACTGTACGTTGACCTCACGTTGTTGGCGAGCCCTGGTCAGTTCTGATGGTTTTGTGTGTGTGTGTGTGTGTGTGTGTGTGTGTGTGTGCTTCTTTCTATAGTAAGAACCCATCACCGAAGGATCTCAGCACAGCGCCCGGCACACCCAAGGTAAGATGGTCCTTTTGGTTTGAATGCCGTTAATAGCAATAAGAGCTCTTCTCCATTCTATTAAGTCCTACGAAGAGCCCCACTTAGCTATGAGAGAGGAATTATGGAATTATGGTCCTTTATTTCCTGTGGTAATGTACTTATGAGAGCTTAAGATGGTTTCCTGCTGGGCCTTATTAACAATCATATGGTAACTATGCCAGCGAGGGTTTATTGTTCTACTCAGTCTTAATCGGAAGCGAGGGGATCGTGTTGGCTTTATCTTGGACTCTGAATTGGTTCAATTATTTCTACACCCATATTGAGACAGGATTGACATGGTCGGGAGAGGGAGAGAGAAGGAGATAAACAGAGCACGTGAGATGAAGGAGGAAAGGAGAAGGAGCGACATGACATTTCATATCACTGGAGACTTGCCAAATACACAGGCCCACTTGGCACAAAAGTCTGCTCTTATCGCTGACTTCTGGAAAAGAGATTTGCTGGTTCACATGTCATACGGAAATGATTAGATAGGGCTTTTAATATCAACTTATACTAACACCGAGCCATACGTGTAAAACTGACACTTTGAGCTCACTGAGCTCTATTTTACACTATATCTCCCTTCAAATGCCAGCTCAGAGAACGCCCCTAATCCAAAAGGAAGAAACCTTTAAACAGTGCAATGATTTTGATCGATGGGGCTTATAAAAGCAATTCACATCATTATTCCTGTGCCGGCGGCGGAGGGAAACGAGGTTCCGACCCATGCTTATGCAAAACGAGGAAGCTCGGTGTGAGAGAAAAAAAAAAGTGGGCACGGAAGTGGACGAGGGGTAGAGTGCAGACGTGACCGAGCATTCCACAGCTAGCGTTTAGTATTCCTCAGCAGTGTGTGGAAAATGAAGAGGCCAACTGGGACAGGGGGTCCACGCTCGCTGACGGATCGGGCCTGGCATCCCAGTTCTAAAGCGGATTAACCCCCGATCTGGCCCGATCTGCTTTTCGCACTCCTCTTGCGAACAGCATTGCCATAGCAACTCCATGCCAGCCCAGGCTGGCACTAATCCTGTGGGTCAGAGGCCAATTCCATCGCCAAATTCTTGCTTTCCCATCGGCCTGAAAAGAACAACTCTTAATTGGTCTGAAAGCAAAACAGCAACTGATGTCGTGTTCAATTGACATTATTCGCAACTATTCCCGCATTGCTGGCTGCGAATGATTAGGAATTTCTATATTGCCGAAGCAGCTGGTCCATTTCTCATACTCGATACACTGCACAGCCACATAAACGGTTTACGCACACATATACGCACATTCATTCTCTCTCTTTCTCTGTCCCGCTCTCTTCCAATATTCCCTAAGCTCCAAAGGCTTTGAGTTGGCAAATAAATTGTTTCCTGACCTTGCGATTCAAAAGCATAAGAAGCCATGCATAATGTCTAATTTACTGTCCCCGTGGAGCGAGCCTGCCATTTTTCACGTATTAATATTAGATTACGGTTGTCACCCGCTAAAGCCGCTACCCCTCCTCTCGCTTTGATTAATTGGAGAGGATTGTAAATACAAATATTTTATAGCGGGCTCATAAAAGGCTAGCCAGAGATCAAGACTCCTAGTAAAGAACGCCGAGTTTACGCTCCTGCCTTCGTGCAGCCATAGGACAAATCGAATCTTTTCTTCTTCTTCTTCTTCTTCTTTGTTTTTGTTTTTTTTTTATCAGAGAGATTTGTAATGAAAATAGACGGAGTGTATCCTACCATGCTACCTAGTGTGGCATCTTTATAGGCTTCTAGCTAACCTAAACCTGGTTCTATAGCATGCGGAGGCCCGTCAGAAATGATGAACAGGGCTGCAGGTGACATATTTATCCTGTGGATGACTGCAGACTGTTCATCTCTCACTGTCTCTTTCTTTCCTCAGTCTCTCCTGTTGTCAGTGCACATCAAGCGTGAGGGAGAGTCTCCAGTAATCTCGCCGCTGTCCTCCGACGACCCGCACCATTCTGACAGATACCAGGTGAGCCAGGCGAAGAAGCTCAAACACCACACACACACACACACACACAAGCGCTGTACAAAGAATAGCAATGACATACACAACCAGAGCAGTGCTTTTACACACTCGTGCAAATATGAAGCCATTTATTTAAGTTCGATTTAGGCCTTCTGGGAAGCTTAAGATAGTGAATGACAACTGCTCCTTACCAAAACAAAAGCGAAGATCTTGTAGATTAAAGTGCAATTAAGTGCAATGTCAGAGTAAGGATAGATTAGATTTATGTGCTGCTGTGTATACATGCGCTTCCTCTCATAATATCCTCCATCTTATCCCGGATTGGATCTGACTGCTGGCCACATTAACAGGGACAGAGATCTCCTCTGCCAATCTCCAGCTGCGGATTCGCTCAGGCCGTAACGTGTGCCCTGCTCTGATATGTAATCATGCACGGTTTAACCCCGGGGCTAATCTCCACCGGCCTCCACACACCATCCCGCCACTCCGATGTCCTTGAAACGTTTGTTTCTTGCCTTCTTCTCGGGAGTCGTGGCACCGGATGGAATCGGGTCTCACCTCGACTGTCTCTCGGCCGAGGCCGAGGGAGGACCTTCTCTGCTCAGACATGCTGAGAAGTCTTATATACAGTGGACAGATAATCGAGGCCTGAGGTCGAGGTAACAAAACCTCGGAATGTACTTTAGACGTAGACGATGGTCTCTTCGCCGGGATTCGAATGAACCCAGACTACAATCACTGATACGATGATAATTCATCGTTAGCTCTTAATGCTAATAAATTAGACTTTGGGGTGGGTAGGGAAGGTTACTCTAAAGCGCCAAGAGAAGTAGCTGTGTTGCCAACTGAACCTGAACCCCAACCCATAGAATTGAACTATAATCAGGATTTAATTAGAGGCTCAATCCAGTTGTATTTCTGTATGTATCAGGTTATCAATACGTCAACACATAGCTCTAAAGCTCTAAACTGATTTAATCCATATTCTAATCATGAGCTCATTTCAACAGCAGCTGCTTTAATGGAAAGCTTTGAAGAATTAAAGCATGTATTTGTTATTTCCTGTACCGCTAACGTTAAATTGTCCTTCTTAAGCGCTTCGCCTCACGAAGCAAGAACACTCATGGATATTCAAGTCGTATATGAAGGTTAATTATATTATATCATATTATATTATATTATAGTTTTAATTCACGAAACTACACATTTAGCGAGCTGCTAAAAAACCCCGAACTGTCGCGCTTTGTCTCCCCCTCGTGGCACGCGCGGGTAACACCACCTCTGCGTCGCATGACCTTTGACTGTGACGCACGCCGGTCACGTGACTCCGGCCAATATGGCGCTGGCTCTCCGAGTCGAGCCGCTCGTTACTATAGTAATGTTTCCCCCCCGAATCCTTCCCCATCCCCCTTTTTCAGCCTGAAAACGCAGGCCTCCGCCGCTTCCCGAGGACCGACGCGGCCGTTATCACTCGTTTAGCGACATGCGTTTTTGGACTTCCCCTGTGTTCTCGCGCGAGCGGTAGAAATGGAAGAGGAGGTGACAACAAATGGCAAAAGAGAAGTAGGTCTGCAGGTCTGGGCTCGAGTATGTTGCACAATCCGGTGGCATCCAGAAGAATAGTCTTCAGCTCGTGTAAGCCGAGTCATTTCACTCAAAGTTTGCACCCCGAGTTGTAACTGCTGTGCTCTCTTTTTTCTCCTTCTTTCTCACCTGCAGACATTTTTGCGAGTGCGGGCGAACAGACAGACCCGGCTGAATGGTAGGTCATGTTTACATCCCCCACCTCGAATCCTCTGATTGCACGCGCTGCTGTCTCCTAATGCACAGACCTTACTCCTCATGTATGTTCCCCCGAGTCCCTGTACACGGATTACTTTACCGAGTGAGAACCCGGTTTTCACTCGGGTACTCCAGCTGTGGACGTGATCGCACTTCAGTTTGAGATCAGTTAGAAATAAGAGCGGAATCACAGCATCACGGTATTAATCGGTCACTTATAAACACACACGGAGCTGGGCTGAGCATTTCTTATTTCGAACCGAATTGTTTTTAAAATCAGCTTTTTAAAAAGAAATAAATATATAAATAAAATACAGTGGCTTTTATTTTGTCAGGGTTTTTTTTCTCTTTTTTTCTTTAACGTTCATGATGTCATTATTTATCACATCTTATATTTTGTCAGGATTTTTTGTTTACGTTCATGATGTCATTATTTATCACATCATGTCTTATATTTTGTCAGGTTTTTTTTTTTACGTTCATGATGTCATTATTTATCACATCACATCATGGCTTTTATTTTGTCAGGTTTTTTGTTTACGTTCATGATGTCATTATTTATCACATCACATCATGGCTTTTATTTTGTCAGGCTTTTTATCATCACATCATATCGTCGCTTTTATTTTGTCAGGTTTATTTGTAATCACACATCACGTCGTGGCTTTTATTTTGTCATGTTTATTTTGTTGACGTTCATGATGTCATTATCACACATCACGTCATAAACTGATATGGAAATGCATTCGAATCCACGGTTAGTGTGACTAGCTAGCCGATCGGCCGTGACTTTAAAACCCACGGAGAGGTGACGTGCTTGACAATAACCTTCGATGATCTCGTTACAAGCGCACCTGTCGTGGGGGCGGGATTTATTTATTAGGCAGGAAGTGAACAGTCGGGTCTCGAAGTCGCCGTCTTGAAAGGAGGAAAAATGGGCAAGCGTGAGGATCTGATCGACTTTAACGTGGACAGATTGCAATGGCTGGACAACCGGGCTGGAGCATCTAAAGAACCGCTTGACTTGTGTGGGGTGGGGGGGGGGGGCGGTTATGCGGTGGTTAGTACCTACCCAAAGTGGTCCAAGGAAGGACAGGAGCTGAACCGCTCAGATGGTCGTGGTAAGAGCTCAGCGCTCATTGACGCGAGTGGGGAGTGAAGGCTGTGCGATCGGACCGTGTGGTCCGATCGCACAGAAGAGCTCGTGTAGAACAAACTGCCGAAAAAGTTAATACTGGTTATGATCAGAAGGGGGCAGGACACCGAGTGCGTCACAGCGTCCTGCGTAGACGGAGACCGTGCTCACCCCTGTCCACCGCTGAGACACCTACAGTGGGCACGTGAGCGTCAGGACTGGACCATGGAGCAATGGAATGTGGCCTGGTCTGATGAATCCCGTTTTCGTTTACATCACGTGGACGGCGGCTGCGTGTGCGTCGCCTACCCGGTGAAGAGACGGAACCAGGATGCACTATGGGAAGAAGAGAAGCTGGAGGACGCGGTGTGATGCTCATGGCAATGCTACTCCATAATGTCAGTGTCCTCTTTCAACAGGATAACGCGCCCTGACGCACTGTAAAAATAGTTCAGGAACGGTTCGAGGAACATGACGAAGAGTTGACTCCAGAAGAGATTCCCCAGATCTCAATCCGATCGAGTGTCCGCTGGACACACGAGTCCGATCCACGGAGGCCCCGCCTCGCAACTTACAAGGCTCAAAGGATCGGCTGCTAACGTCTTGGTGCCAGACACCACAGCAGACCTTCAGAGCTTTGTAGAGTCCATGCCTCCACGGCTCAGAGCTGTTTCGGTGGCACAGTGTCACGCAGGGGGTTTTAATGTTACGGCTGATCCGTTTACGCTTTGCAGTTAAATACTTCGCGCACAGCGTTCCGAGCGCTGCATCTCTCTGCATATTTGATCAGATTATATTGCGGTAGTACAGATGCTCCATTCCTCGTCTAGACTATTGCGAAAGAGTCCTTCTGGAAAGAGGCAGTAGATAAGGAAATTACTGAGATATGGTTCATACTAACACTGATCACTGCAGTCCATCCCCGTGCACTGTTCCTTTCAACCCAACGCCCTTATCCGCACACCTTTTATTTCATTTTTGAATTAAAAGCAACATAGAACATAACTGAAGTCCCACAGCAGTCTTATCGGATCACCGAAACGCGTCTAGACGATGAGACGGATTCGTGGTGATGTCTGAAATGATCGTGACGATTGTTTTCCCATTGTTGAACAGACTGGTCTTTCTGTCCACACTGTCTACGATGTGCATGCAGTTCGGTAAATCTACACGTCCTCACGTCAGGCTGAAGCCGTCTCTTAGCAACGCGGTCTCCAGACCCTAATAATAATCGTGTTTATACTTTACTTTTTGCGAAATTCTCAGACGGGCGCAAACATAGAAACGTGGCGTTCGTACGCCGGTTAAAAATGCGCGCGGATGTTAGCGGTCAGCAATCGTAATCGTGGGTGGATTAGGAGGCCAGTGGCGCCCGCTAGCTTCTCTCTAGCATGTCTGGCCCTTATTTCAGTCCAGTCATGACTAGGTGAAGCTGGTCCTGTCTTGTACGCGTTTCTGTGCAGTTTCCCTTGTCTGTAGCGCCTGCCCGAGCAGAGGATCTCTTTAACCCTTCGCTTCTTGATATGTCAACAGTCGGTGACCTCTGCTGGCGCAGGCGTTACGGCAAGGACGTGCCCCGAGACGTGCCCCTAGCTCCCTACTGCCTACACGACGGTGAGAATTCCCCCAATCCCACACACTGCTCCTAGCCGAGCTGCGTAGAGGCTAATGGAGCTGTCTTTATTTAAACCGTGGCCCCTCGCGCCATATTTCACCTCTCGTCTGAGACGCTGGCTGGGAAAACTCCTGCCCTTCTTAATTAATCTGCCTCTTTTTCTTCCTGTTTAATGATGCCCAGCGGCCCCCTCTATTACCGTCCGCTGCGAGATTGAGACGGAGACCATATCTTGCTCATCTCTCTCTCTCTCGCTCGCTCTCTCGGCTAGTCTCCCTCCCCCCTGAAGTTATCACACATGCGCTCCCCCCCCCCCAAGTCTCCCTCAGCCTCTCTGGCAATCACAGCCACCTAAAAATTAATGTCCCCACACGCCATTTGCAGTTAAGGAAAAGAGACAGAGACTTACGGCGCAATGGGCTCCGTTCTGCTACGTTAAATTTCTAATTACACGTGCACTGGTGGAGGAAACTCTCCAGCCCCCGCCACCACCACCCACCCCGTACACTGTCGAGTGGCATAGAAGTGGTATCAGGGTCTTTAGCCCAGTGTGTGACCGGGCTTGTTCTCTGTTGAACAGATTTGTGATCAGATCTCCTCAGCGAGCTTCCTCGTTCGACCTCGGAGCTCTTCTCTTGTCGAGCAATCTGTTCTCAGCGATCCTGCCAACGCAGTGTTGGGGCGACTTGGCGGGAATTCGTTCACGCATTTACGCGGAGCCCAGTTTGGCCGTGTTCGTGGGTTCTGCACTGTCAGGAATATTCCGTGTCGTAACACAAATCTGCATATGTGTCTCACGAGCTCGGTTTTAATAGAATCAAGCTGGTAAAAGCGCATGCTAATACTGCGCCGTCGGGTTCCTATGACGATATCCACCACTCTCCCGTTTTTCTCTCTCCCTTTCTGTCTCCTGCAGCTCGGATCGGCAAGCTGAAGCGGCGGAAGCCGGAGGATGGACAGGTATGTCCGCTGTGCAGCGCTCCGCTGGAAGGAACAGTTGAGGAAATGAATAGGCATGTGGAAGAGTGTCTGCTAAAGGTAGCCTCTCAAACCCGGGCCTTGCACAGCCTCCGAATCTCTAGAGTTCATGCTGTCTCTTCCTTGCCTGCTCCTTTCCCTGGACATCAGCCCCTGCGAAAAAAAAAAAAATACTACACGCGCACAGAAAAGCCTCGTTAAGCGTCGTGTCTTATGCACGCCATACGTAGCAGTGTCCAGGGGAAGCTGTACGGCAACCGCACTTTCCTGAAAGGAGTGTCCTGCCTTCTGTACTACTTACTCATGTAGACTATCTGAACTGCTTGGTGAGGTTGGCTTCCTGAACCTGCTTAAGAGCTTTTCTTACACAGCAAAGTGGCCTAGTGTGTTTTGCTAGCTTCTCCGTTTCGCTCTTGAGTGGTTCAGGATGCAGCGCCTTGCCATCCATTCCTCTCTAATCCACTAGCTCCTAGCATTACTAATGCACTCTTGGTGTTGGGGGTTTGGTGCATTTGCATGTGTTTTTCCCCTGCTGTTCACTTTAGATCTCTTAGATGTGTTAGTCCAGAAGCGTTTGCGCTCATCTCGGTGCAGCTGTAGAGTTAAGAGACTAGTGAAAACACCATGGAAGAACGCTGCGTATGGACGTGTTCTCACGGCTTTGTCTTCTCAGAGGGAGGGCGGCATGGACGACGACCAGGCCGATATGGAAGGCGAGAACGGCACCCGCTTCGAAGAGTACGAGTGGTGCGGCCAGAAGCGGATCCGAGCCACCTCTCTGCTAGAGGGAGGCTTCAGAGGTAAGCGTCGGCTTCAGCCGCTGAACATTCACAAAGGAAAATAATACGAGTGGCATTTCAGGCTACTTGTTATCAACAGAACTGTGTATCAGTAAGAGCTATCGAGTTCATTAGAGCTAGACTAGGTACGCGGGTGCATGATATCGCTTTAAAATTCCGAAAGATGGCCTCGGGTCAACAGGACCAGCGTTGTGCAGCCGTGCTATCATAGCTCCCTCTGCTCACCTGGGAAAGTTTTTAAAGAATCCGGCTGTTAAAAATTCACCACTTTTGATGAGTTTCTAACTCCGAGAGTGCTTCTCTTATCCTTTAAGAGGTCGTTTGTTGCGGTAGTGTTCGGTACAGTGTTGAAGTAGTGTTGAAGCTTCAAGTAACGCATTTAAAACATGCACCGCTTAGTTACGGTGCATGGATTTGTGCTTTGTTTACCTCAGCATCTAAACCTCAATACTGCTTTATCCTCATGGACACACTCGGCGAAGAGCTCTCCTCCTCCTCCTCCTCTTCCCGAGGGGCCTTTTGTAAACTTCAGTGCTCTTAACGGAGGCAAGATGCTTCGATCGCAAGTGGAAGGAACTGAATAACAAAGCTGCGAGTGCGGATAGAAGGGAAAACAGCTTAGCGTCTCTTCTTAGTCCCAGCTAGGCAGCCGGTTTGGCCGAATCAGTTGGGAATGTGAGCGGCTCGGGGTCTGCGCCGGCGCCTTTGAAACGACAGCGATAGAGAGCCAGAGCCATGCTGAGCGAGAGCTCACCAGCCTCCAGAACACTTGAAAGTCTCCTGTATTTACCTTGAAAGCCAGCAAGCCCGAGTGGCGGAATCCCTCCAGCCCCCCCCCAGAGAGGACAGGGAGAGGGAAACGGGGAGGAGAGAACGCAGATAGAGGGGTGTGAAGAGAGCCATCAATGGGATAAGAGCCCTCTCCTGCTCTGAACCTCTAGCTCCGATGTCTCTATCTCTCTGAAGGCGCAGGAAGAAAGCCGAGGGGAAGCACTTTCAACTGAACAAAAGGTGGAAGAGAGGAGAGAAATCGAAGCGGATCAGTTTTGGGCACCGGAGCTCCAGGCCTCCTGTGTCCCAGGCTTAGGAGAGCTGTAAGGCTGATGAACAGATAGAGACGGCAGCCACAGAGGACGGAGGGATAGATGTGGTGAGAGCGATAGAGATTTAGTGCAAAGCACATGGGACGATTTTAAGCCTTTGTACATTTTTTTAATTTATTTATTTATTATTATTTATTTCTTTAAAGGGCTTTTCTCCACTCCCCCTTCCTTTTTTCTAGCGGGACATGCTGAATGCCATTCTGATTAGGTGAACTTTGACCTCTGCTCCAAACAGAGAGGGGTTGACTGTTCTGTGCAAGCCCGTGTTATTTTCTGGTTGTTTCTTTTGGTCGTCATTTTGTCGTCTCCTGCAGTGGCGTATGTAGATTAGCCTGGCGCGTCACCCGTGACACATGTAGATTAGCATGTAATATTCATTTGAGTTGAGCTACAACAAGGAAAGAGCATGTATTCCGCATCGTACAGGTGCCGGTCTTGATGGTAAGCCGCTGACATTTTGAGCTTTGTCTCGCGTCTCTGTTGGGGCAGCGAGACTAGATTTTCCTAGCGCTCGGCATCTCGAGATACCGCTATGCTAGTAGTAGACTGTAGTCGTTAACCAGTGAAGCTACATGTTATGTGTGGCCGAGATGTTTTATTGACTGGGTGCGTGTTGACTGGGTAGGAGGAGGACACTGTCCCTGGGGAGGGGGGAGCAGGCAGAGAAAGACGGCGCGGCAGCGTGCATAATGCGGCTGAAAGGCATTTAGAGCGCCACTGACCTTTTCAGCACAGATTAGATTGCCTGCCAGGTCCAGTTAGCAGCAAGCCAGCGACTCTTCCAACACCTCTCAGGTACAGAGGCCCGCACTGTTCACCCGGGCGTGTGCGCGCACGCAGTGGTGTTTGCATTGACGTGCCTTTTAGGTCAATTTTAAATCTGTATAACGTGCACCTGAAATGGAGGAATTCAAAACGCAGAATGGTCGAGGCGGAGATGTTGGGCTGGCTCGCACACAGATATTAGTATCGTCTTGAAAATCTTACAACGTGTTTACGTGCCCCAGTTCCGTGTATTTCCGTCGCATCAGTGTCCTCACATCCAGCAACTTGTGTACAAGTTCACAAAACACTTGGGCATTTATGTGTGGCAATGTTTTGCGTTCCAGGTTGTACTGAAGCAAAATCAGTACAACCTTCAGTACTGCTTTGCCGTAGCCCGAGCCATGCGTTAGTAACAACCACGCAGGGTCTACAGCTTAATCAATTGATTGGATTAACAGTGATTTGTTTATTTATTTTTGCTTCGTATGGCCTGCCACATCTTCCCCAGGCCTCACTCCCATTAGTGGTCAGGACAATCTATTTATTTGGCCCCCCCTTCCGCTCGTGCTCACGGCGAATCGTTTGCAGGTTATCGCGGGTGGGAGGGTGGAGCTGGTCCCGGTTTCAGTTGCAGCCTAAAGAAGGTTCCTTCCAGTCTGCCGATCCCCTCCGTGCGACGGATCCGGAATAGGGAGATTTTTATATTCATACGACTAAGGCAGTGTTCACATGGGCCAGCACAGCCATAGGGACCAAATAAAACTTAAAAGCTTCCTTTTATTCGATCACTAAAAACCGTCACAATGTTGTTAAAAGAAAACGGGGCGGTTGTTGGGAGCGGGAGCGTTTGCAGCACGTTTTTATCTCCTCTCTGGCCCATTGGTCTCCCTTTAGAGAGCTGTAGAGGGAGGAGGTGTGTGCCCTACTCCTGCCACTCCTTACTTTCATTCTCCAGCAGCAGCGAATGGAGATCACTCAGTTGGATGAAAGGAGGCAGCAGTCTTCTCTTTTCAGTCATCATCTCAACACACACACACACACACACACCGAGGCCAGCACCTCTGAACCTGTCAGGATGTTCTAGGAGCTTTCCTATCCTAACTGGAGCTGAAGGCACCGGCTGGAGTTTGTGTGTGCGCTCATCACCTGGTTTATAGAGGTGCCAGTCAGGTGCTGCGCTCCACTGCACCAGGCTTCTCCGTGTGACGGGTACCTCACTCCATTTGGGGCACTGGAGAGTGGAGCCACAGCCCTGTCGCCTTCAATCAGTGTGCTCCTGGGGCTTTTAATTGATGTTGCTCAGGTGTCTAATGAGACTGGACGTGGAGATATATATATATATATCTTTATCTCATGGGTTCGAAGCTATATGAAAAAACTGATGCTTATATATTATATAGCGCAAGGAGTTATTTAAAAAAACAAAACAAACGTATTTTGATTACAGTGACTGATTGAGATCTAGATCATTTTAAGGAGCTTAATATTCCACAGTCGGATAATATCGGCAGGTTTAACGTCAAAAAGGGGTACGTTTCGCCGAACAGGGTTGGAAACTGGCAACCGCTCACCAGCAATATAAATCTGAATGTTAGTATTTGCAACACATCTGTGAAGGGACATCAAAAACAAGCAGCTCAAAGGAGAGTACATTATAAAGCAGATCGTCCGGAGACAAAACCGCTCCAAAATCAAGAGCTTTGCACAGCCTTCCAAGACCGTAATGCATCATTTTTTATTTATTTTTTTTAAGCTTGCAAGTGAATTCCCAGACTAAACACTTTCTGCCAGTTACTGAAGTCCGTTTGGTGGCTGCTCGGAAGAGCGCCGCGTTTTGTTTTCTTCTCTTCTTAGAAACCATTTAAACAGATGTTTCTGCTCTTGCATCTGCGTGGAACGTTAAAATCAACCGATGGTTATGGATGGCCGATGATGTAGGTTTAAAAGTACATCGCGATATTTCGCGGCGTTTTTTGTTTTGTTTTTTGGCGGTAACGGTACGAACGATGATCTGACGATGGTAATCTTAGGAGTAAAGAAATGCGTAAAGAAATGCGTAAAACGCGACCCTGACCAGTATCGAATACTAAACTATACCAATGAAGTAGGGTAAGGAGGAAACGTGTGAAATTTGAATTCAAATTCCAGTGAAACGGAGGTACTCGGCGGACGTAAACGCGTATCCGTACGGAAGAATTGTACCTGTACGTCATGGACGATACGATACGGCACGGCCCTACTGGGGGGGGGAAAAAAAAAGAATAGAACACTTGGTAATTGAACCCAAACATGTCTTTGTTTGTAACAGGAACCGGCTTCGCGATGTGCAGCACAAAAGAGAGCCATGACAGCGATGCCGACCTGGACGTCGACGGAGACGACACCCTGGAGTACGGCAAAGCACAGTATCCTTCCCTAATCTCACTCGGCTGTAGGACGCTCACAGAATTGAGTGTGTAGTGATAGAACCAACCAGTCGAGGGGCTGATTTCCTTAACCTGGCATTTGCAGGTACACTGAAGCAGATATCATTCCCTGCTCCGGAGAAGACCAAGGGGAGACCAAAGAACGCGAGGCGCTCCGTGGAGCCGTCTTAAAGTACGCGCCCTCGGTCTTCGTTTGACCTTTTTGTTTGTCATCTGCTGCATTTTCGGTCGTCTTGTAAGCGCTTCCTGTGCTAAGCTCAGTGATGTGAATGTCTTTGTTCCGTTGACAGCGGAGGCATGCCGTCCAATAGGATAACGCCGGAGTTCTCGAAGTGGGCTAGCGACGGTGAGTATCGCTTCTTTGTCGCATGACACGATTTACCTCCGACGTGTATTATGGCTCGTGGTGCTTTTCAAACGGGTAGTCTGTAGGTAGTTGAATGAAGCGTGTGCGAGTTTTTTTTTTTTTTTCGGTGTAACGTGACCGTGTGCCTGTGTGTGTGCAGAAATGCCGTCCACCAGCAACGGCGAGAGCAGCAAGCTGGATGCCAGCTCCGCATCGACGTCCAGCATGCCCAGGACCTGCAAAAACAGTGAGATCGAGAAGTGAGTGTGGCCTTAAGGGCAAAGACGCACGCACACACGCACGCACGCATGGACAGTCCTGCCCCTTCGAGGCGTGCCAGTAGCTGGTGTATCGGGGTGAGATGAGTTTGTGTTGGAGGTGATGGGTCATAAATGATGCATTTTATGTGCTCATCTCTCTATGCAGCCTCGATCACAGGGAGGAGCTCGTGCTATTGATCCTGGGCAGCTGAGCCTTGTCCCTACTGCCAGGTTACCCTGGGAATGCTAATGCAACGGTTTTCCAGTGCTTGTACAACAGCAGCTATTAGTTGTAGTGGGGTGTGAAGTAGCGGTGGAGGAGGAGACCGAAGGCGATCCAGTCTAGCAAAGACGGGAAGACCTCAGCGAGATTGGTTTCGGGTAACCTTCGGATTAGAAATGCGGCCGTTCGCGTACCGATTTTAGTCTGCTACTGATGTTTTTAGTGAGTTTTACGCTTCCTAACATACGACGTCGGCCCATGCTTTAGCCCTGTATTGTGACCGTGCAGCAGAACTGAAGTGCGTGCTTGAGAACCCGAGTTTGGATCGGAGCATTAGCTACAGATTCCCGTACCGAGAGAGAGAGAGAGATAGAGAGATAGCAAGAGGGTCTAGGTGGGTTCGAAGGCCGCCCAGAGCAGAAGATGAATTTGAATAACCTGACTCGTGTGAAAAGGCCATCCCCTTTAATTCCCTCATCTCCATGTCCTCATCCATATTCCTCGACAAGTGCCGCCACAAAACAATTTCCCTCTGCTAGTGGCTGAGAGCGCCGCGCCACCCCGTCTGCATGGGTAATTGGGGTCAGAACACAGCTCCTGTGTCTGTGTATGGGGTATTGTGTGTGTGTGTGTGTGTGTATGTATATGTTTGGTTCTCCTTGTCTCCATCTTTAATCCCATCTCTTGGTCCCATTTATTCATTATCATTAAGGCTTCGTTGCTAACTAAACAGTTAACCATGACCACGTTATAGTTGCACAGCTTATAGATGTGAAGCAAAGTGCACAATAATAATAATAATAATAATAATAATAATAATAATAATAATAATACGACCCATTAAAGCACATATGGAGTGTCTGGTCATTTTCATACCAAGAACCTATTTGTGTTTTATTTTGCCGCTTGTGCATAATTGCTGAGTTTCCTCCACGCCGCAGCTCTGAGAGGGAAGTCAAGGCCTTGTAGAGGCTTAAATTAGATCTCCGAGCTATCCTTATCCACATGTATAACACTCGTATACTTTCCTTTCATTGTTTTGTTCATACTCTCCCCCCCCCTTCTCCTCGGCTCTCTCGTTCCGAGTGCTCTTCTCACGGGAGAGCTGTCCAGTACGGCTGAATCAATCTGCCGTGCGTGGCTGCTCATCTCTGAGCCCCGTATTAAATATCAGAGCTGAGAACTGGTGAATAGGCAGAGCAAAGCCAGCGCAATTGATTTCTCCCGTCAGCATGCTGGAAGCACGTCCTTCCGTCGCGTGTGTGTGTGTGTGTGTGTGTGTGAGAGAGGGAGGGAGAGAAAGGGAATGGGTTTATCTGATGCCCATCTTCCGTGACAGTTTCAGAGTGCACATTTAACCACGTTTGGCGTTCGGGGAAGAGCCGTTGAAGTTATGTATTTCGGAGGGAAATTGCATTTTATGCATGTTCAATATGACAGACAGTATCTGCGGAGAGGAATGCGTTAGCGAGCGCTGTAGAGATCACTGTTCTCCCGTTGTGTGTGTGTGTGAGAGAGACCGTGTGAGTGGGAGGATGGAGATGGACAGAACACTGTTCCTAAGTGGTGCAGCAGAAGCGTGACAGCTTGGATTGATTCATCACTTTCTCCACAGAGACCCTCTTGCCTTTTTTTTTTTTTTTTTCTCTCTTTTTTTTTTTTTTTTTTTTTTTTTTTTTGCACACACAACAGCCCGACGTTTAAGCTAGGCCGAGCGTGTGTGTGTGTGTTTGTTCGGGGGGGGCATTAAGTGTTTCAGCCTGCTGGAGTATGAATCACTGCAAGCTGTTTGAAGTTAAGGCAGAGGAGGAAGCCGAGAGCAGCCCTCCTCCAGTAACCTTTCTCTATTAGCTTAGCGCATAGTTCCAGACACACACACACACACACACACACACACACACGTGGTTATTTAATATCTCCCACAGTATTTCTTTACGGCTGCGCCTTGTCTCCGTCTATCTATCTCCATGACAGCGAGCATCTCTACACGGCGCTTCCTCAGTCTCGGCGCACCAGCTGTTACACCATATCGCATTATGGAAGGAGCAGCACACACAACTCCGTGATGATGATGTCATTAATCAAGCACCGAGAGGTCATATGAAGAGGGGGTGTCTGGCAGAACGAAACGATCGGGGCTTGCCTTTGCTTTTACTTTTAGTATGAATATAATTGGTGGGTGTTTTTGTTTTTTGTTGTTGTTTTTTTTTTTTTGGCTCGCTGTGATCCGTTTCCTGGAGTAATAGAAGTGATTATATGCCTAGATTTGAGATTTATACGAAACCTCGTGGTCGAGTTTAAAAACCTGAAAGGATATAGTGACGACATTTCTGAAAACTTTTCGAGAATTCTCCCCATTTTAAGAGCTGGCCTCAAGCCCCGAATTCAAACGTACGGCTAAAGCCGTGCGATGATGTTATTTCCAATTTCCTAAAGTGAAGGGCCGTAATCTGAGTGCACTTTAAAGATGCCAGACGAGGAGCTGAATGATTCCACTCCAGCAGAGAACGCAAAAAACAAACCCCCCGCCTCCCTACACGGTTTGTGAGACGGCGCGCGTTTCAATCTGGCGAAATGAGTTTATTTCAGTTTAGTTACAGTGATTCATTGTGAATGGTTTCGAGAGGGAGAGGAGAACCGGGTATGGTTTTCGATGGTGGGATCGTCTAGATGCGCGTGCGTGTGTGTGATGATTAGGGGTCAGACAGAGATATGTGATGAATTCTGTGCCTGCAGTGTCTCCGATTTATACAACTCTCCTGCTGCTGCGTGAAATGCAAACGACTACCTTCTTTCAGGCTCCCAAAGCCTTCAGACGGTCCACACCATGTCCCAGTAGTGAGGCGTCGGCATCGGTGGGTCTGTTTTAAATCAGTCGCCCTGTAAAGTGTTCAGCTGTTTCCGTGACCAGGCTTTAGACGTCCGTTCACAGAAGCGGTTCTGAGGGCCAGCGTTCAGAACTCCAGAGAATGAACCGTCTCTGTATATACTGCTGTATGACCCGTAGTCCCGATTATAGACGTGATCTAAATGTCCTTTTTTTTTTTTTTCTTTCATTTTGACGAACGCTTGCTGGAAAATGTTGCCTTGAGATAAACGGGCACCTGCCTCGCTCGCAGTGTTTCCTCGTCGAGGTCGACCGATGGTGGATCTTACCGATTCATCAAGCGGGAGTTTTTAAAATCGATACCGGATGAAGACATACCACTTGGAGGAAAATACTGCTGAACTTTATTACACTAATAAACAGTACCTTGGTATAGGTTCCGACTCGGTCGTGGCCCTCAGCAGGACTAAGCATGGGCGCATTTCGTTCCCACTTCCAAAGCGACCGTTGCTTTCTTTAGACTGAGGTTATCTCTTATTCCTCGAGACAACACCATGGTGGTTCTCCTCTTGAACGCCACCGTGGAGTCAACCTCCCAGCTTTTGCGTTAAGCGTATCGTCTGTTAAGCGCCTGTTTACCCCCTTCCAGTGTGCTTCTCTGCAGGGGGACCGGACCGTCTTCTGCCTCTGAGTGAGCTCATCCTGACCCGTGTATCGGGGGTGTGCCTGCACTTACAGTAAAGTCGAGCTCCGTGCGCCATCGACTCCACCTCTCTCCGCACATAAAGAAGGATTAAAACCTTTTATTGCCCAGAGGAATTAAATAACTTTTAGACCGCGGTTTTCTATAAATCTCCGCTAGATGCATATTCATGGTGTTGTGGCCCTGTGCGAGTGGGGTTGCACTTTACTGGGGGAAAAGTTCTGCGTGGCGCGGGCGGAGTGTGCCGCAGCGGTTTACAAAGCTGTTAAAGAAAACAGTGGGCATAGAGTGCAGCTCTCTCTCACACACACACACACACACACACACACACACACAGTCCTCTATCTGCTTTATAAGCAAGCACGCTAATCAAGGCTAAATGCTTTTTTACAAGCTGTCCACCAGTAACAGGAGATTTTAAAGCTTTATGGTCCCTGTGCTGATTGTGGGTTAGTGAGGAACTGACCGCCAGTCGGTCCGGCCTGCCAGATGTACAGCTGGCTCTCCTTGCTCAAGGTCTTCATCCAGCCCTAAGTGACTCTGGAGACTGATCTAGGCATGTGCTGATGCTATGAAAATTTTATAACCTACCCTTTCATTATGGTTTACAATACCACCAAGATCTCGTGGGGTTTTTTTTTTTTGAAAGAGCAAGCTGATTGGTTTACTTTAGCACCCGCTCAAAATGACTGACTTTTAGCTAACGAAAAGGGAATCCACAAACCTGACTGAGCAGAATTATGGGATGGCCTTTGCTGACAAGGAAACACGCTTGTCCAGAGGCAAATACTTTCGAAGATGGTTGCCCTTCACTGTGTTCTGGGTGATACTGGGACGAGTTTATCTTATACGGTTACAACCCATTCCAAAAGGGGTCTCGATGAACCTGAGGATCCCCGTCCACCTGCACAAGCATCACTCTTTCCTTTTAGCCTCGTAGAAGAGCTGCAGTCCATGATTGGGCTCCCCCCCCCCCCATCCCCCCCACTGCCCCTCACCAGATTTACATCTCATATATCGTGTTTGTGTGGAAGGTAGACAAGTCCTCGTTGAGGGCCGGCGCAGGCGTGTAATAAATGACGCTATCGGAAAAGGCGGCGGCACGGAACAGGCACTAATCGGAGGGAGAGTGCCGGGGAGAACGCCAGGGTGATCGATACCGTAGATCAGTGCTCCATCTGGCTGGAAAATGAGCGGATCACCATAAGCATCCCACCAAGCAAGGCGTCGCCCAATCAATGGCACCCATATCGATTTAGTTATTGCGAGTTCATATGCCCCGGACAGTGTTAAATGTACATTCACCAGCCCACGGGCGTTCGTCGGTGGATGAGTAGTGAGGGCTGGAGATGGAGGGG
The DNA here is from genome assembly GCA_012411365.1 of Ameiurus melas. Classification (NCBI taxonomy): domain Eukaryota; kingdom Metazoa; phylum Chordata; class Actinopteri; order Siluriformes; family Ictaluridae; genus Ameiurus; species Ameiurus melas. The sequence goes on along the minus strand of CM022756.1, from coordinate 33,965,300 downwards.
TGTGTGTGTGTGCTGGGGGCGGGGGGTATATTTAAGGAATTAATTTGGATAAGGAATGGATTTCAGGAAATTCTGGAACATTAGCAACATGCGAAATGGACGTAATTGAAAAGTAAGAGAGTTTTTGGTTTAAGTTTCAAAGTGCCATTTTTATTTTTAAGAATCATTGCCATTGCTTTTGACTCGTCCTTCCTGCAGCTTTACTTTTGCTGCTTTATGGGAAGTTTGATGGGATATTTCCTTGGTTCTCTTTTAAAGTCCGCTCAGCGTTGGGTAGCGTTTAGCGCGGCAGCGGCACTGACCGTAAACCTTGACCGTTTTTTTTTTTTTTCTCCTCTCTCCACAGAATCACAGAGGATTCCACAGGCACCACACTGGACGCTCTGAAGGCTCGCATCCGAGAGCTGGAGAAGCAGATCCTCAGAGGAGACCGATACAAGTGTCTGATCTGCATGGTATGAACACACCGCATGTCGGACATCACGTAGCAAACCATCTATGCCGAAGCGAGAAGGGAACGAATGCCCACTGACGCCTGCTCAGTCGCGATTCTTAACGCTACACTGACGCTGTAAAAGTTCGTCTTTACATAGATATTGGCAAGACGTAAGATTCGAACCTGGTAAAATATATCCGTCTGTGTACCACCCTGCAAGAAGAGTGCTTTCCTCTTTTCCTAAACTTCTCCCCACTCATATTTTCATTCGTGTTCCTTCCTGAACACGTTTTCCCATCGCTTCTCTAAACCGTCAGGACAGGACACGACACGCATCGATAAGTCTCGGCACTCGAGTGGTACTGACGTGATTCGCCACCATCTCTGGCAATCACTCATTGTTCCGAACGAGCCGGCGCAATTACGCATTTTCATTCACGCTTTACAAGTCTTCAGTTCCCCAGCTGGATCCTTGCATGTTTAATGACTCACAATGTTGGTGATCAGTGGAGGTCTACTGCCACCTGCTGCTCATGCTGACTAAAACAGACCTCCCTGCTCGTTCCACCTCTTTGATCGGCGCTCAAGTAATTATGCGGTGCGGTTTTCTAATAATAAATAAACACTTGTTTAAAGAGCCTTTCCGATAATTATCTGCCTGGACCCTGAATTGCTGCTTGCTTCTGTGTCTTTGGGTGGCACATGTGCCTTGTTTTTTTATATATATATATATATATATATATATATATAAGAGTACACCCAAAAAAAAGAAAAGTGGGATTCATCTACATAATGGTGTTTTCAGATATAAGTAAAAAGAGATTAAAAGTATCTTATTTCTCTCTCAGGACTCCTACACAGCGCCCCTCACCTCCATCCAGTGTTGGCATGTCCACTGTGAAGAATGCTGGCTTAGGACTCTGGTAAGACTCTGGACTTCTGGTTACCCAGCAACGCACATCCTAGCCATCACATAACACACCTCCTCCCATCACCATTGATTGTACTTTCCGATTGGAAAGAATGAATAGTGAACAGTCAGTGAACAATGTTGCTGGTTGTCGGATTGATGGAACTCGTTAATTTGTCTCACACACACACACACACACACACACACACACGTGCATCTCTCCCCGTGTGCCGAGCTGTTTTCAGCAGCTGCTCTCAGGAGTCCATGAGCGTGTTCCGCTGCTACACGAGGAAGCAATTAATAAATGCTTCCCAGTGACGGCTTTTTTTTTTTTTTTCCAATACACACTGTATTAAATCAGCATTCTCCTGCATGCTCGCTCTCCTGACAAGGCCGTCTGTGTCCACCACACTGACGAAGGTAAAGAGTGAGGGATCAGAGAAGTGTGTTGTACGGTGAGCCCACTCTGCCACAGAGGCTTGTTACTAATGCAGGCATTAAAACCGTTGCCTTAAGGCTGCAATAAAAGGCAGCACGCTGGGGCTCCTCGCGTCTCGATCAAAGTAAACGCGTGTGATTTGGTTACAGACGAGGCTAACCGAGAAGCCCACGCCTCGCACACACTCGTTAAATGCAGGTAACCCCTGCCTAGCTAGAACAAAGGAAGCAAATTAAACATGCAGTGCCCTGTGATTCTGAGGAAAGGTAGTATAGTGGGTTGGGTTGGGGGGGGGAGGGGGGATCTGGGGGCAGGTTTAGCTGGAAGGCGGTTTTTGACTGTAGCACTCTGGTACTGCACAAGTGTACCACATGTACTCTAGCTTTGTGTCAGCGTTGATGACGGCACTCCGTAATCGGACTGTATAAAGTGGAAATAGACCAGGGGTGTCCAGTCTTATCCGGAAAGGACCGGTGTGGGTGCAGATTTTTATTCCATCCAAACCGAAACTACACCTGAGTCTATTGAAAGCCAAGATCAGCTGAGTAATACAGGAGGAATCGGGCGTAGCTCCTGCTCGGTTGGAACGATAACCTGCACCCGCACCGGCCCTTTCCGGATAAGATTGGACACGCCTGAAATAGAGCTTATGGTGGAATGTTCAAGACTGGAGGTCGACCGGTTTCGCTGATTAATTGGCAGCAATAACTGATAAAAAAAAACACACCGATAGTTTTTTTTAGAAGCAGCTGAGAAGGGTCATTGTACAGTACGAGAGCGGCCTCTAGAGGCGAAATAAAAACTATCGCTGACGAATTTTGTTGTTGTTTGAAGTGTTTTTTTTTTTTTTTTCCATTTTGTTATTTGGAGTGTTTCTTTTTTCAGGTTCAGTTTGGATGTATATCTTCTATTTCATTTAATATTTGTTAATTGTTTATTATTAGCAGTATTTTACTGCTCTGTTTTCATTCAGTGTCATATTTTATTTTATTTTTTAAACTGTCAGTTGATTAATCGGTTATCGGCAGGCACCGCCCAACTTAGTTATCAGTATCGGTAAAATCCGCTATCGGTCGGCCTCTACAAGACTGCATCTTCAGTAGTGAGATAAACGTGTAAACCAAGTGAGGTGTTGGACAGAGTATGGGTATTTGTGCCGTATTACAAATCCTTTTTACACACTTGAGAGTTGGCGAGAGTGTGAGGTTTGCTCACAGCTGTGTCTGGGGTAGAGCTCCTGCTCAGCCTCTTCTCGACTGATCTCGTCTGCCCCTCGGCAGAAATGTGAAACCTCTGGCTGTGACACAGATGTGCGAATACTCCGTACAGATGCTGGAAACAGTGGTGTAGAGATTATAGAGATTCCACACTCTTATGCTACTGTGTGCACATCCGTCTCCCTCTCCTGTCCCTGCTGTCTCCTCGTGTTTGACCTGTGGAAACGGAACACTTTACTGTACCTCGGCTGGTCTTCATAAGGCGTACCGAATGCGTGTTTTAGTGTGCTCTTTAAACTTGAGTCATGCAGTCTTTATTAGTCGTTATTTGCTTAGCTCTCGGGTTTTTTTTCGTGATGTTTCAAGTGAAGAATGTGTTACCTATAAAAGGCAGTCGGTAAAGAAAGCACAGCGGGCGGGAGGGGGGTATTATGGGTAACGGCTGAGGTTCTTAGTGCTAGGTGTGCTTTTTATTTTATTTTTTTATTTTATTTTTTCTTCCTCTTTCTCTCTCTCTCTCGATCGGCTTCCTGTATTGTAGAGCAGTGGTCACCAACCCTGTTGCTTGAGATCTGCCTTCCTGCAGGTTTCATCTGCAACCCAAATCTAACAGCCCTGTTTTAGTCGATCGAGACCTGCTTAAGACCATGATTGGATGGTCAGGTGGGCACGATTATGGTTGGAACTAAAGTCTTCAGGAAGGTAGATCTCCAGGAACAGGGTCGGTGCACACTGCTGTAGAGAATATCTGGATTTCCTGCACATCACATCATTCCACCATTTAATATATATGATATAACATATAGCAGCTTCATTTAGACCACCAACTGACCGTTTTCTTCTCTTTAACAGGGAAATAAGAAACTGTGTCCACAGTGCAACACCATCACATCACCAGGAGACCTCCGACGCGTGTATTTGTGAACGAGTCAGCGTCCAGATTCTACTCCCTTTTTCCTTTTGGTTTTGTTTGTTTTTTGGGTCAGTTCTGTTCTGGTGGATTTCCGTTTCCTTGTCCAGACTGAGAGTCTTGTGCCGATATTAACGAGGAGCATCTGATGTAGCAGCAAACTGCACAGGGACTTGTAAGGACTATGTACAGACTCAGTACTTCCCTGTAAGTGAGAAGCTCCTCCCACTTCTTGCCCAGCCTCTGACTCTTCCCCCTTGTGGTGCTCCATGTTACGGTGCAGGTCCATAAACGCTGCTGACCACTTCCCCCGCTTCGCTTTGACACACGTCCTCCGTCCGCTACGATGGAGTGTGTGTGTGTCCGTGTGTGTCTGTGTGTGCATGTTGGTGGGATCTCTCTCTCTCTCTCAGCAAGGCCACCGAGATAGTCTTCAGCCGAGACAGCCCTCCATCTTTAAAAAAGAAAAAAAAAAACTGATAATAGTTTAGCCTCCACCCTTCTGGCCCTTCCATCCCTTTCTTCAAACTATCATTGTGTTCTCTCTCTCTCTCTCTCTCTCTCTCTCTCGCTCTCTCTCCCAAATTTTCACTTCTTTTGTGGTGTTCTAGTGACGTCAACCAAATTCAATGAACCAGTGCAAGCACATGTATTATAGTCTTGTATGTTTACGGTGTTGTGAGTAAATGACATAGAGAACACACTTGTATACACACGCATAACATGCGCACACACTCAAAAAAACAAAAACAACAAAAAAAAAACGAAGAAAAAAAGACACACGAGTATATATTGCTAAAGTCCAGTTTTAGTTGGGGCCGGTGGTGGGGGGGGGGGGTGGGGGGTGAGGTCGGGGCTGATGTTTCAATCTTTGTGGAAAAAGAAATCCCTCTGTATTTTTAAACGGATGTCGTCGTCTTGAGGTTGAAGTTGTATTTCATTGTACAGGAAGAAATTTAATAATATTAATAATGAAGTACTCAAACTAGGCTTTAAAGGGTTTAGGCTGTACGTTGTTTTTTTGTTTGTTTGTTTGTTCATTTCTTGAAGTCCGATATACGGTATAAACTGTAGACTCATATCTAAAGTAAAGGGAGCTCATCTCTTTTTTTTTTTCTGCCCTTTTTTATTTTTATTTTGGAAAGACTGCTTTTAATTTCCTCTTAACCACCATGAAGATGCTTTCAAGTGACGACAGAAATCGAAAAGGAGGATGGAGGGGGAAAAAAAAACAAAAAACAGCTTGATTGTCATTTGGTGTGAGTTTGTTGCAAGCAGACACCTTGAGCAGGTGGAGTTCTGTCCTTCCTTTCCGAGATGGGCCGTATGTGAATGTTTAAAAAAGAAAAAAGAAAAAAGCGCCCTTGTTCTGGGATGTGTTCAGATCATTCAGCCCCCCATTGTGGAAGACAATGATGCTTTTCCTTTCCTTTCTTCCTACAAGAAATATCAGACAGGACTGGATGATTGACAGATGGCCTGGTCCCGCCGCTCTCTTCAGGAGTGAGATGGTGTACTGTTGTATTTGTACAACTATATATGCTGTGATTTTTTTCTTTTCTTTCCTGTATTGATGTAAGTGGGGGGTGGGAGGTAAAGAATTCAAGAAAAGGAAGCAAATTGCTGAAACCCAGTCCCACAATAAATGGTCAAATTTTGCCTTTTTTTTTCTTTTCTTTAATCATTTACACCATTAGCTGAGAGATTAATGGCTGTCTCCATCAATTCTGTAAATAAACCAGTTTTCAAATTTGACATTTGGAGTTACCAAGCTTAATAGAAGACGAGGCTTTCCCATAACAGTTTTAAGTATGAGATTATTGATCAGAGATGAAAACCCCCTTTTTAAATGTATTTTTTTTGGAGGAAAAAAAAACGTCCTGTCCCAGTAATACAAAAAAAAAAAAATGCACAAGACAATTGTGTGAGCCAATCTGTGTCCTTGTATAATTCTTGGAAATGGTACGTGTCTTACCCGTTTGTAAACTTCATTTGACGGTAATTAAATGATTGTACATCTGAACCAACTGTCCTGTGCTGGCCTCCTTCCCAGATCTGTTGCTAATTACTGGTGCTGATGTCTTCTCTCAAACGGAGCCACGCACCTGGACGCGCTCTCGTTCTTTCAGAAGTATCTGAGAGATTTTACACCGGTTTCCAAAAGGTGCTCGAATAGGCTGCTGCTGATGAACCAAGACCTGGGATGAAGAAAGGCAGGCAATATGTAATAATGCTAATTAAGGTTTAACCAGGGTGCATGGTGGTACAGCAGGTAGTATTGCCATTTCACATCTCCAGTGTCGCTGGGCTGTGTGGAGTTTCACATGTTCTCCCCAGGTTCTCCCGAGGTTTTCCTCTCACCTGCTGGAAGGAAGGAGGATTGGCTAGACCACATTGGCCCCGAGTATGTGAATGAGTCTCCATGTTCCTAGGGTAGGTTCTAGATTCTCTAGCAAGGCAAATCCTCCACTTCTTCATTTACTTTCTCCACACTTATATCTGTAATACAATCGTTCTGAGATCGTGTACAAGACTAGCATCAGATCAAGCTCATGAACAAAATGGCTGCCGCCCAAATACCTCTGCTCTGCTGTTCTGACGAATAAACTGAATAGTTTATTATCCCCTCCATCTTGTCCTCCCCCTGTTCCTAGAGATGAACGGTTAGTCAATCGTGTTAGCATTGACTTGTGGATGCTTTCTGCTCTTTTTCATACCTTGTAGCAAGCGTTTCGAGAACTGGGATCAGCTGGCGTTAATGTATAAGGCGTGCTCACGACGGCTTGCGTCGTCCCGTCACTCGGCCACCCAGACCAGACCTCAGAGGGTGGTGTTCCAGACAGATCCATAGAGTACATTAAGCGTAGCTGTGGGCCTGCTCTCGGGTTACCAGACGCCCGAGAGGCGCTGTATCCGAGAGGTGGTCCTGCTAAGTGCAAGCTGATCTATAGAAATCGCTTTTGGAGGTCAAAGCCTTCCCTGGCTGGGGAAGAGTAAGTACGGGGAGTGTTATTGCCAGTTTACAAACATCTCTATGGGCCGATCGATAGGACAGGCCTCCTCTGGTGCACTGGGTAATTCCTCGATCGTTCCGGCTATCCGAACTGATGGTAATTTACACCTACGTGTGGGAATTTGACTCGCTCTTACTCCACTTTTCCACTCTGACTCCAGTGTCCACTTCCTTCTCCTCACCTCAGTTTGAAGTGCTACTACAACTCATTCAATTAGGAAGCTCTCCCTCCTCAGCCTCTTTGCATGATCGATTCGGTTCAGGCGCTTAATAGAAAAGGAGCTTCTGGTGTTCGAAGGAGAGGTGGACTCAACTCGGTGCTATTTTAAAGCCACTGGCATGCGGACTTTCTTCATTCCTCCATAAACAATATATTTTAATGACACAATCGATTTCTTCCCGAAATGATAACGGACACGTTTAACGTGCATGCTTTAGTCTCCAAAGTAATCCATCTATAAAATAGTACCTTTCAGATTTGTTCATTGCTGCGAAGCAACTCTTTACTGCCCCGAGTATTCTAGAAATTGCTTACATCAAGTCGTCGAATGTATTACGTCCCTGTTTTCTAAGTAATTGCGTTTCATGGAGCATTTCTAGAGGAACGAGAGAGTAGTAAAGCTGGCAGTGTTTTGAGAGCCTCCTCCCGTCGCTAATCTCCTGATTACAGCCTTGCTAAATTGCTTTCATATCCACCAATGCTTAATGACATGATAATCACAGAATGGCATTGGGGGGATTTGGCTGAGATGTTTCTTCAATAACAAGGTGTAGTAAAATTGTATGTTGTTGTTGAAGTGGTGCGCGCGTGTTTTCGCATTTTCGCAAAGCGTCGCCGTGGTCCCGTAATCTCCCACCGAAATCTATTCATTTCGACCTGTGATCGAACCTTAATATTCGCGCCCTTTCTCTCTCAGAGCGCTTACATCATACGATACTATCAGTACCACCACAAACTGTTTCGATGCATTTATTATTATTTATTCTTCTATTCTGGACGACTATTAATATCAAACTTGGCACTCCCATTCACGTCACTCGGTATACAAGAATGAACCAGATTACTTACCAATTACTTACCAAACCCATTACTTACGTCATTAAGTAAGCACCAAGATGGATTAATTTATAGATAAGGAATATACAATAAAGAATGATGATGCACTTTTTATCCCTTTACAGTTACCCTGAATGTTGTGGAATGTCCACAAAACGGGTTATGACTTACATTACAGCAGCTACCACTACGTTTTTGTTTGTTTGTTTGTTTGTTTTTAAAGCGAGGCACTATGGTAATGCCTTGACTGTAGTTTGGGAAGAAAAAAATCATCAGTTGCAGGATCATTGGTTCAAATAACTCCTTTATAATGAAATACCATAGGAATATTCATTTAGATCACCCACACACAAGATACTGGTGGTTTAACTGTGTAGTTGTGTGTACAATCATTAAATACTGCAGTACAAAATATGTGGTACTATGGTACTCCACGTAAATACACGACTGTAAAATGGCTAGTAGAGAGAATACGACATACACAGTGGAATCATTGAAGAAAATCTGAAATGTATTGAGGAAATACAATCAAATCACGAGATAGGCTTTTTTTGTGCGTGTGAATGAGAATTTAGTTTTTTGTTTTAATCTCAATGATTACGGTTTACAGCTCATTGAAGTCAAACCTCCAGTATCTCAAAATATCAGAAAAAAGAATGAATAATACAGAAATGTCGATCTGAGAAGATCTCTAATCAGATAATTAACTCAAAACACCTGCAAAGGTTTCCTGAGGCTTTAATCTCTCGGTCTGGTTCAGTACACAACCACAATCACGGGGAAGATGAAAGTAAACGTTGTATTTTATTTGGAAATCAAGGTTCCAGAGTCTGGAGGAAGTGTGGAGAGGAACTGAATCCACGCTGCTTGAAGTCCAGAGAGAAGTTTCCACAGTCAGTGATGATTTGGGTTGCCATGTCATCTGCTGGTGTTGGTCCACTGTGTTTCCTCAAGTCGAGAGTCGATGCAGCGTCTACCAGGAGATTTTAGAGAACTTCATGCTTCCATCTGCTGACGAGCTTTATGGAGATGCTGATTTCCTTTTCCAGCAGGACTCGACAGCTGCCCACAGTGCCAAAACTTCTAGTAACTGGTTTACTGACCATGGTATTACTGTCCAGTCGACTCGCCTGACCCGAACCCCACAGAGAATCTATGAGAGACACCAGACCCAACAATACAGACGAGCTGAAGACCGCTATCAAAGCAACCTGGGCTTCAGAACACCTCAGCAGTGCCACAGGCTGATCGTCTCCACGCCGCGCCGCACTGATGCAGTAATTCATACAAAAATTCTATATTCTATAAATTCCTTATTCTGATATTTTGAGATACTGGATGTTTGATTTCAATGAGCTGTAAGCCGTAATCATCGAGATTAAAACAAACACAGGTTTTAAATATTTCACTTTGTGTGTAATGAATCTACAATATATGAAAGTTCCACTTTTTTAATTAAAGTACGGGGAAAAAAAAGAACTTTTCCTAGATAGATAGCTATATAGTGCATATATATATCTATGTATCGATCTATGTATCTATGACACATATATATATATATATATATACATACATATATATATATATATACACATACATATATACACACACACACACACACACACACACACACACACACACACACACACACACACACACTCCATCCATCCATCTTCAAACGCTTACTCCTTTTCAGGGTCACGGGGAACCTGGAGTCTATCCCAGGAATCATTGGGCACAAGGCGGGGTACACCCTGGACAGGGTGCCAGTCCATCACAGGGCACAATCACATACACACTCACACACCCATTACACTACGGACACGCCAATCAGCCTACCAAGCAGGTCTTTGGACTGGGGGAGGAAACCGGAATACTTGTAGGAAACCCCTGAAGCACGGAGAGAACATGTAAACTCCGCACACACACACGGCCACGGCGGGAATCGAACCCCGGACCCTGGAGGTGTGAGGCGAACGTGTTTTTTTTTTTTCTTTTTTTTTTAAATTTATTTATATATATATATATATATATATATATATATATATATATATATATATATATATAAATAATATTATCATTTTAGAAACACCCGTATAGGGTGAATAACAATAGGCCTATGATTGACCCTTGTGGGACACCATTACAGATGACGTGGAACTGTGATATGAAAGCATCCAACCAACCAACAATTGTTTGTGCCCTCCCAGTAATGTAGGTACCAAACCACATCAGGGAGAGCTTGTTCCAAACCCAAATGAGACAATTCTGTTCATTAAAATATGATCAACAGTATCAAATGATTTTTTGAGCAGGTGGCAGCTGTGATACTGCTGTGGTCTGGCCTGAACCCTGACTGCTGAGGCTAAGAATGCCGATATACTGTTGTTGATGACAGCAGGTTATTGTGAATGAACTAAAGACTAATATTTTAGCTGTGTGTAGGAGCTTAGAAATGAGCTGATAATAATCAGCTGGGTCGCCACATTTATAGGAGGGGCATGGCCTGGGTAGTTTTTTTTTCCCCCTTCAATACATGAGACCAATGTTAAGTGAAATGCACTGGTATCGTACTCAATATGACTCCCGTTGCTCTCAGAACAGTCTTCTTCATGGCCTGGAATCCAGAAGATGTTGGAAATATTCCTTTGAGATTCTGGTCCATGTTGACATGATTGCATCATACAGTATAACTGCTGCGGATTTGTCAGCTGCACATTCAAACCATGAATCTCCCGTTGTACCACATCCCAAAGGTGCTCTGTTGGATTCAGATCTGGTGATTAAGGAGGCCACTGAAGAAGAGTCTCTTCTCTGAAGTTCAAATGGATGCAAATTTTAGCGTGCCCTCCAGAATGAGTAGGAGCCTCTGTTATAATGAAATAAACATGCTGGATAATATTCACTTTGGTATTCAAATACACTGCGCTGTGGGAGAATTTCACAGAGAGAAGTCTTTTCGTTTGAACAGACACTATAAACTTTAATTGTTTAGACACAAATCATTCTTTTTTTTTTTCAGGTAAAATGATCTTCCTACACAAAGTTGTCAGACGAATAGGGAAACTAGGAGATCTCTCAGAGGTCTTTCTCCTCACCTGTCCTCAGTTCACGTTTAGCTTTAATTGAAACATGGGTGAGAGATCTGCAACCGATTAGAAAACTCTCATCGGTATTACAGCAACAAAACCACAGAGTACCGTATTAGTAAATAAACGTTCAAGAACTGGCTTTGAGAAACGACCAAGCCCAAGTCTTTGAGATTTCAGTAGACGCGTCATTGCGAAATGCTTCTGATGTTTGTGTTTTCACAACGCATTCACAAGTTAATTCTTATAAGAGTATCAGAAGATATAAAGTGGGCCGTGTTGATCGAGTCCGTATCAGATGCTGGTCATTAAGAAGCCATTTAACACTGTGAGGTAGAAGTGTAATGTGTTACTATCCATCCATCCATCCATCCATCCATATTCTACCGCTTACTCCTTCTTCAGGGTCACGGGGAACCTGGAGCCTATCCCAGGGAGCATCGGGCACAAGGCGGGGTACACCCTGGACAGGGTGCCAGTCCATCACAGGGCACAATCACATACATGTAATGTGTTACTATTTACACTAAATTTATGGTTTCACAACAGTTCTTTCAAAAAGAAGAACATCGTGTTGAATATGACGTATATATGTGAATATGAGATATATGTGGATTTAATACATTCTTAGAAAATGGGTTCTTTCAGGTGTTCTTGGTATAGTTCTAGTTCAGAACCCGCTCTTATGGAAAAATACTGTTATGGACCTTTACGGGTTCCCCCATTGGGTCAAATGAAGAACAATGAATGATTCTACTTACTCCCCCCCTTTTTTTTTTGGTATGTACCGTAGGGTCCAAAAGTCTGAGACCACTAAAGAAAATGCTCCAATTTCGCAATCTTAACAAAAATATTTGATCACGAATCATATTTTCAGCAATAACGAGTGAAAAGTAACAAATTGAACAGAACATTTACACGAATCTGAACATTTCTTCATATTTCCGATGTCTCCCATTTGCTTTAATGACAGTCTGAACTCATGCTTGTGTAAAACCTGATGGTCCATGTTAGATCAAAACCATGTGCGTCAATAGGAGCGATCAGACTCACGGAAAATCGGACCTTTTCGTCCGAGACAGTTATTTAAGCACGGTCAATATCACTAGTCTGCTTACGTGTAAACAGGGACCTAGAAATTGTGCAGCATCTCGATTATTAAATAAATAAACAAAAATTCTAAATCTACCGTCTCCGCATTGTGTGCGTGGAGCTTGCATGTTCTCGCTGTGCTTTGGGGGTTTCCTCCAGGTACTCCGGTTTCCTCCACCAGTCCAAAGACATGCTCTGTAGCCTGATTGGCATTTCCAAAATGTTCATAATGTCTGAATAGGATAAGCAGTATGGAAAATAGTTTTGGAAGCTAAGAACACCAAAGTATGCAATAAAAGAACCATTGAAGAACCCATTGAAGATCAGCTCATACTAAGAGAATTAAATAGGACGTCACATGAGGAATACAGTGTCATTTTAGCCTGCTTGTGCTAGAGCAGTGGTCATCAGCCATGTTCCTGGAGATCTACCTTCCTGAAGAAATTAGCTGCAACCTTAACCGCACCCACCTGACCATCTAATCATTGCCTTATGAAGTTCTAACTAAAGCCATTGTGTTAGATTATGCCTGGAGAGGGAACCTGCAGGAAGGTAGAGCCTTGGCCTGAGAACTACGCTTGCAGTAAAGGGCATGGACCACATGGGGCCGCTCAATACCAAGCCAACACGTGAGGAAAAACCTCTCCAGCGACATCTGTTGAAATGAGAAAGGTTATGCTGTAGAAGATGATGTTTTGAGATAAATAACGGTGTGCAGTATTCGAATATAGTATATAGTACCTGAAATAGTATTCGAGGTCAAATGAGAAAACCACACAAACATTTTGGAACATAATATTAACAGGGATGGATGATTCATTATTCATATTTGCTTAATCAAAGTGAATTGTAATCCTCTTGCTGCTGGCGCACACATTACACACACCATTCAGACAACTGGGGGCCTTTCACCCCTGCAACCTGTTCTCACCATTATACTGTACAAGCTGCTCCATCTAAACCACTCATCACCTCAACTTTCATCTTTTCTCTGCCTTAGGCCACATACAAGTCCATTGTGTGTGTGTGTGTGTGTGAGAGAGAGAGAGAGAGAGAGAGAGAGAGAGAAAGAAAGAGAGATGCCTTTAACGTTATTGTTCCCCTACTTTTAGATCTCACCGGTGAAGGTGAAGGGGGTCTTGCCAAAGTCCCACGTTTGACTCATCAGCCCTGCCAAACAGGCATGAGAAGATATTACACAAGTAAAATATTTAATTACGCCAACACTAACTGATCTAAATATTGTGCCTTAAGGAGATTGTGTGTACACACATGCATTCTCCCACAGTCCCAGAGGGCTAATATTGTTTTATCCAAATCACTGGTCTCCTTCTTTTTGTCAGTGTAAACACACGTCGTTTGAACAGCTCGCATTTCGTGAGTGATACGCACATTCACGTAACACAAAGCTCGTTTTTCTTTGCCAGTGGATATAGCCTGTACCAGCTCATGTTTGCTTTTCTTACTCTTCCTTACTCAGAAGCGCTAACTTGATCAATTCAGCCATGCCTCTAAAGTAGGGATATTCCAGCCTAATTGGGCTATTATGCCCCTTCTTGCCTACGCAAATCTGCTCTCACAGGTGGACTTTGGTATGTTTAAGGGGTAGAGTCTTCGAATACTACTGTGAAGAAGATTTATTACAACTGTGAGCAAACATCACATGCATGCTCCAACAAACAGCAGCACAATGTGTAGTTAAAAATGGCTTTGGTCTAAACTGGTCATAATACTAAACCAACAGAGGACGAAGCTCCTCGTTATGTTAAAGCAGAGTACACACATAAACACCGAGAGCTCGTAATGAGCGCATACAAACGACTCGACAAACAGCTTAGAGCCTTGACTAACAGGTCGGTGGGTTTTGGTGGTGCTTGGCTACTTATGCAGAGGCTAGGTCATCAGAAGGATGTATTCATTGGATCTTCATCTCCAGCAGGTGGTTGACTGTTACACGATCCCTGGGCTTTAGCAGTGCCTTATATTGATTAGATTCGCACATCTTGTTAAATATTGCCAAGCTGAACACAGCTTGTTCTGCTTAGACAGAATCACTGGACATCAATCTCCTAGGAAACTTAGTCAGTGCATGAGGTGAAGCACCAAGTCAGTGGTCGAGTGGTCTGAAATGGACAGGATTGGAGGAACAATAGGGGGCATAACCATATATCTATAAAGCAATGTCACACTAGACGATTTATTCTCCAGGAAGCTTATCTAGTTATTCGAGTACGGATTTCCTCCAATGCGACTTGGCGTTCCGCAATGATACAGTTGAGTGTTTACTTGTAAAATAGAGCGAAGGGTTAAATAGGTTAATGGTTAGTTTGCATTGCATCGACTAAACCCTGTGGTTCGGGGGTTTCCTCTGGGTATTCTGGTTTCCTCCACCAGTCCAAAGACATGCTGTAGACTAACTGGCATTTCCAAATTGTCCGTCGTGTGTGAACGATTGTGCTCTGTGACGGGTTGGCACCCCGTCCGGGGTGTCCACCCGCCTTGTGCCCAGAGTTAGATGGGATACCTCCTGGCTCCTCCACGACACTGCGCTATGGAAAATGGATGGATGGATGAGGTTCTCTATTGCTATTGACAATGAGTTTTGAATAATTTCATGAAATCTGGTAGGACTGTCAATGTAAGTATACACTCAGGTGGCTTTCCTTAAGAGGCGAACTACTCCTTTTTCTGTAATATGCTAACAATAGGAGGCTCAATAGGATACAGATACACATTTCTGTCTTATATACAGATAAAAACAGATTTTCCTATAGACACGTAAAGACAGATGAAGACAATAAAGGAACTGCTCTTAATAGCTGCGATGGTGTGGTGAACGGTGTGTCCTCTGGCTTCATGTCCTAACGATCATCAGACAGATTCCAACAGACAGTGGTTTAACTGGGTGAGGGACAGAGTAGCTGTTCTGTCTTCGGACAGGCCAAGGGGACTGCGGAAAAGGAGGGAAGGATGTAGGCTTGTTCTGCTCTCTGTTATCACAGACAACAGTGAGCTGATCCCTACAGTCAATACAGACTGAGCATGAAGGTGTTGACTCTCCCTCTAATCCTTCATGCCTACTAGAAGATCCATTGTTAGCAGTGATCTATGACATAGTTTTACTATCTTCTCTCACATACAGTTGTGCTCATAAATTTACATGACAGCAACGTTTGGCAGACGTCCTCATCCAGAGCGACTTACAATTAATTACGGGCCTTGGTCAAGGGTCCAACAGTGGCAGCGTGGCAGTGCTGGGGTTTGAACTCATGACCTTCTGATCAGAAGTACAAGTATTTGCAGAATCTGCAATATATATATATATGTATATATACAGTATCTCACAAAAGTGAGTACACCCCGCACATTTTTGTAAATATTAGATGATATCTTTTCATGTGACTACATTGTAGCAAAGTGTCTTTTTTTCAGTGTTAAGTAGTGTAAAAGTGTAAATGTAAAACACACAGACATTAATGTCTAAACCGCTGGCAACAAAAGTGAGTACACCCCTAAGTGAAAATGTCCAAATTGGGCCCAAAGTGTCAATATTTTGTGTGGGGACCATTATTTTCCAGCACTGCCTTAACCCTATTGGTCATGGAGTTCACCAGAGCTTCACAGGTTGCCACTGGAGTCCTCTTCCACTCCTCCATGATGACATCACGGAGCTGGTGGATGTTAGAGACCTTGTGCTCCTCCACCTTCCGTTTGAGGATGCCCCACAGCTTTAGAGGGGACAGTAAATGTACACTGTTACACAAGCTGTACACTCACTACTTTACATTGTAGCAAAGTGTCATTTCTTCAGTGTTGTTACATGAAAAGATATCATAAAATATTTACAAAAATGTGAGGGTGTACTCACTTTTGTGAGATTCAGTATATATATATATATATAAAAAGAGGGATCATAAAAATTGCATTTTTTTTCAGAAGGCACATTAGATATTTACATTTCTCAAAGAAGACAAAATAATAACAATTTACACGGATCATTCTGCTCAAAAGTTTACGCCCCCTGACTCTTAATATATCCTTCTTGAGCATCAGTGAATGTTTGTGCCTTTTGTAATAGTCGTGTACGAGTCCCTCGGTCGTCCTCCGTGTGAAAAGATGGATCCGAACATCGTATAGCCTCTGTTGGAAAGGAGTAAATATTCAGAAAATGCTGGAAAACCAAATAATGTGCAGGACCTGGAGGATTTTTCTGAAGAACAGTGCGCAGATTAACTGCTCAGGACAAACAAGGGGCGTGTGAAGAACTATCACAAAACATAAACACAGTCGTGGATCATCCATGTAATGACACACGGGATTAAGAATCGAGCGCGTGTAAACTTTTGAACTGGTTCATTCGTGTAAGTTCAGTCATTATTGTGGACTATACAGTATGTAAACATCCGTTATGTGAAATAGTTTATTCAGGGCAGCACTAAATAAAAAATGCAATGCAATTTTAAAGATTCCTCTTATTTATTAATGGTTTTTTTTTTTTTCAATTATTAACAATTTGCAGATTCTGCAAGGCGCATGTAAACTTATGACCTATGTAATAGTGTCCACCAGAGGGGAGCAGACCCAGAGCACACTGTCTAAGATGAGGCTGGAGGGGGTTTCATTTTCCCTTATGTGAATTCCAAATTATTAGGATGTATCATTTTCCAGTAACTGTAGCAGTATTTCCAATCACTACTTCACAAAGTATGTCCATCGAATGCGTGCCAATGCTTCAGTGCTTTCACTCTTGCTATTTACTATTCCTGTTATTACCATGCAGCGGCAGGCGGTTGTGAAAATCATCCCCCTTTTTAAAATGAAAAGAGACAGCGGTGTGTGATGCCAGAGGCAAGTATGACTCACCTGTGCAAATAGATCTGCAGGACCGGTTTTAAATCCGCCATAGTGTTTCTCTTCAACCGACTACCTCCTGTATACAGTTCAAAACACACCACGTGAACAACTTTCACCTTAAGAACTCTACTCAGTGGTCATTCTTTTCCTAGTCTTATGGATACTGGAGTGAAGTTGATAGTCAATATACTGTAATCCATGCCTTTTGATAAGATCAGTTAGATCTCATACGGCATAAATAAATGTTTTTTTTTGCAGGGTAAATATGGGAACTTCTGAGCATGGGAATGCTACAAAACCAGGATGTAAAACAGGGAACTGCTGTATCCGCTTTTGTTTAATCCACTCATAATGATATGATGTCTCGCAACTTCACCTGCACCTTCAGTAATCACAGGTGCATTCACCTTCTTTCCTGACCGGTACTATAAAGGCACATTATACCACAGTGCCGCCGTATTCTCAGATCAGAAGTTCTGTCTGCAAATCAGGTCATAGGTTTTCAATGCTCTCATTTTAATATGCAATATTTTCTATCTGTGCCATATAGCCTAACTCTAATAAACAGATTAAATACCTGCTGTTAGTTAACAAAGAACAAAACTTATAGATGTGGTGAGATGCTCTGATAGCGGATGAGGATTTAACATTTATGGAAGGAGTCTCTAGTAGGGCTGCTTTGTAACAGCACTTCCTGGTTTCTTGGTTGTTACCAGGAAACCAGGAAGTGCAAAGGACTCTGTCCTGATGCCATAAATATCCATACATGTTACGAAGTGCTCATACTAGACACTCCTTTCATAAATGTTAAAAAGAAACCAGGAAGTGACAAGTACTCTGTCCTGATGACTCTTTTGTGGTAGAAAACGTACTGTAAACTTACAATAAGCTGTATTTTTATTATTATAATTATTATTATTATTAATTTTCTGTCTAATTAACTTCAAAACAAAGCAAAACGATGTGGAAGGAATGACTATGAGATCTAAAATATAACGCTAAAGAAAATAGCTTGTTTCCTGGATGCTCCACACCATTAAATGTGTAATGAATGGGTAAAGACACTTCAAGGTGTGCTGTAATCGTGAAAGAATCAACTCACACTACCACACTGGTGATTATTTTCCTACCCATCATATATTTTAACGTATTTTACTTATACAATATAATTTTTTGGTGGCGTTATATTCCAGATCTCTACTGGAAGGACTTTTCGCTGTATTGCTGCAAAGCTGGATAAAACCATATAAGTATAAAAGCAGCTTTAATCAGACTTTCTCTTATGTCTGATAATGTCGCTTTACCATTATCATTCACGTATAACGGTTGCAATTCGATATTTTAGCAGATCCTACGCTTAATATAACGTATCTTTCGAATCAGTAGTTAAACATGCCCGGATGGCACACGCTTGTGCTGCTGTGAATAGTTTTACACAAACGATCTCGCTACTGAGACCCGGAAAACTCCTGAAATGCATTCAAATGTCATTCTTCTGATCAAAAGGTTCAGGAAACTTGTTTTTTTTTTATCAGTAATGGTTTCTCACGTCAGTGGAATGAGGAAAGCAGCCTGAAACTCTGCCTGCCTCCTTATACCGTGTGTGTGTGTAGGATTTTGATGTGGTGGTGGACAATAGGCGATTTAGACATTTCCTGTCGTAGAGTGTCATATGGTTTGTCCTTGGGCCATTTTGCTTAAGAAGTCTTTGTCGATGCTTCACTGTGCTGGAAACTATACTTCCCATAGCTCCTTTGTGCCACCTCTTGAATGTTGGGATTGCAAGCCTTTTGTGCCATGATTTACACAGGTAGCGCTCAGGCTCGGGTGACCTATGCTTGATGTGTGCAAAGTCACCTGTGCATCGGATATGGCCGAACTCGCTTTTAGTGCGTCTCGCTGACAGGGAAGTGTGCATTGTGAAGGACAGGGCCTTTTGTCTGTTACCACAAAGAGTAAATTTCCAACATCCATTTGCGTTTCTGGTGTGACTTAAAGGGCACGGACATAAAATTACAGCGGAAAGAACGCGATTGGACAAACGTCTCTCCTGCCTCCTTTCCAAACCCAGTCCTATTTGCCTGCACATAAAAGACTGGAGCTATTAAAGGAGCACGGTTAAGGGCTATATTAAGTAGGGCGCACAAAAGGGCAATGATGGCATGAGCGCAAGCCAAAAAGGCCGCAGGCGTGGTTCTCTAGTTAATCAGAGATGTGAATGGGATGTGTGGTGTGTTCTCATGGTTGGGTGTTAGGTTCTACAGTTCAGGCATGTTGTTTATTTCCTGCATGTCAGTATGCTTGTTCTTGCTTGAGCAGGTTAGACGTGATAGCAGATCAGCCAACGTGACACCGAGTATGCCGTCTTGATTTGCTAGCGAAAATGGCAGCATGTAGTGTGTGGGGATACGTTAATGTAAGGCTGAAAGGTTTGTTGATCTAAGAATGAAAGCGAGAAAGAAAGACGCATGAGAAAAGCAAGGTCTATTGAGAAGACATCAAACAGCACTCTTGGGGCCTACGTCCTGCAGGACTGGTTTTCTACACTTCCTCCTTTTCAAAAGCTGCCGAAAGCCCAAACCACAGCAGCCCATTAATCTTCTGAACATTGTCATTCTTGAATCGCACTTTGCCCATTACCCACTTTCACATGCAATCATCATCATCATGATTTCTAGGTCTTCTGAAAATCCTCTAAGGGTTCCTTTGTAAGGTTATTTTCATTTTCAGATGGCAACGCTGGGTGGCCAGCAGACTTCCTACAGGTTAGCTGGGTCCTGCCTTTGATGTGGGAGTTCTGCTCATGCTTCTTAGGAGCTGAAGACCCTGGAAGAGCTCTCCATTCTCTCCTTACCTTCACAAAACCTGCCCTTCTTCTGTAGGGTTGGCCCAGTAACACGATCCCAGAGTTTGTCTGAGTGATATAGTCGGATCATGCATTACAGCAATGACAGATTGTGGAGGGAACCTGATCAAAACACCTTCATGGCAAGAACTTCCTAATATCAGAGACGTTCAAAAATGTAGATAAATTGTCAATATTTTCTGTCCATTTTTTTTCTCGAAAACGTGTTTTTCGAAAATGACTTGCATGAGTTAGAAACGGTCATGCTTGTATAAACAGGGATTTAGAGTAACAAGAGGTACTTGATTTGGGTTGGTGTTGCTGGAGCCGTTGCTTGTCTGGTCTTTAAACCATTTATATATGCTTGAACCTGACAGCACTGAATGGTACAAGACAACAAGCAGAATTTATAATCTTTTTATAATTATCCGTACTATTAAAAGGATTTGTAAAGTGGTAGATTTGACACTTGTTTTCATTTATTTTTTCTTTCCACCAAAGGTGCCGTTTCTGGTGATTTTCACGTCTGTTAATTTTCTGTGCCATAGGGTTCTGTCTACACAGGACACAGTCACACACTCCAGATGATTTAGAGATGCCAATCGGCCTACAATGCATGTCTTTGGACTGGTGGAGAACACCCCCAAAGCACGGGGAGAACATGCGAACTCTAATGTTAAATTCTATGTTAACTGATTAACTTGGCTAGCTAAGGAAAATGTACCTCGATAGAGTTCATTTCATATTAATGAAAACACTCTTCGTTTACCTTGACAGAAAGTGATGGCGCTGCATCAGCTGCATCTATCAAGCAGGGGAAAAAAATTAAAAAACAGAAAAAAAGTGAGAGATTACTAACCTGATATGGACGGGAAGGGGTGGAGTTTCCAGGATGTCTGTTAATAGTAGAGAGTTCAAAACACCTGCACAACTCATTTCAGATTCATGTGTTGATTGGATCATCTTCCGTTTTTACTGCGGGGAATAGGAATACCCTTGTCATGTATTTTTCTCTCTCAATTGATTGTACAAGTGTACTCCTATGCCATGGGAAAATTAGGAGTTGAGAATATCTGCCTTTGCGTAGGTGTTCCAAGCTCTCGGATATGACTTGACACTCTCTTGACGTGTCTTTTCGCTAGGGGCATTCTGGCTTAGTGGCTAGAACAAATCCCGCCTCTACGCATGGATTTGGCATGTTCTCTCTGTCATTCAGGGGTCTCTTCCCGGTACTCCGGTTTCCTCCCCATTCCAAAGACAAGCATTATGGCCTGATCAGCATTTTCGAATTAGGGTTCCCTAACCCGGGGGGCACGGTGGCTTAGCACGGTGGCTTAGTGGTTAGCATGTTTGCCCCGGGGTTCGATTCCCGCCAGGGCCATGTGTGTGGAGTTTGCATGTTCTCCCTGTGCTGTGGGGGTTTCCTCCGGGTACTCTGGTTTCCTCCCCCAGTCCAAAGACATGCATGGTAGGCAGATTGGCAACAAATGTCCAAAGTGTCCGTAGTGTATGAATGAGTGTGTATGTGATTGTGCCCTGCGATGGACTGGTACCCTGTCCAGGGTGTACCCCACCTTGTGCCCGATGCTCCCTGGGATATGCTCCAGGTTTCCCTGCGACCCCGAAGAAGGAGTAAGCGGTAGAAGATGGATGGATGGTTCCCTAACCTTAGGCTCCAGGCTCCCCCTTGACTCTGTATAGGATAAGCAGTATGGAAACTAGATAGATGTTTTGCTACTGCACAATGGATACACAATACATCAAATTGCATGAAACAACAATATATATTGTGTATCCACATATTGTGTATGTGCAGTACCAAAACATCTATCTAGTTTCCATACTGCACAATAGATACACAATACATCTTGTTGTTTGATGCAATTTACCTTAGTCAAACTTAAAGTAATCTAGATCATTGCTGTTGTTGTTGTTGTTGTTGTTGTTGTTGTTGTTTTTCTCACTATAGAATTGCATTCACAGTGTTGTCTCACATAGTTTGTTGTCGCTCAAAAAATACAAATCAAACAGGTTTTTATTTTACTGCAGGGACACAATCATTTATAATATGCTTTAAAATAGTGATGATTTTCGAGGTTCAACTTTTAAACTGTATACTGTTATTATCGTATAAAACTTGCATAGGACTATATTATAATGTTTACACTTTTGAAAACTGACTGATGGCAAACGCACTCACAAAGAGCACCTGCATGTCAAGTCAAGTGGCTTTTATTGTCATTCCTCCATATAACATGAATACATTGGAATGAAATGTTCATTCTTAGGAAAAGGCTACAACGCAGTGGCACGCTAGGTTACAAAAAAAAAAAAATTACGATAAATACTCAGGACAATACATTCCCAGGAAGTGCACACTGACTTAAACACAACAACAGAATAGCGTTGGATGGAATGAACAGGTGCAAACACTTTTCTTTAAACTGCACTGTACTACAGTATCACCGAATTGAATTAGACACAGGCAGAGCAGGATGAAGGAAAAATGTCAAAGGAAAATCGGTGGCAAACAACAGGATAATTGCATTATCTCTGATGACATAGTACAGCCCGTGAGGTCATGCTCTGATTTTAATGTACTCTCAGCTGACAGCTGACTTCAGGACATGCTGTTCTCAGAAAAGAATCTATGCCGGGGTGACAAACCTGTTAACCACAATAATCTATTACAGATGGACTAAAAATCCTTTGCGTAGTGTTGATTATGCTATTAATCTAAACCTAATCCTGCGGTGCGAAAACACGTTGTGTCAATGGAGCTTCTGTAATGTTAGCATGTTTAATGTGATATTAGCATTAGAGCTAGGGCTTGAGCACTGAAATAAAAATAACGTACAGCTATAATAGTATTATTATAACATTATAGCTAACTAATGAACCATAATTTCATCCACAGGAACTAGCTAACATTAATTAATTACCTTTAATTACTTATTCATTATGGGCGGCTGTGGCTCAGGTGGTTGGTTTTTGTCTACTAATCGTAGGGTTGGCGGTTCGATTCCCATGACTCCACATACCGAAGTGTCCTTGGGTAAGACACTGAACCCCAAGTTGCTCCAGATGGCAAGTTAGCGTCTTGCATGGCAGCTCTGCTACCGTTGGTGTGTGAATGGGTGAATGAGACACAATGTAAAGCGCTATATAAGTGCGCCATTTACCATTTTACTATATATATATATATGTATACAGTATGACACGAGGTGCCATGTTGAACTTCCAGTGACTACTATGAGGGAGTGTTAGAGCGATGACACCAAATTTAACACACCTGCTCCCCCATTCACACCTGAGACCTTGTAACACTAACAAGTCACATGACACCGGGGAGGAAAAATGGCTAATTGGGCCCAATTTGGGCATTTTCACTTAGGGGTGTACTCACTTTTGTTCCCAGCGTTTTAGACATTAATGTCTGTGTGTTGAGTTATTTTGAGGGGACAGTAAATGTACACAGTTACACAAGCTGTACACTCACTACTTTACATTGTAGCACAGTGTCATTTCTTCAGTGTTGTCACATGAAAAGATATCATCAAATATTTACAATAATGTGAGGGGTGTACTCACTTTTGTGAGATTCAGTATATTTATCTGCATTCTAATGATAAAATGATTAAATATGCTTGAGTTTTACTTGAGAATTAATAAATAAAGTTATGCAAAAGAAGGATTAGATCTTGGAACTTAAAAGACCTGCAAGATGATATAAAAATAACGCAGTGCTCACAACATGAACGAGACACTTCTCGAGTATTCACCTAAATACTTTAGACGCTCACCTGGGTTCTCTACAAGATTGCATTAATATATCATTAGAAGTGTAAAAAGTTATATGATCTCATGGTTGACACAATAGAGCTCTGATCAAAGCAGCCACATACTTCTGCAGGGAGGTGCAGCAAAGCGATCTGCACTTCCATCACTCTCTTATTGCTAACTTTGGAATTTCGGCTTGGCGTTAGTGACTCACAGAGTCACTGTTTAGTCTTGCAGAACTGCAGGGGATTGTCACTTCTGGAACTGTCAGGCAGCTGTGCAAGTCTGGGCCATGACAGGTGCGTGTGAGTGTGTGTGTCTAGTAGGGAGTTCCTGGATAAAGGCAGTCTGTCAGGTTTATCTGTAGCACACCATAATGCGCTTGTTAAACAGGAGACACCGAGGGGGTCACTCCGACGCGGTCTGCTCCGAGCCACTCACTCTGTATTAGAGTAATTGATTGCTGACTTTCTTTCTAGCAGACAAAGTTCGAGATAAGGCCTGGTCTTTCCTGGAAAGAACGGGTAGGAACTGACCAGTCTGTGAAGACGGAAACAGCTTTCTATGCATTTAGCACCGCTAGCACAGTACATTTGGACGCCTACGTTACTAATTTACAGAGCACATGATGTGACTACTAAGGGTAGAAATCTAAAGACAGATTGTGTTCATCATTCTTTGCAGCTAGGGCAGTGAGGTAACGCCGCAGAGGAGTCCTTAGACGACGCATAATACTGGTTTTGTCTTTCACATGCTAGTAGTGAGAGTTCTGAAAGGACACGGTGAAATGACACATAGAGACAGAATGGCACGCTATGCGAGTATAAATTTATCAGTAGATATTCCAGTCTTATAATACCTTTATGCAAATGTTCTCATTGCAGTGCTAGTCATCGTGATTGATAGCAAAGGTACAAAGCCAGCGTGAACAACTGACAAGACAAGATATTTGACAGGCAGTACTTTTCTTGGCTAATACACCCATTCCAGATGTGTTCCTGTGTCATGTTGCTGTGTATTTTGGGACCTTGAGTGTGTACTCAGGCCTCAGGGTTGTTGGAAGGTGGTGGTGTTGACAGAGCTATGGCCTCGGGGGAGCACTTGGAGGTAATTATAAGTGAAATGGTGTAGTCAAGCTGAACAGTGCTGGGGTACCTGTCCATCTTTCACATACCTGGTCTTCATCCAGAACACTTGCTCTCTCTCTCTCTCTCTGTCTGTGTGTGTCTGTGTCTCTCTCTGTCTCTCTATCCAGTGTAGATTTATTGTCATGAGACGAACGTATTAAATGCAGAGTTACCATTAAAGTAACCCAGAACCAATAATAATAATAATACATTTATTATAATATTTTCTTTCTGTGCATGTTCTCTCTCCATGTGAGTTCTCTCCGAGTTCTTCAGTTTCCTCCCGACACGAACCAGTAGACAGATTGGCGACGCTAAATTACTCCTAGGTGTGAATGGGTGTGTGATTGTGTGTGTGTGTGTGTGTGTGTGTGTGTGTGTCTGTGTGTGTGCATCCCATCCAGGGTGTGTCCCTGCTCCTTACCCAGTGTTCCCAGGACAGGCGCCAGATCCACCTCGACTATAAGCAGGATAAAGCGGTTACTCAAGATGAATGAATGAAAAATAATTCACAAACTTGCATTGAGCTTTTTGAGATACCGGGAATTAATCAAGCTCAGTAGAAAAAGCCAAGAAAAATCTTTTTTTTTTTTTTTTGATCTGATTGTGTGAATTTTTCACTTCTAACGAGTTCATTTATAAGCTTAGGAAAGTCATTGGAAACCTGCGACTTCTAATCCCACCCTTAACCCTAACCCCAACCTTCGGCATTTACAATTTACAGTTGCGACGTGCAAATTTTGTACTAAAACTGACCACATCGTGTGTTCTAATTTTGCCCTTTAGCATCTCTCTCTCGTTCTCTCTCTCTCTCTCTCTCTCTCACTCACTTCCATTCTCTCACTCCCTAACCAGCACATGATCTTATCATCGACAGGTGTTTCTTTATTAAACAAATCGGAGGTCTCAGGGGCTCAGTATATAATCTTTTGTTGTGTTGTGTCAGATCAGTTGAAGCAGCATGCGAAGCGGTGTGAGCCTACACACAAACAGCGCCCTATCCAGCCAATCCCTATCCACCTCTCTAGCACTGCCTAAAGGCTTCTGACTTTACGGTTGCATGCTCTTCAAATAAATAACATTCAGAGTCTAATGAATTGGTCACTGGCACTTGTTTTTCTATGCATGTCTGATAAAAAAAAAAATATATTCCAGTTAAAAGTGACTATTTGAATCCTGTCTGCATGTTGGATGTCGAAAACCGACACAGAAACCGGCCAAATACAAGATATACAAGGAATGTTACTGGGTCCAAATAAAATTTCAGTGATACAAAACATGTAAAGAAGGTGTTTATCATTAGCGGTGTGTAAAGCGATGTTAAAAACACCAGTGTTATGTACACTTACATACAGACAATTAAAACAGCTCCTTTCACAGCCAGGGACTGCGTCTGTGGTACGGTAGAACTACACTTTATTCAGTGTCATGGACTTTTGAGTCTAGGCTCCACCAATCTTGTCCAGACAGGTAAAATGATCTTGAGACATGTTTTATACAGATTAAGAATTGTCATAAATGAAATAACGACGTGTCAAATGTCCTTTTCAGTTTGAGCCCGGAACGCAGTGTCGTTTCATGGTCGTTCGTCTGCGAATGTTTTTTTTTAATGTCGGTCCACTTATTTCTACTCGCCGATGGTTAAAAATGAAAGACAGTTACCCAAGACAATCAACGGCCTTGTCATATATAACCCATAATAACCAAGAGTACTGCCAGTCATCCAATCTACGCTACTGGTTACTGAATATAGAGTGTCAATGAATATGACGTCAAAGACGTAAGCACAGCGTGTTTCGATCTTTAAACGTAATTGCAATAAGATTACATAATAATGTGAAGTTTGAATTGGTGACTCAACTAGTATGCGCATATCGTCGAAACTGCGAGAAGTCAGGTAACTAGGATCGCAGGAAATTCAATTTATGCCGAAAGTTCTGAATGTATTGTGAATCACTGAAGTGATTGCAGGAACTAAACTGTTTGGGGAATGTTAAATGAAATGAAACACACACAACAAATATGGCCTGTCGTTCTTTATTTCATAAACGTGAAATAGTTTGGTAAATGGCTGTAGTTTAAGAGGAATAAAATACTAATAAGATCTGTCGTTATTGGAAATTTAGATTGATAACACTAACTCCATGCCACACTAACCCACTGTTGACTATTTTCCTATAGACATGCCACGTTTCATTCTTTATATATAAGCACTATTGGCTAGAAAATCTCATGTAGTAGAGCGGGTCGTCCACTAATCGTAGGGTTGGCGGTTCGATTCCCGGCCCACGTGACTCCACATACTGAAGTGTCCTTGGACAAGACACTGAACCCCAAGTTGCTCCCGATGGCAAGTTAGCGCCTTGCATGGCAGCTCTGCTACCATTGGTGTGTGAGTGGTTGAATGAGACACAGTGTAAAGTGCTTTTGTTAATGTTAACTTTTGCAGCCACCAGATAAACATACATACATCAGTGCTCCTGCATTCGACCTGTTCACTTTCTGTGACCTAGATGTCTGTTTTCACACACGATCCCACAATGCATTGTTTTCCAAAAAAAAAAAAAAAGGACACACAGAGAGATTCCACTGCAGCCACATGACTCGGTAATCACTCATGTTTATCAGTTTGTGCACTCACCGGCATCAAGATCTCGATCTGTTCCATGGAAATGTCTGTCTGCGCTGACGGCTTTATCCACAGGTTAAACAACGGCTAACAATGCTAACCAAGCAGTGAATGCTGAACTTTATCAGCCAGACAAGATGCTACAGGTAGATTACATAAAGCAATCCAGCCAATACCAGACTGGTATTTGAAGCAAGTGGAATTCCCAGTTCATTGCTTGACCTTACGGGTAAATTCTGAATTTCTAGACCGAATGTTGACAGACTTTTATTGTTGCACATAACTTTCACTTCGGAAAGCTTTTGTTTGTCAAACATTAATGCTTCCAGGAAGAGTGTATTGCTAATATTCTGTATTGTGGCCTAGGATAATTTATTTTGTCATTGGAAATGTTTTTCATACGCTAGTCAAAACTGATGCTCAAACCAATGCACTGGCAGAAACACAAAAAATCAGAATAGTTGTGTAAGGAACAAACACCCGTTCTCCTCCGTAAGTCATCAGCAGGGGTGTGTAGGAAGGAGAAAGCCCAGACCGGTGCAGGAAGCTATACTGTAAAAATAGTACTGAATTTCCTGGTTGCACAATTGCACTTTTTGACACAGTTATAGAAGGGAAATTATTTATAATTGCAATATTCGTTGTCACTCAGATGAGGATGGGTTCTCTTTGGAGTTCCTCTCAAGGGTTCTTCCTCGCCACTATTGCTTCCGGCTTCCTCGTTAACGATGGCTTCCTTCATAGAGACTGTGAATGTTAAAGTTCAGACTTGTAGTGTATAGAGAGGGCGTAGTTTAAGGATTTTTTTTTTAAGGACTCCAGAATGACTATCTTCATCCCTGGCTCTATGTGTTCGGTTTGCGGTTTGTCAAATAGTGGGGTTTAAATGTGGCGACCACAGGAGGGTGCTGTCTCCACTCTGAACATCTGAAACCTTTCAAAACACACTGTAAGGAGGGTAGAAGTCAGGTGGAAAGGGGGTTTTGTTTTCCCGTATATGTGATGTACTTTAGATCAATAATATAATATGCTAATATAATAATAATTAGCACTTGGCATGTTTGCCTCACACTTTGGGG
>CM022756.1:33584323-33931823 GCA_012411365.1 Ameiurus melas | reverse complement strand
ATCAATTGGCTGTAATCAGACAACTGATTACAGCCAAGCTGCATGTTTTTGAACAGTTGGGAGGAAAACAGAGAACCCGTGAAGCTCAGGATCGAACACAGGACCCGCAAGCTATGATGCTACAATGCATCACTATGCCACCCATACGAAGTAACAACTAATATTAACACATTAAGACTTAAAACTACTGTAATACATACTATTAATTGGAGTATAAAATCATTAAGTTTGAAATAATATTTGAGTTGTCTTTAAATGAAACCCATACATCATGTCTTTATTCAAAAGCTCAGAATATCACATCACTCATTGCATGTTATTCATTTCATCAAGGCCTATGCACTCATTCATGATGTGTGCCAATAATTCAAAGCGCTTAACTGTTAGGTTGTCTGACCTTGATGCAGACATCATAATGAATCCACCGAAGGCGATGCTGCTTTAATTGGGCTTTGCCTTAATTGACTTATGAAAAGCTATTTTTAGCAGTGCAAATACTTACAGTCTTTTATGCAAATCCCCAGAAGGCAGCAACATAACAACCAGCACGCGTTCCTCAGATAATCCCGATCCAGTGACTAAATATGTTACCCAATAACCCTGTTACACATTTAAACATTTAGAATGAACTGTCGGGATTGCTGAAAAATATTTATTCAAATGTAATAATGAATATAAAGTCTATAAAATGGAATTATATTTTATAGTGGCGTGTAGTGTATTTTTTATTTATTTTTTTTGGTGAGAATGTGAACGTTTTGGAAAGACGGTATAAACTGGTGTAAAAAAAAAAATTCTTTCGATCAGGTCACATTTTAGCAATAATAAAATTCCAGTTTTCTTATTAACCCTCTGCTTTGACCTTTTGGTTGTTTTTGTTGTTTTCTAAATTAGGGCTGATAAGCTCACCTGGAATCTGTTCTAAAAATAAACGTGTGCCATTCTCTTTAAGTTGGCTGCCTGTGTGTAAAAGTCAAGTGCATGTTCCATGTCATCAATCCTGTGACTTTAACCTGACAGCTAACACATATATGCAAATCAACGTGCACTGTCACTGACTAGGTATCTGACACACCTACTAAGTTGACCTATTGTGAAGCAGGGCTTAGTGAATGCTCCGTACTTGTTTATAACACGTGTTTTGGATCCCCACCCAGAGCTGTTTTATTTTTCATAGAATATAATCTTTGTGTTACTTTTCCTGAGATTACCTTGCTGAGTTGAATTTGTTTGCATAGCTTGGCATGATCTATGAAGATGCAGGATTATCTGACTTACAGAATTCCTCAGCTGCTTACCTGACAGCGATCTGCTTACCACAGAGGCTGTTTATTTGCAGCGATTTATCTTTAAACGAATCTTGACGGTTGGTACGTCTCTTTTGTTTGACTTGAATAACGTGCTGGGATTTCACTTTCTGCTATTAATCAGGTTTAATAGCATCGGTGAGACTCATGGAGAGATGAACGACAGATTGTCATTGCGGCGGCTTGCGTATGTGTTTAACCCCTTTGAGTTTCCCACATTATTTTATGTTACAACCTGGAACTGAAATGGATTTATTTGGCCTCACACCTCCAGGGTCGGGGTTAGAGTCCCCACGGGGCCATGTGTGTCCTCCCACAGTCCAAAGACACGCATGGTAGGCTGTCTAAAGTGTCCATAGTGTATGAATGGGTTTGTGTGAGTGTGTATGTGATTGTGATGGACTGGACTGTACCCCGCCTTGTGCCCCATGCTCCCTGGGGTAGGCTCCAGGTTCCGTGTGACCCTGAAAAGGAGTAAGCAGTTGAAGATGAGTGGATGGATTCATAATCCCATTTAAATCCATTTTAGTTCCCAGGTTGTAACCAAATGTGGAAAAGTTCAAGGGGGTCAATACTTACACTCTTAGCGCTGTATTTACCAGAGCAACACTAAAAATCTTGAAGTCTATCAATGGGACTTGTGTGTATTTTTTTTTGCACTGCTGTGATCTTTGTGTCCTTGAAGCTAGGCACGGCCGTTCTCATGGAGGTGACTGATTGTTGATGGGGTGGTGAATAAGCACTAAGCGACTTATCTTCTATTTACGGTCTGAGTCGAAAGTGACGTGATGATTCATAGGTAGATCAGGTTTGTACAGCTAGGAGTTTGTATTCGTAAAGGCCATAATAAGAAACTCTTCATGAGAAGTCTGACAGCACATTACATTCCTACACATGGATGACAAAAAACAAAACGACCTGAACACTTGGAATTCTTCCAAGAATATTCCTGGAAATGTTGTTTTGACGATAGTAGTGACTGTTATCTAAGACCAAGAACTGTGAAAGCCACGAGATACGTTTTACATGATTTTCATTTTTACGGTATCAAACCAATCCGTGAGCCCTCGTTGGTAATTGCTATGAATTATTCAGTAGCACAAATGAAAGCAATACTAAAAGTGTGCACTCGAATAATGAATGGTTTCAGGTGTGACACTCATAAATCTGCAAAACAACAACAACAACAACAATGTAATAGAAAAACGGTTTTCACAAAGCTTTGTAAACAATTATTAAAATTGAAGCCATTCCTTGGTTGTTCCTTGTGATGAAAGTTCACCTTTTCAACACGACCATGATCCAACACACCCAATCAAGATTACACAGGAATGGCTGGGAAAAGTCTCGGAATGTTGTTGCCAGAACCAGGACTAGAATCTGACTGATCTTGAAGGTGATGAGGAAAAATTTAGGAAAAAGTTGGTGTTTTGATATTCGGAAATCAGAAACCTGAACTTTGGACGTGTCTTCCTACATCCAGCGTTAATTAACAACAATAAAACACAAACATTCATAAGTCGATATTAACTCGTGTATATGGTGACAAACAGCAGCACAGGCGTTCCAATGTAAATGGAATAGACAGCTTTCTATAATTGTTTTAATGGGCTCTCAAGCACGATGTGCTTCCTTTGCATCCACTAGGGGAACCAGGCGGCTTCCGGTAGCCAAGTCTCCATCAGTTAACCTCCTGATCGTTAACTAAGCCGCATCAGGGGGCCTGTTAGCCTGTCACGGCCTGAAACTCTACATTGCTCACTGAAGTTTTGATGGTTCCACTTGGGAAAGACAGAGGGCAGGGGGGTTTCCCTATGATCACGGTGCTCTTTCCCACATAGAGAGCTGTTTGATGTGCTACGGTGGAGGTGAAGTAGAGGGAATTGTTAATAGACCACAGAGAGAAATATCACGGAAGACTGGATTTACCCTTCCGTAATTAAGAACCCTGAAATCCCTAGGTCCCATTTCAACATAATTTCTAGATATAAGAAACACAGCAAAATAAAAATCTATATAAAATATTTCGAAATTCATGATTAATTTACCTGTATAGAATTTTCTCTTGCAGATTCGCAAGAATCCAGATATTAAATTGAACCGTTATCCGGATAAGTATTTATCTTTAACGAGAAAGTGGTGGTGGCGAGGAAAAACTCCCTGAGACATCGTGAGAGGAACCAGACTCAAAAGGGAACCCATCCTCATCTGGGTCACTACTAAATCATTACTCTTCTATAACTAGTCAAACAGTGCTAATCCTTTTTTAAATGAACATGAGTATGAGCGTCAGTAGAGCTTTAAGTCTTATCATATCGGACGGAAGTTATTTAATGAGTGTTTAATGATGGAGACTTGAGTGTTAGTTGTTCCTAGCAATTATAGTCTTTAGGCTATTCAAGGAAGAACATCCACAGTCATCGTTGAAGGTGTCTGTGTGGTAGCATCCACAGTAATCTCATGGTGATCCTTAGGCTATTAATGTGAGGTCATCCTCAGCAACCCCAAGAGCATTAGTGAGATCAGGCAGCGATGTCAGACAAAAAGAAAGAAAAAAAAAAGACTTTCCAATTTCCTTTCATCACAAAAAGTTTTCATTTCATTGGGGTTGAGGTTAGGACCTCAAGATATGAGTTCTTCCACTTTCACGCAAATCATGTCTTTATGGACCACTGGAATGTTTGTGTGCCCTTAAGTGTGTGCTTCGACCTTTGTGGCAACAGTTTGGGGAAGGTCCACATATGGGTGTAATGTCCACATCCTTTTGGTCATATAGTGTAGTTTATTGCTATTATAACATCATTGATAACAAGCACTCACTTGTGCATAGGCATTCCCGAGCGCAGTTATATGTTATAGGAAATTAATCAACTTCCTAGGTGTTACTCCGCTTCACACCAGGTTGCCTCACACCACATCCCTTCATTGTCTATTGTCTTACAACATTCCCATATAAACGTCCCACTGTATTTTATTCCTTATATAATTTCATTTTATCAGAGAAGAAAACTTGCACCCCAGTTAAAAATGAGGTTGCTTGTCTCATACTGGGTTACACCTAACGACAAGAATCCTGCCAGGTAAGGATCTAACCAATGTAACTGATGTATCAATACATGTATGTGGTGTTCATTTTGGCGTTTCACCCTCATTCACTTATTCATCTTCAGTAATCACTTTATCCTGGTCACAAAGCTGGGGAACACTCTATGTGAGATGGGAATGCATGCACACACATACTCATATTCATAATAAGGGGCAACTTAATGCAACCAGTCCACCTATTGGTACATTTTTTCTGTGTCTGTGTGAGAAATAAAGCATAGAATCCAGAGAAGGGTGTGTTAAGCTGCTGTTCCAAATAATAGACTGACCTTTTCTACATGATTGAGGTCTGGTGACTTTATCGGCCAGTCAGTGTGCTGTCACCAGAGTTGGGTGTAACGTGCAACAAACTGTAATCTAATTCCTTTTTCTGATCGCGCATTACATTTTAAATCGATGCTGTTTGATTACAGTTACTCACGTCAATAAAATGACGTTACTTGCATTACAAATGTATTGTTAAGAAAGCAATATTAAGTAAAAGGCGTTTTTAAAATAATAATGTTTTGCGTTTTGCGAAGATGTGTTCTTTAGGCCCGAATCATTCTCCACTTGGAGCGGTTTGTCAGTACATAACTGAAATTCAGTAAAAGATGTTGTCACCGTGGTATGTGGGAGTGTCAGTGTTTTTTACTTGCACAAAAGGCATCCTCAGAGCCTGGCCAACGAACTGATAATCCAGTTTTATGCTCAGTTAGATCAATCCAAGTGCACACCCTATTGACATTGTACTGTTTGTTAGCCTATCTAATTATTTTGTCCTGAGTGGTTATATAACATGGAATAATTGATGTAAGAATTTTCTAATCTTCGCTCCATAAATGAAAACCATTAGGTAAAGTGTAAACTCATCATAGATTTCACTGGAATGAGCCTGGACGGCAGTTGCTTGCTCCACAAATGGATAAAGAAAGCAGTCAATCCTGTCTTCCACACCTTTGCCATTTTATTCACTAGAATAAAATGGATCCAAACATGGAAAAGAATTTGAGAGTGATGAGAGGTCAGAAAGGGCGGGGATGCTTTAGGCTAATACCATACCTTATTCTTATATAGGTGCGGTTAATAGTTAGATATGTGTCGTCTAACAAAAGCATCCCGACATCCATGTCCAGCATACACCTATTTCATGAGTCGTTGGTAGAAATGTAGTTATATGCAAATCTGTTGTTCTGAAATGAACAATTATATTGCATGGAATTGGTTCCACACAGTATTTCTGATATTTGTGAAAATCTTGGTTAGTGAGAAATTGCTCCCATGTATCACTGATGAACTCCGGCTAATAAAAAGTGCTCTTCCCTAGTGTTTAGTTTTGCTTTCACAGCATGGGAGCGGCTAACACATTGTCTTTCTTTGGCAGGCCTTTCTTTTCCGCCCTTGCATGCAACCTTTGGCCATCAGTAAGACTAACAATTCTGGCTCTTGTCTCCACTTCGTGGGCCTAGGTGGTGTACAGTAGGCCTCGGCTTCCTGCCTCATCCTGTGTGCAGTTTGTTTTCAAAGTGTGGTGTCAATCTGCATGTATCTGCATCAATCTGCGCCAACACACACCAGACCTGCTAGTGACATCACAAGCCTGTTAGTCTTGGGTCTGGTTCAACACAAACATAGACTTGCCTAGTGTGAGTCAGTGGCCATGGCTAAGCAGTATTAAAGGATGCTTGGTGGGAACACCCCTGTAACTTATACGACTATATAGATTATATATGGCATTGGAGGCATGTAGTTTAATTTCTTCAGTTTCATTTTGTATTCTGTGATCATTCTACTGTCACGTATCATGCTTTTGGTGTGGCACTGTCATGCTCTTATTGTTGGTGTGCTCACGCTCGTGCCACCCAAACACCTCACAGCAAATCATGTTACCCAACAGGCTAATAAAACCTCTCCCTCATTAAGCAAATTATCTGAGTTTAAAAGGCAATATCAGCAATTGCTTCATACAATAGTCTGCCGTCCTTAGTCATGTCATTAAAAGCACCAATCAAAACATGTTAGTGCATGGGAATATAGTTTGGGATCCAGCTCACTATTGCTGGATGCAAGAAACAGTTTCAATCAAAGGAAAATACCATCTCCACCTCCATCTCCCAAGTCACACACTAAATAAAGATGATTGTATTGTAGCATCTCATTGTAGACTTGTATCTTAGAACCGCTGCTGTAATCATAAAGACTGTGATGCTCATACTGAATACATTCAACATTTCGACATGCTTAGTACTGTTTGATATACACTATACCATTGTAGAAGAGAAATGATATATAATCCTATCCAGTTTCACCAAGAAGAGGTTGGATTCCCCCTTTCCCTCAGAGTTTCTTCCTCATGTTGTCTCAGGAGTTTTTCCTCGCCGCTCTCACCTATGGCTTTCTCATTAGGGATCTAAATCGACTATACATCCGCATAGAGCTTTTCGTAACGTTGCTTTGTAACAATGTAACAATGAACATTTACAGACCACTGCACAGTCCTGTAGGTTCAGTCTGTATAACATCAAGAAAATCCCACCTTGTCACACTGATCATGCCACTCAGCTATTGGTCCAGGCTCTTGCTATCTCAAAACTGGATTCCCAGAGAGCTCCATCAAACCCCTTATGATGATTCAGAATGTAGCAGGACGCCTTGTTTTCATCAAGCTCACATGGACCGACTGGGCACCACTCTTCATCTCCTTCGTCTTCCTGTAGCTCGCCCGTATCAAATTCAAGTCCTTGATGCTCACGCACAAGACCTCGTCTGGAACAGCACCCCCCTACCTCAACACTCTCCTCGAGGTTTATGTTCCCTCACGCAACCTGCGTTCAGTTAACAATGACGCCTGGTAGTTCCTACTCAGTGCGGCATGAGATCTCTTCCAGAGCCTTCAAACTGACTGTCCCTCAATGGTGGAATGAACTTACAGCCTCAATCCGGACAGCAGAATCCGGTACTATCTTCAAAGAACGACTAAAGACCCATCTCTTCCGTGAGCACTTAACTATCCCCTAACGTGTCCCCAGTCAAATAATAAATAAATAAATAATTCTGCACTTACACCTCTAGCACTTTGCTCCTCTAGCACTTCATTAAAAATCTTGTATGGTAGCACTACTTGTATTGATCTCTTCTTGATGTATTGCTTGGCTTGTACTCCCTCATTTGTAAGTTGTTTTGGATAAAGGCAACTGCTAAATGTATACATGTAAATGTCTGATGTTAAAAGTACTTTCCAAAGAAGATTTTATTGAAATGTTGAAATTGTTAATCATTTTGTAAACATTTAAACAAACCTACTTTTCGGTGGTGTCAAGCCAAGTTGTTTCAAACACAAGATGTGTGCACATTTTGGAGAAACATATGCGGCCATCCAGAGCAGGACAACGCCAAACCACATTCTGCATGGATTACAAGTGCATGGTTGTGTAAGCAGAGAGTGCGGGTGCTAGCATGGCCTGCCGCAGTCCTGCAAACAAAATAAAGAAAAGAAGGCCCCGTACTTTTAAGATCTCATGATCTTAAAAACCTTTTGATCTGAAGGTGTATGATTAAACGTTTGAAATCGATGTGGTGGACAAAAATATAATTGTGCCGACATATTCATTTCTTTCATTAGAAATCTAACAAGAATAAATTTCTGGAAATTCTAGGCAAAAAGGGCGTCTACACCGCAGATGCTAAGACAGAGAAGGAGATAGTACAACTCCCGTTGATCTTTTCAAACAGAGACCTTTTGTATGAGCCGTCAGGGGCCGGTCTTCGTCGAATGGGGTTAACTGAGAGGGATCTGAGTTACCTTTGCCTGTCAGTAATAAATGGGTCAATCCGTTGCTACGATTGTTACATGATCGGGACAAGATGAGTTATCCAAGTCTGTCAGAGAGAAGATTCTATTGCCTTTATGATCCACCAAAAGCGGTGATACCTGATGATTGCATTGCCATTAGTGCCCGGTTAATGGGTGCCTCAGGAAGAGAATTTCAACCTGATAACATGTGTTAAATAGTAAATTATTTTTTATTTATTTTGAATTTTTTTTTATCACAAAGTAATTCCAATAGATCCACTTGTGTTACTCCAGAGCTTTGATAACGTTATTATTATTCTAAAATGTAGGGGGCTTGGGGTGTTTCTAAACTTTTGACCGGTAGTGTATTATAACAATAGCAATTGCATTTAGGATACCCTGTTCTGCTGAGCAGAGCTAGGCAATATATCCAAGAGATGGGCAAAGCTCTCATTCAGGATGGCAGGTCATTGGTGTGAGGGGGTGGGACTGGCTCCAAAATCTAAGTCAAAGTGCTGAGAGATCAGAATCTGGTCTCTCTCAGCAGGGCATCTGCTTTTATTCCATGAACAGGTTGTGCTGTAAAGCAAGTCTCCACAAGCAGAGCCGCTCTTTCGAGCCTGTCCTCTGATCCGTTTTATCACCAAAACATAGGGTGACATTTTATTACTACATTTCATGTTTTAGCACTATATGTTTACCTGCACTACATAGAACAACACTGGGGTTTTATGGTAAGCAAGATCCACAAGTCTATTTCCCGATAGAAGTGTTTTATTTCCTAAATTAAATAATAATCATAATCATAATAAGTGGCAAAGATAATTAATAATACAGCCTTTGATCTAGCTCAGAGAAATATTAGTATTATTGTCATTAGCATCAGAAGATGTTCATACCTCTTTGAATTTAGTAATAGCCATTTCCTCTGTTGATCCATATCTCACTCAACATCTCTCTTGAATTCAGGCTCTGATTAGAAAATTTGATCTATATTGTTATACAGCTAGCTAGATAACTCCCTGGTGTACACGTGTGCTTTATAGCAAACAGTAACCATCATAATTGCACAAACATTTTATTAAGAAAAAAAATAATAAATAATAGATTCAATCAATTGCAATATCAAGACACAGGCCTACTGCATAGCATGCTCGATTTACCTAGTGAGGGGTCATTATCCATAATCGCACTGATCCAACTGCATTGTTGCAAACATTGATAGAAAAATCTACATTTGTAACATCTCATAAAAAGACCTTATAAAGTATTTCCCATAATAAAGTGCAGGGGTTGTTTTTGTTGTTGTTGTTGTTGTTTTTTTTTAGACTGAGAGTCATTTTTAAATACAGTATATACTTAAAATTAATTTCTAATATGGTAATACTGCATGATAACAAGTCCCTAAAAATCCAAACTCTAATAGAAATAAACGGCATAAATGCTATTCTTTTATTGTATGATGGTTTTTTTTTTGTTTTTGTTTTTTGTTTTAGTTTTTTAAGAAGTTGACATCATCTTCTTTAGTGGAATTCAAGTACGTGTTCCAGTGTTCCTTATTCGGTCGTGTTTATAACCTTCTAATCTTCTGTATTGTAATCTTATTTGCAATTTTCCTCATGGATAATCACTGGTAATGATCATACACAGAGAAAGATGCTCTCCATTTTGCAGTTTTAGTTGAAAAAAAAAAAAATGCATGTAAACCTTTACAACATTTATACCGGTATCATGAACCCCCTTGTTCCATGCTTCACTACATGTGAGTAAGGAGTTTGGAAATGTCAACCTTGTTATCATCAATTGTGGTACTTAGTAAGGTAACAGAGTTGACAGTTGTGCTATATTGGTATTTTATTTTAACCTATTAACCATGAAACCCTGACAACAACTCTGTTACGACTATGTCCCATAATTGTATCTTTATCGAAATTATCGGTTAATTACATATTGAAAAACAAAATTCAATTAACTTGGAAATACCATACTGACATATGTTAAAGAAAGCAATATATCTTATGGTGTCTTCTAATATCTTGTGTAAAAGTGTATATAAATAAGTACTTACTGCACTGTGTAAAAAAATTCATTGGATTCTATATCAAGCAACAGGGATGACAGTTTCCATGGTTTATATGACAAAGGGTTTATTATAACACATAGAATATACTAGGTATTTATAATGAGCCAATACAAAACAAACTTACTAGGTCAAAAATTCCATCCTTTTGGGATAATGACCAAGTGGTGAAAATTTCACCTAGCTATGGAAAACTAACTAGCTACACTCTATGGCCAAAAGTTTGTAGACACCTGAATATCACCTTGAACATCCCTTTCAAGATGTAGCCCCCGTTTGCTGTTATAATAATCTCCAATCTTCAGGTAACCGTTAACCCTCCTATTATGTTTTAATATTAAGTAACATCCATTATGTTATGGGTCAAAATTACTTCCACAGTTTAAATACGCATAAAAAAAAACAGCAAAGAACATCTTAAAATAGTAAACCTTTAATATTTTAAGAAGAAATATTTGCATATTTATGACATAACCCATCTCAGGACCTTAAATCAACTTTCATAGAAGGGTTAAATGAAGTTCAAAAGGAAATGACGTACATTTCATCAGGCTGGATCACCAGGCTTCATCAGCAAGCTAAATGTATGTAAACAGTATGTTGGTTTTTTTGCATATATATCACGTGAAAGATGACTACGACTTCCTGGAGTGGAGGGAAAGATGTGGTGGAACTGGAGAGACATGTTTATCAGATGGTACATTTCAATCATTCTTCTATGGTTTTGCCCTGCAGCGGTACTGTCCAGGCCAGAAAGGATGCTTATCACCTTCTCCTGGGCCTTCAGGGCTATTGTCCCTTTGTCATCCTCGTCTTCCTTCTCCTCCTCCAAAAACCTTGGCTATCATCACAAGGCCTTAAGTGACCCTAAAACGAAGGGTCTGCAAAAAAAAAAAAAGAAGCTTATTCATCACAAAAGCAAATATATTTAGATGGTTTAGCAGGAGGGGGAGATTTCTTTATGACACTGCTGCTGCTGAGCAAGGTTTGTGCTTCAGAAGATAGCACTTGAATAGCTGCTCAGATTAGCCATAATAATGCTTTCTTTTTTATTTTATTATTTTTTAACAGAAAACAAGTAAGATTATTGGTTCATGGCTTAACCGAGACTTTTCTGCTTTGTAAAGGGAATACCCTAAAACATACAACCCAACCCTAACTGCTCCCCTGCTACCTAACCTGCTAACTGCTTTTGGAGCATTTCCTGTACTTCATGTACTAGTGCGGGTGGTGATGAAGAGGAAGTGTAACCCATGCCAAGCTCCACAGAGAGACATTATGGCTTGTGAGTTGTTGCAGTTTCCTTAATGTTCCTCATGAGAGGTGGAAGCCTGTCTGTGCTAGCTGTAATGAGCAGTGGAGGAAGTGCCCTGGGCACAATGTGCTGGCCATTTGGATCTGAAGCCACTCCACAGACTTGACCCAGGCCAAGTGATGACGTGAGCAAGCTATCGCTTACCCTTACACCACCCAGCTTAAACGCGTGCCTTTACCCAAGCAGTTGGCACCTGTGAAAACAGAGCCAAGAGTAAAAACGAAGGGCTGAAGAATTTAGCTGCAGTATCAGCTTAAAGGTCATACGCTGTAGTGACAAGCCTACTTACTACAGCTGGATACATTCTCATACACATGCATTGTAGGTTGAATGACATTTCCAAATTGCCCATAGTGTGTGAGTGTGTGTGCAGTTGTGCCTTGCGATGGTTTGGGTGGTTACATGTCCAGGTGTCCCCAACCTCGTGCCCCGAGCTCCATGGGATAGACCCCATGCTCCCCACAACCCTGTGTAGGATAACTCTTACAGAAAATGGATGGATAATCTTTGATGGTGATTGGTTAGCCTCATTTTCTGTTCATTGCTTATGTGATAAAATGAACACTGAATGGACATAAAGCCAAGTTGATAACATTTCTGTAAAAACATGGAGTTGTTAGAGCATAGACCAGCCTCTCTGCTGCACTGCCACCTGCAGCAAAATCATGGTTTCCATTTATACCTATGGGACTCCCATGCTTCCAAAAATGAGTCTGCCTCTCTTATGAAGGACTCATGAGTCTAAATGATTAATCTTATTAAAATCTTTTTAAAAGAGACACAGATTGCTTAGAGGTCTTGACTTAGAACCATTATTTTAATTAAGTATAATTAAATTAATTGACAATTGTAATTAAGTTAATTAAGTATTAAGTATATAATTTTTCTTTTATAAGTTACTATAATTTCTTTTGTGATAACCCGTGGTCTCAAATCCATGTCTGATAAATTACATTCCATGACAACCTTGGCCATGTTGAAATAGACTCTCCATCTAAACCAACAGATTTGTCTTGGGACAGCTGTGGCACCAGGGCTGTGTAACAGGAATAAGGCCTCCTGCTGGGGTCTCTTTAGCTCCAAGCAGGGCAGCCCAAAGGCTAGGGCAGGCCTGTGATTGTAGCCCCCTGCTGAGGCTGAATGAGGGCTCTGCCTCCCAACAATTACCCTGAGGAACTGCCCTGTGAAACACAGTTTTACAGCTCCAATCCAATCGAATCCCCAGGCAATAGAGACCTGGAAGAAAGACTATCAGCAGGTAGTAATGGCCTCTCAAAACAGAAACAACATTCCACGGTGGGCAACCTCACCCCTTCCTGCTGAGATCCTGGGGAAGCCCACCAGGGTCCTCTCTTAAAGGACACATGATACCAGCTAACGCCCCCCTACTGTCCAACTCCAAATAACTCCCCATGCTATAATGGGCCTGTTTTCCCTTCTCCATTGACACATTCATGTGAAGAATATTACAATAGGCATGTGCCATGGCAATATTGAATTAGCATATTATTTTGTTAATGGGGATTTTACAAAACGCAACTCTACATCTCCAGAGATGACACATAGGTATTGCAAATATAGGCTAAGCTAGTCATTTCACCTACAGTATTTGTTTCTTTTATGCAAGCCTACTTTATTTACATTGGATGACTGGCACATGGACAGAACACCATGCCAACTTTTAACCAAAACTCTTAATGTGCTTGTCGTGACAGCTCTAGATTATGACTAAGCTTTGAACAAGCTGAACTATAACATCACCACACCCAAGTACAATATGTCGTTCAGAAGAAAAAATGGAGAAGTCTGAAAATTACTGTATTTCTGTGAAATTGAGTGGAAGAAATGTATAATTGTGTTTATTTTCATTCATCTGGCAGAACATTTACATTTACATTCATTCACTTGGCAGACGCTTTTATCAGAGTCTTTTTATTTATTTTTTTTTTTATCAAAATGCATTGATAAAGAAGGGAAATTATAATACCTGCATTTAGCAGTTAAAGGAGCTGATGCTTTCCACCAAAGTTGCACTAAAGATTCCACCAAAGATAAACAAGTGCAAGATAATTGTACATACAAACAGGGAAGTGCTGGAGTGTATGCTGTTCTCAAAAATGCACCAGTAACAAAATGATACTGCAAAATGTAACACAAGTCTGAAAAAAGTTTCAGAAAATACTAAATACTCCTAATAACACTTTCAACATAATAATAAATAATGACTATTCTTTTGTTTAATATAGATATTGCTCTGCGCCCATACGAGAGGGCCCAACCCTACTCCTGGAGTCCTTTATCAAATGCAGATCCTACCTGAACGCACCTGAACAATGTGTATATTACGGCTAGGTGTGTTAGACGCTGCTGAAGGGCAAATTTCCAGGTCCAGGGTTGGGCAATTGTGGTATTGTCAGATAACTTTAGCTTGATTTGACATTATGACTAGAGCATCCTTTGGTCATCTGTCATACCCCCTTCCTTCCCCTATAATCTCCATTGTTAGGTGACTAGTAGTCCAGGTACAGGCATCCAGCTGAGTCCTAACATCTACTCTCAGCTCTACCTCAGGCTTAAGTGGGCTCTTCTTTGAGTTAGTGATTAGTCTCACTCATGGACACACACCCATTCTGTCTGCTGCCTTCACCTCTTCAGATCCTGTTACCGAGCAGATTTCCACCACCACGTCACCTTTCCCTCTGAGAGTAATTGTGGATTCTGGTTCCTGCCCAGATGTTTGATCTTTTGGAACATTTGCCGTTGTTTTGGTCAACTGGGCAAATCTGTCGCAGTTGCACCTTGTTCATGGAAACACTGCCCTGTAAGCCACACACTGCCCCCAAGCACACACACACACACACACACACACACACACACAACACACACTTTTTCCCTGGAATTTTGCTATAATTAACAAGTTACGCACTGCAAAACTTTCACAAGCAGAACAGACTTTGTGCGCACAGTGTATTTTCCTGAGAGTTCTTCATAACAAGCAAA
The DNA here is from genome assembly GCA_012411365.1 of Ameiurus melas. Classification (NCBI taxonomy): domain Eukaryota; kingdom Metazoa; phylum Chordata; class Actinopteri; order Siluriformes; family Ictaluridae; genus Ameiurus; species Ameiurus melas. The sequence continues at coordinate 33,917,244 of CM022756.1, read as the reverse complement.
GGGGCTCGATTTAGTTCTAGATAAACAGGACCCGTGGTGTGAGCTAGTTTCTATAACGTTACGTAGCTGTTATAAAGCATAAACACTTGTCCAGTTCTACACGAGTTAGTAGACAACATCAGATTGTTTTTGGAACACTAAATGATTTAATGCAGCATTACAAGAATATTTATTTACACTGTGCAATAACAGAACACAGATTAGGCCAACGATTTGAACCTGTTATCGTTATAAAAAAAAACCCAAAATAATAATATGCAGCATGCAGTCCGGTAATTGATATCGATAATGAACAGTGGATATAATAATTAATACGAAATAAAGACAAGAGTCACAGCAAATATATGATCGATTTTGGCCATATTAATAAAAATAAACAAATTAGGCACAGCAAATGTAGGTTGAATTACAGCATAGTCATTAAATTCAATTTGTAAGGCACCTGTCAATAGCCCCTTACTGTCCCTCATCAGACCGGTGCAAACAAAAAGACCTCTCTCTCCTCTCTCACCTTGCATGTGCTCCGCGCTGTGTCTCGGCAGGTCTGAGGGCTGCAGGGGGTCAGTGCCGAGCAACGGGGGTCCTACCGAGAGGGGTGGAGGCCTCTTCATGGACCCAGCATGCAGTTCCATTCCCAGCACCACCTTCAGGCCTGTGGCCACTCCACAGGGGAGCAAATTTGACTCCCGGACCTCACCTACTGGCCCATGAAACAGGTGAGTGCAGGCCACGCCAAGAGTCAAGCCTCTAATTTATCCTTTCCCCGAATCCTGCCTCTGCATCCTCTAATGAGCATTCCTAGGAGAGCCCATGTCAGAGCGAATGAACATTTCCACACCCATGTTATGGTGGACGATGATAGTGGTCTGAGTACTCTTATGCATCCTGTGAATAATTACTTAAGGGTCCACCTAAAGTGGATATTTTCACTGGTAACATCTTGCCATTTTTAGGCATTTTGAGAAATGTCACAATAACAATTATGCATAATTGTTTTATTGTTTTATTATATCGTTTTCATTACGGAGAATTCTGGCCATTATAGCACACACACCTTTCTTTTTACTGCTTGTAAAAGTACATGACGGCCACACCAAATACCCGCTCTGACACGTTGCCTCACTCAACCGGTGAACCTGATATAATGAGTAATTACTTTCAGTAGGTTTAGTAGTTTGCTTCCATGATGCGTTTTTAATTTACTTGTGAATAAAGTTCTGTGTTGCAGCAGTTCCACCCTTTCCTTGGTCCCACACCCAAGTGCCATGGACGCCATGGACGGTGGTGCTGAAAGACTCCAACATGTTGATTATCCAAAAACAAACTGCTATTTGTTTATTTTGTTTCCATTTAATGTCCAATAAACAAGGCATACAAATTGTAATACTGACCATGAAAAAATCCTGGAAGGACTGCATTATTAATAACCTACAGATCCCAAGTCCCATGTTACATCTATTAGTGACACTTTATTAAAGAAATATGTTTATAATGAGAAATGAGTTACCACGTTGATTATCAGCATCATCCACACCAGTCTCTGTTTATTCACCTGTTGGTGCAGGTTGTTTCCACCTTGGTTTCTGATTACAAACTGAATTGATTAGGCTCATGTCAATTTCGCTATGGCGTGTAACAGGCCAATAACTTGATCAATGCCTGACAGTCACTGTGTGAGGAAATCACACTTAGCTAGCAAGGTTTTACACAACTTTACGCAGACTTTACCACTGACATGGTTAAACAGCCTCCTGACTTAACATAAACTTTGCAGGAAGACAGCCTAGGTAAGCTTAAACATTTCCAGGTTGTATGGGTGGAATAAGTGTTCTATACGTGTCAATAGAAAACAATAGAAATGAGTTCATCGTATTGGAATAGTCTATATCTCATCTAAAAGGCTAAAACACAAGCACACAATATAAATATAAATGTTTTGCATTGACTACTAGCACTGTCTATGATAAAAAATAAAAATAAAAATAAATAATAATAATAATAATCTATAGACTGTATGCCTTACCCTGAAGTGCACCTGTCTTTAAGAAAGCACTTAAGAAAGAGCGAGTAGTTAATATGTTCCACATGCTTCCTAATTTAATTGCTCTTGTGTAACATTTTGTTTGATCTCTGGCTATAATAATGCTCAAAACGTAAGAAATTGCAGTTGTTCAAAAACTTTACACGGTCTAACACTGTCGCTGAACGCTTAACTAACCCATAACTCAACCCCCCACCCCACGCTTAAAAATAAATAAATATCTAAATAAAATTCTGCACTTACACTGGTTATTACACCTCTACTCTGTGCTCTTTGCTTCTCTAGAACTCAAGTAAAAATTTTGTATGGTAGCACTGCTTGTATTGTTCTCCGCTTGATATATCACTTTGCTTGTATTTCTTCATACGTACGTCACTTAAAATGTCTCAAAGTTCGTTCTTTCTGACAACTGAAACAAACTGAACCTAGAAGAACAACCAAAAGTGGTACTCCGGTTTCCTCCCCCAGTCCAAAGACATGCCTGGTAGGCTGATTGGTGTGTCTAAAGTGTCCGTAGTGTATGAATGGGTGTGTGAGTGTGTATGTGATTGTGCCCTGTGATGGACTGGCACCCTGTCCAGGGTGTACCCGGACTTGTGCCCGATGCTCCCTGGGATAGACTTCAAGTTCACCGTGACCCTGAAGAAGGAGTGAGCGGTATAGAAGATGGATGGATGTAAGGATGATTTTTTTCAGGATACTGCTCCAGTGATCTGTGTCTAACTGCCTACTACAATTCCTGACAAATTGTTTATATTTAGTATTTTCTTTTGCAGTTTTTCTTAGGTGTATGATAGGTTGAAACACATATCAAAACTAAAAAAATGATCAAACATTCATTGTTAAACAGTCATTTAATCAAGTAAAAGGGAGCAAAGGTTTAAAAATGTCATTTAAAATTTCAATTTCAATTTCATATACAGATTTCTGTAAATATGTTTACAAAAGGCAATGTCCATTGTTAAAAGTGCAACATAAATAAATATGGTCTCAGGTCAGCCATGCTGTGGTTGGGTAGTGAGAGAGACTGAAAAAAAAACACATTTTCACTTATTATTATTATTATTATTATTATTATTATTATTATTATTATTATTATTATTATTATTATTATTATATGAATAAAAGAGAGATCGAGAGCATCTCAATATCTCACTTAAGCCTGGTGTCCACCTCTAACATCCTTTAACCCTATTGAAAAAGAGAAAGAAATTAGTAAGAAAGGTACAAGTTGTCCAGGGTGTACCCCGCCTTGTGCCCAATGCTCCCTGGGATATGCTCCAGGTTCCCCGCGACCCTGAAGAAGGAGTAAGCGGTAGAAGATGGATGGATGGGTGGTACTTGTTGTCTGAGATATCCCTAATACAACTGGTTATCTCTGAGATTTCAGATAGTTCTGGTCTATATACACATAGTTTGGCACCATCAGGAATGATGCAATGACTTATATAAGGCAATCTTTAATCTACACTTAGACCATCTGCGTTTACAGAATGATGGTGGCCAGAATGATGGTGGCCTGTCACACACTACACTAAGATATTGTACGTACAGATAAGAGAAAAACACCCACGAGTAGGTAGATAGTGCAGATAGTTACTCTGTTTCTTTTAATACTGTTCAGAAAGGAGCACAGTTGAACATACACAGGTTTTTCTAGAAATATATATTAGTCATTGATAAAGTTTAGGTTTCTTCATACGTGGCTGGATTATTCTTTTTTTATGTAATTTAAAACAGTTGTAAAATTTGGAAAATTCTAGAACACGGAGAAGGGGGGGAAAAAAAGGAAAGGAGCAACTTCTTCGATATTTAAGATGTCGCACAATTTCTAGGTCACTATTTAAATTTAAGCAGATTTGTGATATTGACCATTTTGTACAAAAGCTCAGGTTTTCTTTGAGATTCATCCCTTCTACACGTTCAGACAAATTGCCGACGGATTTGATCTAACATGGATGATCAGGTGTTACGCTAACTTCTGGAGTCTGTGTCAGTTCGAGTGCACACTGTCAGTATAAGCCAAAAGGGCATCAACTAAATATTAAGAAACTCTGAACTTTGTGTACATATATTTGAAGATTCTACATTTTAATCAAGTAGTTGTTGATAATATCGCTTGTAGTCAAATCGAAATGTAATAACTTTTGTTTGAACTTGAAAAAGAATGGCAAACAGAAGCATTTTCACTAGTGGCCTCAGACTTTTGGACCCCACTGTATGTATACACACAGCTTATATTGTGCGGTTTCTCCTAGGAAAGGCTTTAAATTTGAATTCTAATGGTAAAATCTTTGACGAAATCAAATCCTGAGATCAAATAGTAACAACGTTGATTGAGTAGTCACCCCAGTATCAGAAACACACCATACACTGCTATGTAATACACTATGTAGAAGACAAAAGAACAGTGACGTACAGTAATAAATACAAAATTGAATTGCATGGCTAGCAATGACGCTGGGATATAACAAATAAGGGCAGGGCAGGTCTCTAATGTAATTTACGATGCATTATGAATACTTGTTTTAAATCTTATGAGAGAACTATGGACTTAAATTCACAGCAACCACTGCACTTCGGCATCATGGCCACATGACCTCTCACACCTTGACTCTCAACCCGGTTAATGAGCACCTGTGTGTATTTACGTCACGGTTTGAACAGCACTCAGCGTCTGGCTTTCTGTCACGACTGCGGATTCAAAGTTTAATAAGGGTTCGGACCAAACACGGAAGACACTAAGCATACGCGAACAAGGAAAAGAAACATAAACTAATACTTAGGACACGGGAGCGCATAATGTTACAACCTGAGAGAAGCAAAGCCAGACACCGAGTGCTGAAAGGTGTTTGCAGCGGCTGCTGGGAATTGAAGTCTCTAGTTCCCTCTCAGGAGATTCATAACAATACTAATAATAGTATAATGCGTAGCGTATGTTCAGACAGTTTAGTTCAGTGATGTTGGAATGTGCGTGTGTGTTGACCTAAGCCAGGTGCAGGGTTGATGGAGCATTGACGGGCACAGCTCCAGATGGAAAGGTGTTTTAATCTTTTCCATGATTCCACAGTATAGGGCAGAGGCCTTTTCCTGTTTCCAAAAGCCTAAAAAAAGCTGCTCCAACATGATATCAGCTTCAAATATGCAAAAACACTCACCAATGCAAACCATATATACGCAGCAAAAAAAAAAAGAAACGTCCTTTTTTTTTAAAGATAATTTTGTAAAATACATATAAGCTTTACGGATCTTTACCGGATAGGGTTTAAACGATGTGTTTCATGCTTGTTCAATTAACCATGAACAATTATTGCACCTGCACCTGTGGAACAGTCCTTAAGACACGAACAGTTTACAGGCAGAAGGTGATTAAGGTCCCAGTTACAATGACATAGGACACTAAAGAGACTTTTCTACTGACTCTGAAAAACACCAGAAGAAAGATGTCTAGGGTTCCTGCTCACCTGCGTGAACATGCCATAGACCTGCTGCAGGGAGGCATGAGGACTGCAGATGTAGCCAGAGCAATAAACTGCTATGTCTGTAATGTAAGACGCCTAACACGGTGCTACAGGGAGACAGGAAGGACAGCTGATCGTCCTTGCAGTGGAAAATTACATGTAAACACGTGTCCGCCCGGACGTGATCGAGAACTTGCAAATGGAGTAACATCTCACAACAAGAACTGACTAATCTGGTGCAGTCCATGAGGATGAGATGCTCTGTAGTACTTAAAGCAGCTGATGGCCACCAAATACTGACTGTTACTTTTAATATTGACCCCCCGGCTTTGTTCAGGGAATCATTATTCCATTTCTGTCCCTCAAACGTCTGTGAAACTCGTTCAGATTATGTCTCAGATGTTGCGTCTTTTTATGTTCATACAAATATTTACACATGTTAAGAAGTTAGCTGGAAATAAAAGCAGTTGAATGTGAGAGGACGTTTCTTTGTTGTTGTTTTTTTGGTCTGTACATAATCTTCCCTAAAACCCCCGTAGAAAGTGAAGCATGTGCCTCATTGCTAAAACAGTATATGGTTTGTCTGATCAGTTTTCCATCTCACAATCTCACATCGCACAATCAGTTACCCCAATCGGTTTGTAATTGTCCTTGCACTATTGCACTATTGTAGCCCAATTAGCATGTTGCGTGTGTGTCAGTCATGTGGCATCAAAACCCATTATAATAGTAATAATAATCTATAAGAGATAAAAAAAAAAACTCTTTTCATTATCTCAATGAAGCATCTCGGTTTTATTAAAAGCATCTGCTGACCACTGCAGATAATTGCGCTTCTCTATTTTTGATGTGAAATAGGTTCGTGTTGTATAAAACTACTGAATGGTGTAACTCTCATGGCTATGTGAATAATATGCCATGGTTTTGCACCTCATTCAAGAGGCTAATTTGCGAAAGCGCAGTGCCCAGTACGTGTGTTAGCTTGGGGACAGAGATGCACTCGAGCCTGATGGTTTCAATAGGACTCTGTTGTCTTTTTGTACTCAGTCCTCTTCAAAACCCTGTGTCCTGAAATTGTACAATTAAAATGTGAAGTGGGTCGGTTTCAAAGCACACTTGTACATTAACGTGAAATAGGAAATAACACTATTGGAAAACACTGTTACGTGGACTACAGGTTTGGAATATTACTTCCTATGGATTTCAGACATAACTCGTGTGTTATAGTCTTGGGATCTCGTTAAAGACCTTTTCCTGTTTAGTCTCTCTGGCAACATGATTTTGTTTAGGAATTATTAGGTCTTGATGTCATCGTGCATAATTGATAGGGTGTCATGGGCAGTTGTATTTGCATGCCTATTTAAAGAGTTGTCTGATAATAGATAACTAGCTTGAATCAGAAATGACTCAGAGATAAATAAACGGGCTTCTGGAATGTCGTCTCGGCCTTCGTAGTAGGAGGATTCTCCAAGCTTTCCGTGATTGTATCATTTCCATCGCAAATGTCAACGCAAGACTCTTTGTTTGATCTCAGGGGTTCCCTGGAGATCGCTGCCTGAAAAGTGATTACACTGGCACATGGGAAGAAGAAAGAGCATGAGAAAGACAGGGCGAGAGAGAGATTCTGAAGAAGTTTCGATTACAGTGAACATAATATGTCCGAAAATGGAGTGCGAGAGAACCCCCCTCCCCTGTGTTTTCAGAACCTTATCTGAGAAAGTGTCAGGTGAGACGACAGCTTTGGATGCTGATCAGAGGAAGGTGATACCAGAAGAAGACAAATTACTTCCTTTTATTTCCTGGTCACTTATTGTACTGAGGTCAAAGTTTATGGCCGTTTGTCAGTATGCACCTGTGGGCATTGGGTCTAGTGTACTAAACTGGTGGGTCAGGTGGGCTTCAGAGATTCACAAACTTTACACAGCTGGAACTAAATCTAAGATATTATACATCTGCCGGTGGTCTCAGAAATTCAAGCAAATGTTGAGTGAATAATATTTTTACAGGACAGGTTATAATGATAGTGCAATTGTAAATAAACCAATATCATTTTTGGTGCCATTTCATAGTTCCATTGTAATTTCAAGCATTTTCAAGAAATCAAGGATTTTTTTCCTTTGACTGAGATAAGCATCTGAGCACCAGAACGCCCACCACACATCAGCTATTTTTTGAAGAGGAGAGAGTGATGTAGCCAATTCAGAGATGGGGATTATTATGGGGCCATGATAGAGAAGGGCCAATGGGGGAATTTCGCCAGGACCCCGGGGTTATATCACTACTTTTTTTTTTTTGACAATAAATGTACTGGGATTTTTAATGACCACAGAGAGTCAGGATGTCGGTTTAACGTCTCATCCGAAAGACGTACTGTTTTGTCCCCGTCACTATACTGGTGCATTACCCCCACAGGGTGAGTGCCCCCTGCTGGCCTCACTAATGCCAATTCTAGCAGCAACCTTAGTTCCCCCAGGTGGTCTCCCATCCCACTTAGTGGCTAGCACGTTTGCCTCACACGTCCAGGGTCCAGGATTTATGTCTAGCCAGGGCCATGTGTGTGCGGAGTTTGCATGTTCTCCCCGTGCTGTGGGGGTTTCCTCCCCAAGTCCAAAGACATGCAAGGTGGGCTGATTGGCATGTCTAAAGTGTCCGTAGTGTATGAATGGGTGTGTGAATGTGCCCTGGATGGATTTTCACCCTGTCCCTGCCTTGTGCCCAATGCTCCATGGGATAGACCCTGAAAAGGTGTAAGATGTAGAAGATTGGCTGGTCTCCCATCCAGGTACTGGCCAGACTCAACCCTACTTAGCTTCAGTGAAAACCAGGCAAGAACTGCAGGGTGATGTGGCTTTGGCAGAACCAGATGTTGTTTAAATCTGTGTATATGTGCTTCTATTCACTGGTTTCCAGCACGATACATTTTTAAAACCTTTGACTAAAAACATGTCTCTAAACGTTATTAAAATGTTTTGTTCAAAGCAGTTAGGTGTCATGTATGGTTTTAGCTCATAATGGAGTGGCACCTCTGTGGGAAACCATACACAATGAGAGAATGGTGGTGAACCTGTTTGATAGAGAGAAGGCGGTGTTAAATAAGACATTGTCCTGGCTGTCAGAAACAATGTGAATGGTGAATGTATGTTATGAAGAAGTGAGCAGCTTTTAGACCTCTAATGACTCGAGGCTATGGGAACATATGGAGACTCTGTGTGTTATATATGGTGACAGTTTAGATCGGATCCAATGTGGTGTGTGCCTTGCCTTGAGATTTTCTCACCATGTGATGAATTGCCTTTATCTGGTTATCCTAACTCATGCCCCAAAGCCATTCCCTACTGCCTCCTACTTCAGTCTACCCCAGATCTGCTTACCACTTTGACACTGCTTACAAAACGCTGGTTCTGAATAGAGAAGACTTGCATTACAGTTTCCGTGTCTGCGTTTTTGCATTTTTTTAATTACCTTTTGTCCTGGTGCATTATATAGTTTCGGGGCACCTGAGTAAGTATTGTTTAGTATTGTTTAAAGTATATTTATTTTCTCAAAAAAGTGTGAGACTTATTCTGGGGGCAGGTGATCACAACTATTAGTTATAAATATATCTAAGAGATATATACATTGTATGTGCAACAGTACCAAGACTATCCATGGATAATATGCCATGTACAATGGTTATTTTAAAAGAACCTACGATGTCTACTATGATTTTTTTCAATCGTATAGAGATAATACAGAATATACAGTATAGAATTAAACTGCATGATGATTACAGGCAGTAAGAAATCAGTGGTCTAACAGTGTAGTGTAGAGTTCAACAGAATAATTGTTGTGGGGGAAGAAGCTGGCCCTGAGCCTGCTGGTTCTGGTACGAATGTTCCTGTATCTCCTCCTGGACGGAAAGAGGTTGAACAGTTTTTGACTGGGATAGAAGTATTCCCTGATGATCTTGCATGCTCCAACAGCCATCTCCTGTGGTGAAGATGTTCAAAGGCTGGTTGTTGGGCACCAATGATGTGTTTGGCACTTTTCACCACCCATTGCAGGGCTTTTTTCCCCAGACACTATAGAGTAGGTCAGGTTAAGATCTGGAGAGAAAGATTAACTTTCGTCAGTCTCCTGAGGAAGTAAACATGCTGTTGTGCCTTTCTAAACAAAAGTGAGATGTAGACACCCAGGAAATTGAAGCTGGAGACGCACACTACTTCAGACCAACTGATGTAGGTGGGAGAGCGTCTGCTGCTATTTCTCAGTGTTGAGGGTGAGGTTGTTGGTGGAACATTATGCTGCTAGGCTTTGGATCTCACCCCTGTAGGTTGGATCATCATTGTTGCTGATATGACCTATCACCATGGTATAATTTGCATACTTGTTGATGATGTTGGAGTTATGCAGAGGCACACAGTCATGGACGAACAGGGACAAGTGCAGTGGACTCAGCACACAACCCTGTTGGACACCACTGTTCAGAATGGGGGTAAAGTACAAGTGATTGCCAAACCTGATGTCTATTGTTAGGATGTCCAGAATTCAACTGTATATAGGTGCTGATGCCCAAGACATTGATCTTGGTGATCAATGAACAGCATCCTTATGTACATGTTGTTGCTGTCCAGATGGGTGAAGGCCAAATGAAAAGCAGTGGAAATGGCATCCTTTGTCAACCTGTTCGGGTGTTAGGCAAAATGTTGGGAGTCGGCTTGCTATGAGGTGACTCAAAACCAGTTTCTCAGAGGCAGAAGTGATTCAAGCATGCTGCAGCAGAGTATAATGCTTAGGCATCTGTATGATGGTTGTTGTCTTCAGGCATGTTAGGACTGTAGCCTGGCCCAGTGGCAGGTTGAAGATGTGAGTGAAGACCTGCGATGATCTCATATGAGTAACGTTGGTACAATTTACTGATGACCTAAAAGCAATACAATACAATTGCCAATACAATTTGACAAAAAACAATAAAAAATTGTAAAAAAAAAAAATGAAATAAAAGATGCCTTGAAGAAAATAACCGGTTACTGCTGCTTTATGACCATGCTGTGTTGCTTATATTTTAATATTTATACTGCACCACTGTTGAATTCTCGATTCTGATTGGTCGGAAGCTGTTCATTTATTTTCTATAATAGCAGCTCTGACAGTCCTGTCTGCAAGGTTTATATAAATTCATAACTTATAATATGTTATCTTTTCTATAGTAACAACATACACAGGGACTTGTATGGTGAGCAATCAGATTTTTAACAAAGCCTATAATTGTTGATATGTGAGATGTCAGCACTTTCATATAGCCAGAGAAATAGCTGTAATTCTCTGACAGAAAGATCTTTCAAGCATAACATGACAAACTCAATTGTTTTATTCATTTCATGACAGAGAGACCAAAAACAAAGAGCTGCTATAACTTAAGTGATAATAGGAGTTAACTTGTTTTTAGAATGTTCCACTGAATAAAATTAGTCAGTTTATAATTAATCACAAATTTCAGTGGCAAATTCTTATTGGATAAACACTTCAGGACATGCTTCTATTGGAAAACATTACATTCCAGTTAAGACATCAGGCTTCTTCCCATAACTGATGACCTTCCTATAACAGCACAGCCCAATATGTTTTTTTCACTACATATTTTGTCACGGTTGCGCTGAATATGGCGCAGGATTATAACTCGGATCAGCCACTGCACCTCACCTGATTACGACACTCACGTCACATGACTGTTTGCACCTGCTTCACATTTAGGGTTAATGAGCAATAGTATTTAAGTCACATCTTCTCCAGCACTCATTGTCTAGCTTTTGTCTTTTGTGGTTGTTGTTGTTGTCTGTCACTCTCTGCTACTTATCCTATGTTTAAGCTATTACCTTGTCATGTTATTCCTTGTCTCGTTTCAAGGTGTTTATGAGACAAAATCTGCATTTCCATCTTTCTTCCCCTACAATTCCATGAGTCATATTTCTAATTGGAATACATCAAACCAAAACCACAAACCACAGATTGAGTTCAATAGGTCTTACTCATTCTCTGCCTAATTTTGCATGTTCTATGTTTAGCAGAAAGCCAATATGTGCCACACAAAAAAAACCAAGAGAAAAGAAAACATGTTGCTGCCCCCTCCCCCCTGCCACCACCGCAACTCTCCTTCGCTAATAGTATAATTGGTTGTTTCTTTTTCTCTTCATGTGGCTAAGGCCGATCTTTATCAGAGGCGCCATTGGAAGGTGGAAGATGGCGGCAATGTGCAGCGTGTGTATGTGTGTGTCCGTGCCTGTGCACACTGTGTGGTCTATGATGGGAATTGGCATGTTGTCGCTACTGCTGTGTTTGTTTAAATAGTCTCAGGCCTGTCACATTACTTTAGCGGCACACTTGGGACGTGGTGGTGCTTCCTGCATCATAGAAACTTCGGAAATAGGAAACATTGGTCTATAGGTTTTCACGGTACAAGGATCAAAGACGGTGCAAAGACAGTTTGACTTGGTGCATAGCTACAGTAGTTTATGTTCATAGAAATAGCAATAGAAACAGGCCAGTTTAGATAATATAACTAGTTAAAGTAAGCAAATTAGCTAAAACTTATCTCAATATGCTTTTCCCCCCAAATTAGATGGAGTTCACGCTTTCACAGATAGCTGTCTTTGTCAGTCTTTGCTTACTCCAGCGTATTAAAGCATTTTACTGAGGTAGTCATAGTTTTTTCTCCATTGATGAATTTCATTGAATGCTTTAAACTAAAATGTAAATAAAATGCACCGAATCCCATTTAACCGATGTATAGCATGCAGCCATTGGCTAGATGAGAGTATTTTGAAGGTTTAAATAAATGTAACAAAAAAGATCAGAGTTGCATTGAAGAGAGAGATAAGTCAACAATGCCAGGCAAGAAGAGAAAAGTCAATTCCACAGAGTTCTCATGTGTAAATATTACCCGTCACTGTCGATTTAACAATTACTGGCAACCTAGAAGCAAATGCCAAAACAAATAAAAATAAACATGTAAAATAATCAAACAACGTGCAAAAAAAAAAAAAACTGGTTACTGCTGCTTTGTGTAAGGGTTTTTTTTTCTGACTCACTGTAGAACTTCCACTGACCAGGGGGTGGTGGTTCATTCTTTACACAGCTGAGACACTTATATGGTAGTGTGTATGGTGCTGATAGTGTATCAGGTACATCAGCACTGGGTCTAAAACAGTTTATAGTCTTACCGGTCATAATTTGATATCTTCCTCTAATAATACATGTACAGTCCTCACTTTTGTCCACTTTGTAAGTGTATAGTTAGTTACTATTTATCTTGTTCGCGCAAACTTGTGTGTTAATTGTCCTCTAGTCCTTTATCAGTGTCAGTTTCTTACCACATAATGGCTGTTTGGGCTTAGTGTGGGCTGAGAAACTGTGAATAGCAACAGTCGGTAACTGTATATATACAAATACTCGCTCATATGGTGACTGTACATGATAAAATGCCTAATAAGTGTGTATACAAGGTGGCACTGGTACTGGCAAGTCAGTGTAGGTCATTCATCATTCATCAGGCTTCTGTAAATACGCTTTTGTGGAATAAAACGGCATGGAAATATATATTTATATCATTTAAATTGACCAGTTGAGTGTAAAAATGATACTGAGGTATATATTACATGCACATATAAACATCTTTTGTATGCAAACCAGTACGAGTATGACGCACCATTAAGTATCCCAATGCATTTATGGCCTAGTTTGCATGAAACACTTCCTGCATTTAAGGGACCAAAAAAAGTTGACAACTTATCAACTGTGGTGTTATTTGATATTGCGAATCCTAACCTACGCTCTAAAAGGCTCTGTATTCTTTCTGCCTTCAACATTAAAGCAGGACTTGATTAAAGTACAATACGCTGTCCTTTCAGTTCCCGTTCAAAATCTTTCCAGTCTTTTCACTGTCCGAGTTCATTGTCCGTCAACACAAAGATGTGTAGCATGTGAATAATGCTAAGCGACTCCAGTTACCTTGGTGAGTTTTTAGCTTGCAAAAGTAACAATGACAGTAAAAAAAAAAAAATTACCTCAGCTTTGATCAAAGTGTAGCTGAAGTTTTAAATACACTTCCAGAGAAACCTGACCCAATTTGTGCTGCATCATCTACTAGCTCATCTACTGCTGCTTGACTAGTCTACGTGAACAGTCTCAGCTGCTCTCCTGTGTGAGGTTAATCAGCAGTAATCGGCTCTCTGCAGGCCAGACTGTCCCGAGGTGGACTCAGATAGCAGTCCGACTCTAACGGAAACACAAGAGGGGAGCAAGAGATAACGCACTCTTCTCTTTTTCTTAGAAGTCGCCTCACAAACGTCCCAAGCAGGCGGGTCACTTTGGAGGTACTGGCCAGAAACCACACTGGTGTGGGGTAGAGCATAAAGAACCATAAAAGCCATTTTGTATTTTATTTGTATATAACCGTTTTGTAATTTGACAAATATCATTCTCCAAAATGATTTAAAAGGGAAGCAGAACACAAGTCAACCATACACCTGATAGCAAAACTAACTTTCAACCAATTCACCAGAAACAAGTGCAAGATAGATAAATGGATTAGCTAACGCAGTGGTTCTTAAACAGCAAACATGAAGAATAGTCAATGGATCTGTGATCTTTAAAACATTTTACTTTCAGTGGTAGAAATCACAACACACATCCATAGCAAAAATTAATATTGAGTTCTTATACAGTAGTTAAAGGTCTATTTGACTGCTGGTCATATGAATTCAATGAATTGAATCCAATCTGAAACAAGTAGTCTATAAACATTAAACAATATCAACTTGATTGTAATGGATTCTGCTGGTGGAAGATTCGACAAAACAAAAAAAAAACCCACTATGGCTCCAATAAATGGCCAAAATATGATTGTTCACATTTGAATAATTTAAACAGCTAGGTTACATTCATGAAATAAATTTGTTTGAGGTCCAATAAATGTATATTCCATTTAAAGCAGTCTCTGGCTGCAAAAATTTGAGAATTCTGGGTTAAAGGAATAGTCTAGTATTTAATGTATAAATGGATACATAATTTTTTTTTAAAAAAGTTAAATATAAGCTAAGAACCGATGCAGTTCCATTTTTTAATTTCTTGCCTGATGATAGAAATGTAGTACTTTTACACTTTAAATCGATCTTTTTGAATTAGTACCCAAGAAAATAAGCGGCATGTTCTTCCAGAACATCCAGATTTCCCTCGCTGTGTCGTCTTTATTTTATAATTTTTTATGACATCCTGTGTGTTGAAGGACGCTGGAGAGGAAATACTAACTTAAACGCTGTTGGAAAGGAGCCCATTTAGTCAAGAATCTTGGATTTAAAGTTGTCTACAATTACATTTATATATTTGACAGGACTTTTACCCAGAGAACTAACAAGGGAAGTAATTACTGTAGATATCCATCCACTAATAACAATGTCACAGTCACATAAGTCTTATAAGCAACATGCCTAAATATAAAAAAATGAACATGAAGTCTGAAATACATCTGCACCATTACTCATATCAATAAACCATCAACATAATCTGCTTTGACAATCATTTTACTGTCCAAGCAGGATTCTATTATAGAAAAGAATTCACGAGAAAATTTTTAACTATTAAATTATCCAAATTTATACGTTGTTTTTTTTTTTAATTCCCGTGAATGAAAATGTTTCAGGAGATTAATCCATTTGGAGGTTTACACACTTCAGCTGTTTCCACTGATAAGCTTGAAATGGTGTAATGTGTGTGTGTGTGTGTGTGTGTGTGTGTGTGCGCGTATAGCTCTCTACCTCTGGCTTGCCCCAGGCCTCTATTTTGTCCTAACTAGCACTCATTCATAATCCTTAATAATGTTACGTTGACCTCCAGGTTTAAAGTGTTTGTTTAATCTCTGTCCTATCTTTCACTTGGATTTACACTAAAGATGTGCATTAGTCTAATCCACAAGTGTGAGACTCTCTAAACAGAACCAATATTTGCTTTTTAGAATATTTATTAGCAATCAAATGTTTGTTTTAAACATATAAGAAGTATATTTGAATCTATATATTCAATTATAAGCATACAAATGGGAAGCAGGTAATACAGACTGTTCTCTCTGTTTAAGCAGCCTGAGGGCAGACTGTGGAAAATTTCAACACAGGCTAAATTATGGTCCTATCATTCTTGAGAGCCTGAAAGAGCAGCAACCACAAAGTAAACCATTAGGCAACAATTACATGAAATATGACTATGCTAACCCAAGGAGAAGAAGTGGTTCCAGCAGTGTTTAACAATAAACTAAAAGAGCAGCTTTTTGACGAGGCATTAAAAGGGAGTGAAGCAGAAAACCAGCGGCAAGGCAACCGGAAATCAAGAGCTTGTTAGTTATTGCATGACTTAAAACGTGCCACTGTTCTTGTCAAAAATCAAAACATGTTGCTTCAAGTCATTCTCTGTGCATTCATACAGTTTGTCTTCATACTTCTCATACTTTTCATACTGGTGTGGAATGGTGGTGACCCAGTAAACACCCACGACACAGTGACAGTTCCAGACTTACTGTGCGTTCTTCATTTACCGCTTATGAATAATATGCTTTAACATTTAGGACTGATTAATAAACTGGGTGTCTAACGGTTCATTTTTAGCTATGTCATGTTTGCAGGTAAAGGGCCAGGTGTGTGTGTGTGTGTGTGTGTGTGTGTGTGAGTGTTAATGTATGCGGAAGGACTCAGGAACACCACCTCTCAGTCCTGTGGATAACTCCAGTGTTTCCAGGGAGTTCCCTCTCTGCACTGAGGCCTTATCCTGTTCCCTTTGGACATGCACAGAACATGACTGTCATATACCAGGAATGGAAAAACAAAATACACCCAGAGAGTTTTAAAGAAAGATTCCCAATAACAACTGAAATATGGGGTGAGACTGACGCCTAATAATCTCCCAAGGTGCAAACGTATAGGAATCTGGATGAAAGCTTCCGCCGGAAATCACATCATTTATGATGTGTAGGATTCCCAGATGTCTTGAGTAAGATCAGATCAGGACCGTTTCTAATAGAACAATACAGACGGCTTGAAATGCTTGGAATGTTCATATCCGGCTCACTACGACAAAGACAGCCTGGTTTCAGGGGAGAAAGTGGAATCGAGGTGGGGGAAGAGAACTCAGATTACACCTGATACCCACTACAAGGTGTTTGTCATTAGCATCCCTGTGAAATGAATGAGATGAACGATTTGAGGGGCCATAAAAAGGCATGCCTTGAGCAAAAAAGTAACAAAAAAGACAAATAAAGCCCCATCAAACACTACCCATAAAGTATTCCATCACAAGATTTAACAAAACATCCATACATTCCATTCTTTCACTGCTTTCTACATTATAGGACAAATGTTTGCATCTCCCAATATAATGGATCACATTTCGAATTTTTAACCATTTTTAGTATCTTAGCATATTTCTTTTTAGAAAATTCTGCTTCTGATAATAAAGAAACACCTCTGAAAAATACTTTTTTTGTCTTGAACCTTTTCAGAAAGGAAAACACTTATGAAGGATTCTAGGATAATAATTGGAACCCACAAGCACCAGACCTGATTTCATTAAGTACAGAGTATCCTTTCACACACAAATCAGGTGTGAAATGACCAAACTGACAGTACACAGAGCTCGACAGGAGTCTCTGGAGATTATTAGCAGCTGAAAAAGTCCTATTGGGAGATCCACTTCCACAGCCTGCTTTACCTGTTTGCCTCAGAGATACATAGCATTACTGTCTACACAAACGGAAAGCTAGAGGTAGGGCAGCTGTTTTCTGGTATACCGCATATCCTAAAAGCATAATTTGAACATTTGCAAGAGTTAGATGGAGACAGGGAAATGACTCAAGTTACAACCAAAGTGGTAATTTCTGTGTCAGCCCTGCTTCCTGTGCATCAACCCCATGACTCATTAAGCTTGACTCAATATCGAACAGTATTTCAATTTTGGTAAAAACTTAACTTTCAAATCATTCACTAAGCTACATTCAATACAGTCATGAACACAAGACCTTAATCCGGGGTGGAAAATACTTGAGTGTTGAGTGTTTTTGAGGCTGAGTACTTGCGTTTATACTTAATTCAATTTCCAAGAAAACCCTTACTTTTTACCTTTATTTAGAACGTTTAAAATACTCTTTGCAAATCTCAACGGTCTCTTCTGCTCTCATCCAGCCAATGACTATTCACCGTCTATCGATCAAATAGGCTCTGTTTAGCATCTAATTGATTTTAACACATCATCTAATCAGGTTCATCAATGTAATAAATAAATAAATAAATAAATACATGAAAAGCTTTCACGAATTGTCCCCATTGTTCATCTGCAGTGACCTTCTCATGATACACAATGTAATTAGCACTTTAGATATCTGTGAAGCTGGGTAAGCCCTTGAATGCAGTCTGGAACTTGAGCATTAGCACCCCTGGCCCTACCTCAGTATAATGTTCACTTAAGCTAGAGTAAGCAGCGATCCATATGAAATGAATCATCTGGTTTGTTTCCCTAAAAGACATGAAGTCCATCTAATTTGAACAAGCATGTTGAGGTGAGTTTACTGGCTATATTTAACTAAGTTGGCCTGTTTTCTTTGCTAATGCTAGGTTAGCCTGAATTCCTTTAGCTAGCATAACTGCTGGTGCAAATTCTTGCTGATGGTAAATAATGCTAACTTACAGAGATGAAAACCAATAATTAAACCAGAACTTAATTTCATCAGTTGAAAATATTTATAGTGCAGTTTATTTACTTTTTAATGCTTGAAGCTGGATCCTTTGAATTGAGAACGATTCTGACACATTAGCTATGTTTTCACTTAAGTAGAATTTCTTAGCAGTTTGTCCACCCCCGATCATAACAACAGCAAAGACACAAAACACATCAAACTTTTTTTTTTTATTTCAGTGCCATTTAAGTCTATGACTTAACGATCCACTTAAAGCAGTTTTTAAACACTAGCAACTTACTCAAAAAACAAGTCATACTTCATGACTATATTTGATTGTTATTATGCCAACAAATTATTTGCATTTGCTCATTTGCCTGGTACTTTTAACCAAAGCGACGTACAATTGAGACAGGATACAACTGAGCAGTTGTATACGGGATAAGGGTCTTGCTCAAGGCTTAACGGTGACAGCTTGGAGATGCTGGGATTTCAACTCACGGCCTTCTGATCAATAGCCCCAAGCCTTAACCAGTGAGGCACCTCTACCCCATAGTTGCAGTGCAATCTACTGCATTATATATTGTTATTCATTTATGATACTTGGCATAGCTGGTTCTGCTTTAACCATGGAGAACTGTCTTCTCAGTCCCATACTATTTGCTGACCAAAATGCTAACACTTTGTAGCGATGACATATTCCCTGCCGTGGCGTCCATGTTCTGTTGAGTGAGCTCACTAAGGGTCCACCTATTAGTCTGTTTGCACATTGTTCTAAGCCTGATGCTCAATTAAGATAGAGTAGAAAAAAAAATAAATAAATAATCCCAAAGCAAGTATTTGTCTCTAATGTTTGAGTGAGAAATTAAGCACCACCTACATCCTTATCAGACTGCGAATGGGCTCATTAGTTCTGCATAATTAGCCTGGTAAGTCTAATCAATATCTTAATAAATCTTGTCAGGGTCTCAGCAGGTGTTATAGTGTGCTTGCTGATGCCTCCTTTAAAGACACAATGGAAACGTGTTTGCTCATTCACAATGGACTGATTTGAATATTTGCCCTGTATTTGTATCCAAATTTGTATCCAAATTTCGCAATTATTGGTGTCACTTTTAGAAAACATGTTTCTATCAGGGATATGTGGAAAGATTCTTAGGGGTTCTTAGTTTCTGAACCCTTTGATAGCAAAACACTCAGTTGTTTGGGTTTTTCAACATTACCCTAAAGGCACACCCAAAGTATTTTTTGTTGTTTGTTTTTAAGAGTATACTGAGTAAATATGTACACGAGATTTAGTCATGCACTCTCACACTTTTTGTATTAGCCCTTGTTGCTGTCGTTACATGTACAAAGTGGCCTGCTAACTCCTGCGATTACTGTAGCTTAAAATTCCGATTGTAATTGCAAATTATTATGACCAAAAACAGGCTGAGCTGGAATGTTCGGTGCTAAACCATGATAGCGCAAGGCTAATCTAATCTAATCCCAAAATTACATTTCATTTAAGAGCGATTTTATTGCTTTTAAGCTGAGTTATTCAAGACATTATGCTCCTTATGTACATTACCCCTGAAGCCCTGGCAAGTTTGTAAGCAACTCTCAAGGGTGCCAACTGACATCCATAAAAACCCACACAATTGCCCTAGTTAGGTCAGTTTACAATGTGTGTCTTTTACATTGTGTGGGAAACTTGAGTCATGGTTTTCACGACAGTGGCAGTTGCACTAAACACCTGATGCGGCTTTTCTTTATACAAACGCTCGCAGACATTTGTTAATAAATTATTTCTTTTAGATTTCATGCACCTCTATGTGTGATATTCAGGATTCTAATGGTGCCAGTAGGGCTGTCTGATATTCTACATCTCAGGAATACTTATTCCCATCATTTTTCACACAGACTATACATGATACTCTCAACCTAGTTCTGTGTCATTTGGTTTCTGCCTAAAGGTTGGTTTATGAATGGAGGGTGTTATGTAACTGTCAGTTTGGTGAATCTAGTTTGGTGAAAAAGCAGTCATATTTTTATCCTATTTTACCTTCTTCTACATTGGAATTGTGATGAAGAAGCTTGGCTGTCGTTGCATTATTCCTGTTGGGCCAACATGGTCTCACTACTCACTAAGTTTTTGGTGTTTTTTTGTTTTTGTTTTTGTTTTTTCATATTTTGCACAAGTCAAGTAATGTGAAATGTTAATGAATTATAAAGGAATAATGGTCATAGTGGCTTTTTCATAAAATGGAAAAAGCCATTTCCATTCATTTGGATGGAATATTGTAAGAATATTGCCAAAGACTAGGTTTTACAGGTCAAGTTTCACTACTTGCTTGATGATTTATGTACTCACTCTCTATGAACTATGCAAATTATTACCATTGCTTGTTTACAAAAACAACTGGTCATTATGCTATTTAATGTTGAGCTCTCTCACTCTCTCTCTCTCTCTCGCTCTCTCTCTCATGCCATGCTCAACTGCGTTTAATTTCTTCCTTTAAGTTTTAATATTTATGTTCATATTACATTACATTTGATCACATATTTATAATATAATATAATCATTTCCATTATGTCATATTGTATATTACATCTGTGGCGCACACACACATTCTCGACCATGTATTAAGTGTGTCTATTTCAATAAATATTGTTTATACTGCTAATACCGGAGATAAAGATAAGACATCTTGGGTACTTTCTAAAATAGCAACTATTTCTATTCAAACCACATGTCTAGGACAGTGGGACCCCCATTGCTAGGTACTAAACTTGAGACGTTATTAAACCTCACATGGCTGCATAAAGATTTTGAAAAGCCAGAGAGCAGGTGTGCAAATAATTGCTTTCCTCGGGTACCTTCCTGTTGAGTGGCAGTACGGAGGAAACAGATTCCTGGACTGGTTCCTCCTGTGCACTTTTGACCCTGGGGCCCACAGAGATGACTAGAAAACTTGTGGAAGGAATTGTATAAAGTGGAATGGCTTTATAACGTCAAAATCAAATGTTATTGGTTACACACACAACCGTACACTTTTTTTTTTGACTGACCATGACAAACTTGAATAAGATTTTACACTAATTTTTTTTACACTTATTTTACACTTATATATATTTGATATGTAATAGAAGGGATGTAAATATACCTGGTAGCAACAATATGACTATATTTGGAATAATGCATAGATATGTGTAGTTGTGTGTGACCTATAATGCTGTGCAACATCAGAGGTAGTTGAGGGAATGTTGAACATGTTTTATCAGTAAGCAGAGTGATGAATCAAGACTATGAGTAATGAAACACATTCGAGATTTGTTAGACAAGTCCAGACAGTGTAACTACAACTAGACATTCCAAATGACCTGAAAACATGAAAGGGTGTGGAGAAGATTAAGAGAAACTGCAGTGCAGCCCAGGTGCTAGATTGTTTAATATATTACTCTTGAATTCAGAAGAATTGTTTTTGAGTTTTTAGGGATTGTTTTGATCAGTCCTAAGTTGTTCAGTGGAACACTCTTGCGAGTGTCCCACTGAACAATCTGCTCTCGCAATACAAAAGCACTGCATGCACTATTTACAGCAGATGGATGCTGTATACAAACTGAGTGAGATAGAATGATTTTTATAATAAAAATGTCTGCAGATTTTTTTTGTCTGCTCTGGCGTCAACACAACTCACGTGCGTCACGGTTCTTTCGTGAATAAGCGTTGGACATCTATGCGGACGTGAAGATATTTTGTGAATAAAGACTTCATTTTAGTTGCTGGGATTTTTTTTGCGCACACAAAGCATTCGTTTCAATTCATAAAATTGAGATTAAACCACTGAAGTGAACTTTTTGGAACCACTGGGCTGAACTTCCTTTATGAACTTTTTGGAGCTTGAAAGTTTTGGTTACTAGACTGTAAATGGAGGGACAGAAATCTCCCAGGTTTCATTGAAAATGTCTTCATTTCTGTTCCGAAGATGACTGAAAGTCTTATTGGTTTGGAGCGACATGAGGATGAGTAATTGATGATAGAATTTTCATTTTGGGGTGAACTCTCCCTTTAAGAATGCCTTTGACAAAATAAGAAGATATTGAAATTATTCTAACAGCTGGATAACCTTTAACATTTAATATTCCTTTAAAAGGAAACATGGCGAGCATCGCACACCACACTGTCACCAAATTTATTGTCACCAAATTTATTAATAAATTCAAAAAGACTGGAAGTGTTGCGGACCAACAGAGAAGAAGTGAACGTCCACGAATATCCACTGATGAAGGCTCAACCGACGTGGTGCTGGCAAACACCATGTGGTATGGTCACTTTTCGGACACCCTGTATTTAATACTACATTGTTTCCTAGTCTGAAGTTAGAAATGACAAGTTATGACCTTTAGTCATCCATCCATCCATCCATCCATCTTCTACCACTTATTCCTTCTTCAGGGTCATGGGGAACCTGGAGCCTATCCCAGGGAGCATGGGGCACAAGGCGGGGTACACCCTGGACAGGGTGCCAGTCCATCGCAGGGCATAATCACATACACACTCACACACCCATTCATACACTACGGGCACTTTGGACACGCCAATCAGCCTACCATGCATGTCTTTGGACTGGGGGAGGAAACCGGAGTACCCGGGAGAACAAGCAAACTCTGCACGCACATGGCCCTGGGGGGACTCTAACCCCCAACCCTGGAGGTGTGAGGCAAACCACTAAGCCACTGTGCACCCACCTTTGGTCATTTAGTTTTGAATTGTAGAATGAATATGGATTAAAATGCTTCTTTGGATAGTTATGGGTTCTTCAGCTTGTAAATTTTCTAACAACGAAACCCTCAGCTCCATGTTTTTACATAAAGCTCTTTAAATATGATATTTCCCCAAATACAACTAGTATGTCTTCTATTGTGTTAGAAAAACGACTTATTGGCGCATCTTATGAGTACGAGCTTGAAGCAGCTTGCTCCGTTCAGAATTTCGTGCAACGCTTCCAAAACAAGCCTCATTCTCACCATCTGCTCACGTGCTGCAAGACAGCCTATTTTAACAAAACCATGAATTTCTTCTACAGGAAGAGCTGGAGTTCTGATTACAAATCAAGGCCACCGTTTTTGCTTTTTCATTTCCCATGGTCGTCCAGGACTGATTGTTCCGCCTCTCCCCTCTATCTTTGCTTGTTCTCGTTTGATGCATTAACGAAGGTGCCGTCTCCATGTTGCCTTTTCACATCATGCGAGGAAGCAAATTTGTATTAGATAGCTGTGGATTTCCCCTCCTTCGTGCAAGATGGGGGATAATTACTACTCTGGAGCCTGCAGATTAGACTGTAATAGAGTTTTGAAGTGCCTGAGTGGAAAAAAACCAGTAGAAGGGGAAGACAAACACAAGGAGGATGGGGAGGGGGTTGTATCAGCCACAGTCATCACACTGAACACACAGCCAGGAGCTATTACTGAGCAACTATCTCATGCACCATGCAACAGGATGCCTTCAAACGGCCATGCGTATATTAGTCTTATTACTTCTTAGTGTCCTAGTATGAATCTTCAATGTAAAGGTTTGAAAAATGTTAATGGTACTCGAGAAGCTTCCGGAGAAACAGGACATCCTCTCTTAGCTCCCAGTCAATATCCAAATTTCTAGGATGTTTACAGCATCATTTCCTCTCCACTGCTTTGAATGTGTTTGAGTTTCAGTTCCATGTCTAGTTGGATGAATTAACATATCATTATATATGCTTGGTCGTGCAGTTTCTCTTTTATTATATCTTGGCTCTATACATTCAGACTAAAACCCTGTCCACATGGCTCTGCCTCTCTGGTATGGACCAGTGGAAGTGAAAGGGCTCGTTTTTTTTTTTTTTTTTTTTTTTGGTTGTAATGAGTATTTAACCCGACCAGAGCAAGCAGGGCGCTACGCGGGTGGTACGAACACCCGGTTGCAAATATTTACCCAGCCACGCTGATTTGTCAAGCTGGACAAGGTGCTGGAAAATTGATGACCCCCTGCATACAGGCATCCCATTACCATGATAAATGAACGTGGAAGCACTGATTGGTCATAGGAACCGCGGTCCCATTAAACACTGTCTTGATTATTTCACAAAGAGCACAATGTACCTGGTAAACCTGACGTACCAGTGCTGTAACATCCTTACATTTAGGAAGAACTACTTTGATTCATGGATCGTTTCTCATATGGCCACATGGTTTCTGTAGAAAAAAAAATAATAATAAGCTTAATAATATGCAGATGACACAACAAAGCTTTCACAAGCTTCACAATCTTAACACGGAAGAGAAATGTTGCTCAGAGAGAAAGTCGCATTTCATTTGTCTACACACTTTTCTTTAAATTCACGTTAGCAAATGGAATTATGTAGTCGGCGTAAAAAAAGGTGAGTAAGTGCTGTGTGTTTTATTTACCCAGACACACCAATTAGTCAAACTGGACAAGGTGCTGGAAAACTGGTGACCACCTGCATTCAGGCATTCCACTGCTGTGATAAATGAACTGGGGAAACACAATACTTGCCGTTGGATTAAACTTTAAGAGACATGTCTCTCAAGAAATAAATGCTGCTCACGTCATTGAATTTCGCAATACTTTTAACAAAAATGCGAAATGTAAATTGGAAGAATGAGTTATGTCATTGCTGTCCTAGAGATTGTAGTTTCTCCCAGCTTCCATTCAAAACTGCTTCTGAATCCAATGACCAGATCAAGCAATTTGAACAAATGTGCTAAATTAATGCAATGCAGTTTCAGCTCTTACTCTGTACACGTACACATGTCTATACACATTTGACCAGGCTCAAATTACTTTAAAGAGACACGAGTATGAAAGCATGTGAGGGTGGAGACTTGGACTTCTTCTCGCGGTTGTATCTGCTCATTCCTCTAGTGTGATCTCTGACTACAACAAACTGCCTGCAATTTACAACTGCCTTAACCATTGGCTAGAGTTCTGTGTGTGTGTTTGTGTGTGTGTGTGTGTGTGTGTGTGTGTGTGTGTGTGTGTGTGTGTGTGTGTGTGTGTGTGTGTGTGTGTACTAACCCTTATCAACAGCAACCTCACGTATGAAAAATAAGTTTCTTTAAGTATAAGTGTAATTGAAATGTTATATTTCATGTACTGTAAAAATTGGCGATAATTTCATTTTTGTACGTAGGTGGAATGTCACAGCATACAACACCAGAAGAATTACTGTAAATATTTATGAAATAAAATGAAATATTTCACAAATATTACTCAATAAGCAGTAATGAGATACTACTACTGACCTCATCATACACTTTTAAAAATAAAGGTTTTTCAATGGTTCTTTACAGCACCATATAGGTTTTCTTCTAATCAAGGACCATTTTTCATTGTTATAGGATTCTTGAATTGAGCTATATACGTTCTTTATGGTTCATTATAGGTTCTTCAGAGCAGTGTATTGGTTTATCAAGGTATCATCCTTTAACAGGTCAAAGTGAACCCTATAAAGCTTTTTTTGTGGAACTGGAAAAGGTCCTCTATGCATCATTCTTAATAACCTTACTTTGGTTCCTTAGAACAATTATTGTTATACACAAGGAATTACTAATTTTTTTATTTTATTTTTTTTTTGAGAGACTTAAGATACAATGCTTCCTTGTGGCATTATTTAAGAACTATTTCTGGGTTCTTTAAAGCACCAGTGAATAGATGGTTCTCTAAAGAACTTGAGTGTAAAGTGTTCTTTGTGTGTGTGTGTGTGTGTGTATATATATATATATATATATATATATATATATATATATATATATATATATATATAAGTCTGTATAGTTATTAGTCAACAAGTAGTCCTGTAATTAATGGGCTCTTGAATCTCATGACAGTTTAATTAGAAATGGGTTCTTTGACTGGAAAGGTGGGGAATGAACCATTATGACTCCAGTGCTTAGCCCAAATGTTATTGTGAACATTTAAATAATGATATAATGATATTTGAATAGTTTAGATTATGTTAATAAAAATCATAAAATCTGTATTTAATGGGGTCTGTGGATTTTTGTTGTTGTTTTGTTTTGTTTTTACAGTTAGAGGGGTCTCTGAAATAAGTCGGGAAAACCCCTGATCTACTCTGTACAGGATAATAATACTATTTTTGGAAAAATCCTTCTTCTTCTTCTTCTTCTTCCTCTTATTATTATTATTATTATTATTATTATTATTATTATTATTATTATTATTATTATTATTATTATTAATGTTTTGTTGTTGTTGTTGTTATTTTACCATTTTATTTAGCAACACCGATTCATGCAGGTGCTACAACATGACACAAGCCAGAATACAGAGTCCAGAGTACATTATATTAACGTTTTTTTTTTTTTTAAACGGGCAAGTGGAAAGCAGCACGTCTTTCCGTGTCTGTGATACGTTTCCCGTTAGTCGTCCGTCCCCGTGCCCCTCCCCCTCCCCCACATGCAGGCTGTTCAGTAAACGAAGCGTGTATTATAATCACTTATCTGACTACATCTCGTAAAATGAAACCGTATCCACAAGGAAGCGACTCTGTCTGCCAAACTGCAATCATACTATAATCTGTTTAATTGTGTTTAGAGGAAAAAGAGAGGGAACTTCCTTTTCTCTTTGAACACAGACATGAAACTGACCACTATAGGGCACTTTTATTTATTCACTCCAACGGCTTCTAGACACGGCGCTTAATTATTACTTTAATAGCCCTTATAATAATAATAATAATAATAATAATAATAATAATAATAATAATAATAATAATAATAATAATAATATCCCTGCCTTGTGCCCGGTGCTCCCTGGGATAGGCTCCAGGTTCTCCGTGACCCTGAAAAGGATAAGCGGTATAAAAGATGTATGTATGTATGTATGTATGTATGTATGTATGTATGTATGTATGTATTGATAATAATAATAATAATAATAATAATAATAATAATAATAATAATAATAATAATAATAATAATAGGAAGAAAAAGAAGAGGAAGAAAAAGAAAAAGAAGAAGACGAACTTGATCTTTTTTTATTCATTTATTTGCGTGTTTGTAGGTTTATAGATGTGTTTTAATGTTTTAAACCTCCAGACATGACACAAATAAAATAAAAATATCCGTTTCAAAACACCTTTAACCTTTATTCAATAACATTTCATTACAATTTGTCTAATAACATCTCTGTAATCAAGTCATTTATAATCTGATCAACATTTTCCGCTATAACAAGTCGAGACATATTTCTTAAAATAAAAAATATATATATATATATATATATATATATATATATATATATATATATATATATATATATATATATATACATATGTAAGTCGAGACATATTTCTTAAAATAAACATATATATATATATATATATATATATATATATATATATATATATATATATATATTTATCGAATATTTTAATAAACATATATATATATATATATATATAAAAATAAAAAAATTATATATGTTTATTTTAAGGAATATGTCTCGACTTACATATGTATATAAAGAAATAAAAAAGCTGAAAGCATGTTAGAAATATTCTCTTTTTTTTTTCTTCAAAATTAACCGCCCCCCCACACACACCCCACAACCAAAAAGACCTGTTTATCATATATAAAATGTGAAAGTCTGTGAAAGACCACCGGTTTGTACTTCTAGCTGTAGCTAATACAGTGTAATATGTTGTTGTCGGTGAATTTTGAGGCCATTTGAAATGAAACAGGATTTCTGTCATATTGTATTTGCCACTCAGTGACAAGTGTGAGCAGTAAAACAAACAAACAAACAAACAAACACAACAAAACAAACAGGAGGCCTATAACTCAGTGCTGAACCTTGGATCAGCCTAGTTTGTATTTACAAGGCTTGGAATGGTGAGATGTGACGAACTGATGAACGTTGTGTGTGCTTTAGGGTAGGGAAAATGTTTACAAACGAAATGGTTTTGTACTGTGTAATAAATTCCTACACTACACATGTCATGCGCTGAAATCTAAAGGATGAAGAGGATGAGTAGGGTTTCATGCTTACAGCTACCCACCTTGTCTCTAAACATGATTTCAGCCACCATAAACTCCTTGTTTGCATAATAATCAACTAAAAGAATAGGCTTATTTACTTAGGAATCATTCGCTTACGTCGAGTCTGTTGTTTGACATTAAGATTATCATGTTGTTTCGATGGTTCTGAGATTTCACAGCTCAGTCTTTCTCATGGTAATTAGTTGTGAATATACGATTGGGACAAATTAATATCAGGCCTCCTGCGTGTCCTCAGCTCTGCTGTGGAGCTGCTTCATTTCAATATCAAAGCCCTGAGCCGCTGTGTCGAAACTCAGTACAAGCTTCACTTCACAGCTGGTTCAGAATGTTTCTTTCGATTTCTTCTCTCCATCTGCGTGTAGGATTCACAGCTATTTGTTTTGTATCTCGCAATCTTTCATTCAGTGTACACCTCTTTAACATGTGTACACTGAATGAATTTACTGTGTGTGTGTGTGTGTGTGTGTGTGTGTGTGTGTGTGTGTGTGTGTGTGTGTGTGTGTGTGTGCGTGTTGTGTGTGTGTGTGTGTGGTTGTGTGTGTGGTTGTTGTTTTTTTTTTTTTTGGTAAAAAAAAAATTAATAATATAAAAAAAAATATGTGTGTGTGTGTGTGTGTGTGTGTGTGTGTGTGTGCGTGCGTGCAAAAACCCAGGAACGCAGGTATCTAACGATTGAACTGATCATTGTCCAGAGAAACTTGCGCCCCCTATGTGTGCTTAGGTTTATCATCATCATTATTATTATTATTATTATTATTATTATTATTATTATTATTATTATTATTATCACGAACTGTCAAGTAAAAAAAATCTTTTGAATTTAGTAAAAAAAGTTATTAATCTTTAGAATTTAGTAAAAAAGTTATTAATCTTTAGAATTTAGTAAAAAAAGTTATTATTATTGTTATTATTATTATTATTATTATTATTATTATCACGAACTGTCAAGTAAAAAAATTCTTTAGAATTTAGTAAAAAAAAGTTATTAATCTTTAGAATTTATTAAAAAAGTTATTATTGTTGTGGTTGTTGTTGTTGTTGTTGTTATTGTTATTATTATTATTATTATTATTATTATTATTATTATTATTATTATTATTATTATTCTAGTAGTAGTAATAGTAGTATTTTATATCAACATGAATACAGTGAATAGCCTGGTGAGAAATCACTCTACACTGAGGTCTTCCTAAAGCTGAATTTCAGATGGTGGTTGAATAAAAACCCATTCTTTTAGAGGTTATTAATAAATCATAGTTATAAGGTATTTATAGGCTAGGTATTGCGATCGGTATGTGCTTTTTGTAGTATACACATTTAAAGCCTTAGAAACACACACACACACACACACACACACACACACACACACACACACACACACACACACACACACACACATTGGGCTTAATTAACTGCCAAACTGGTTCAGACTTCTTTTTTTTTTTTTTAACCCTCCCAATTTAATTATCCACCAAAACGCAACCTTGCCACGTCTATATTAAACTGTATTTATAATGTTTATGACAGGTCTGAAGCCTGCACACCTGAGCGCGAGGTCTCTATTGTCATTAACAGCAACTCCACAACTGAAGGGGTGGACGCATGGCATCCTACGTCACGACGCCACGCCCACGTGTCATTCAAACCCTGTCTTAAAAGGGTTCAGGCGCGCTAACTGGCGGTGTAGTCGCAGCTTCAGCTCCGTGGTGTTTCCTCCTGCCCACTTTGTCCAGATGAGAAAGTAAACTCGGTGAACTCTTTAGGTTGTTTGTAAAGGATGGCTCTGGTGGACGCGCTTCTGCCGTCCATTGCTGGCTTTTCCAGCTCTCAGGTTTTGGATGAAAAACACGCGGAAATCCTGCGAGTAAGTAGAAAATTATAAAAATTTGCATTATTATTATTATTATTATATTATTATTATTATTATTATTATAGATTCTATAGGCTTTTTCAATGACTGTGTGTGGGTGTGTGTGTGTGTGTGTGTTATAGGAATGGTCCTCTGATCAAACCGAGATCGGGTCCAAACCCCGTGTCGAAGTTGAATTCAGCATCATAGAGTCCACGCCGCTGACCAAGGACGAGGACGAGCTGTCCAGGTTTCTGGATCTCGAGTTCATTCTGTCTAACTCCATGGCATCACAAAATCCCTCCGTTACCCCGGCGTACCCGCTACCGGAATCACCGGAGAGCTGCAGCGCTGCGTACGACGGCGCCGATTCTGCGCACGGCCTTGTAGCCGAGCTTCTAAGCCCAGACTTGGGCTACCGACCCGACGCGACTCAAGACTACAACCAGAAAGGACATTTTGATACACCGGAATACACTGATTTGAGCATGCTGGACACCCGAAGTCACGCGCACTTGCACCTTTCCACTGCACACGCGTCGGGTTACAAAATAAAGACCGAGCGGCGCGAGCAGCCATGCATGATGGCCAACGACTACATGGGACATTTGTATGGACAGAAGGTTCACGGTGTTGCTCCCGTGCAGCCGTTCGTCCAGCATGTGCACGACGCGTCCCGGGATGTAACCGTGCACGTGGCGCAGCAGCAGCACTACCCGTACCCACCGCAGTATCACGGCGCGCAGCACTATCACGGACAGTACGCCGTTTTCACGGATCCCATGCGGGCCCATCACCCGGGTACAGTGCTCACGCCTCCATCGTCGCCGTTGCTCGAGCTCTACGGCACGGAAGAGAACAGACCGAAGCGGGGAAGGCGCGCGTGGGCTCGGAGGCGCGCCGCCACGCACAGCTGCGAGTTTGCGGGCTGCGGGAAAACCTACACGAAGAGCTCGCACCTGAAGGCGCACATGCGGACACACACTGGTAAGTGTGCAGCTCATATCTACAGCTCCGAATCAACACGGAGGGTAGATTAATCATGTTTCGTACTGGTAATGAGATGGAGAGGAATAGCTTTCGAAATGTATATTTATCTTTTCTCTGTACAGTCAAACTTCGTTTTACGTTTACGTGTCTTTCACAAAAGACCCTTAAAAGAATTAGGCATTACGTACTATGCATGGATAGTGTCTAAATATAATAGTTCATTGAAGCTGGTACAGCGCCCCCTATTGACAATGTGATTGATTAAAAAAAAACTTGAAAACAAAGTTTCTGAAAGGCTTTAACGAAAACTCAAGGAAGGTACAAGGAGGAAACGACATGTTAACGCCACAGCAGATGTGTTCATGAACTGCATTATTCCTTAACTAGGCTATGTACATTCACATATATGTACTTTCATCACTGCAAAGAGTTGAGATGTAACCAGTCTTATTTTTTATTTGTCTACAGGTGAGAAGCCATACCACTGTACCTGGGAGGGATGCGGCTGGAAGTTCGCCCGCTCCGACGAGCTTACACGCCACTACAGGAAACACACGGGACACAGACCCTTCCAGTGCCATCTCTGTGAGAGGGCATTCTCCCGCTCTGACCACCTGGCCCTGCACATGAAGAGACACATGTGAAGACGTGCCTTATTTTAAAGGCCATTTTTAAAATTAGTTTTGAGAAGTGGTCCAAGGAGAAAAAGCTCGTTTATACATATCTCCCCCCTCCCCTTACCTCACATCAATATTTAACTAGTTTTGCACTGGAGCTCCTTAGCTAACGATAATGTACCTGACAAATAATGGAAGCTCATGACCACGAATTGGTATCACCGAAAACCTTATGTAAATTAGTTTTTTCTTCATGAACTACTCCTTTAATGCTATGCCTGTGTTTGGACAGCAGGGTTGTAAATATGACGAGGATTGTGTCAACTTTAAATTATAGCAGTATTTAAGAAGAAGAAGAGAGATTTGTTGAAAATAAGAGATATAAGTTATTTAGTCAAACATTGAAGACAGCTTTGCTAAAAAAAAAAAAAAACAGGGCAGGACCCGTATTTTTGTATATATTGCTTTTTGTCTTAATGCGTTCAGGCTGAGACAGGGGAATTTGTAATTTGGGGTTTTTTCCTAGAATTCAGGATCTTCTTACACCCCTTTTTGTACATTGAGTTGTTAGAACAGTTCATATAAAATTCAGTGTGAACTCAAGGACTTTCATATCAGGTACTCAAGCATTGTTGTTTTTTTTTGTTTTGTTTTGTTTTTTTTAATTCATGTGATATGTATGTGCAAATATTTTAAACCTTTGTATACTACATACTTGAATATGGTGTTTTTTAATGTATATAACCCCTGACAACGTTTTCAAATACAAAAAGCTGAAATATAAACCGCCTGATTCATTTTTCTCAGCCGTTTCTCAGTTTCAAATCCAGAGTAACGGGTCCATACACGGGTCCGTTTTTAATGTCATCACATTCACGTACACATACAGAAGTAGGTGGCCGATTGTACCTCCAGTATCATAGTGCTGCATACAAGCCGTCAAAACAATACATGGCTCGCAACACAAATAGTCTAACATGAAAGACAACAACAATGTACAAAGGTGCATGTTCAGTAGAATAATAAGTACACCATTGTACAATGAATACCCATGATGTGGGAAACCACACATAAAATTTTTGGATTAATTGCATGGATAAGGGTGTGGTTAGAAGTTGTTCTTATGAAATTAGATATAATCCAACCAAACAGCCCTTGATCACTTAAATTCTTATTCATTTTAAATGAGATCAGGTTCATCTTACATTAATCAGGCCACTTGACGTAAGAATATAGGTTCTTATATTTAGACCTTTTAAGTTACCCTTAAACAGGGATTACCCAAAAAGCACACAAAAAAAACAACAACAACAAAAATAACTGCCATTTCACAGTTGTGGCTCTATCACACCGTTGGGAAAATTCACTCCAGTTCATATTTGTTGGTACTTTTTTCTTTCTAATGTCGCCCCCTACTGGCCCAAATCAGCTTTATACATGAGAAATGTATTTCCAGTAATACTAATAATTACTTAGTAAACACTTAGTAAGTCCATCCGGGATGTTGCGATAGCAGAAATTCAACAACAAAAAAAAAAAAAAACCTTTCAAAATGACCACATTTTTTTCGCCAGATTTGTCATATGACGTGAGCAGAACGCCCGTTCAGTCAAAGCCATCTTGTTTTGACGTGCGTCGGACATGAGTACAGCTAAAAGGTCTAATTTACAAACAAACATCACTGCGGAAAACATTATGTTTCGTGCAGTTGCAGTCTCGCCAATTCAAGTAGCCTAGTTTTCCGATTAAACAGCACAAAAACTCCGCAAATCGGGTTGAAAATTTTGAAGAAAGAAATTCGCATGCATTCAAGCATGTTCGGCCACAACAATCACACAAAAACTCCTGTACGGATTGTGTAATCCAACCTCAGATTTCCTGTTAGAATTCATCACAACAAATAAAAGAAGTCATCGTTAACTGCATCTAAGCAATCAGTATCGCGATTTGCTTGTAATTTTAATCTTTTGAACTACCCATTGACTTGTTTTGTTTCATTTGATTCGCCATTAAGAGTGCCATCCAGAAATGTTGAGCAGTTTATAATGGCAACCATATCATTTCATTTCACTCCATTCTTATAGTTATTTGGTGCTTTTATTGTACATGCAATCCACCTCTGAGTAAATAGCTAATTGCTAATATCTATAGGATAGAACAGGTGTCAATTCAGTTACCAGTTGTAGTCATAATAGGGTGACTAATGAGACATGTTATCAAGTTTTGCATCTCAAACTCTCAAACTTATATTGGATGAGTGAGTGAGATGAATACTCACTTGTTCTGGTTCTTTTTAAACTCCGGTGAGCGTTTAAGCTAGTGTGCGAACACTATCTGTGATTCATGCCAAACTTTTTGACAAATTTGAGAAAAAATATATCTAAATTAGATTTTAAAAAACAAAACAAAAAAAACTACACTGCAAACAAAGATCAGCATTATAGTTTGTTCTCTATTGTCACGTGGCGTGACGGCAGACAAGTAGGCAGGATTCAAATGCAGTATGAACGGTGATGTTTATTTACAGTGTGAGAACGCAAAACCAAAATGGAAACAAGAAACAAAACACTCTCAATAAACTAAGCCAGGCTAACTATGACCATGGCTATGGCTATAGCTAAGGCTAAGGCTAAGGCTAAGGCTAAGGCTAAGGCTAATGCTAATGCTAATGCTAATGCTAAGGCTAAGGCTAAGGCTAAGGCTATGGCATAAACAGGACATGAAACCAAGACTCGCAAAAGTCGCACTCGAGCTCTACATGGCATACGTACAGAGATACCTACATGTATTCAATGCATTCAACATACATGTATGAGATACATACATGTATTCACACAGTAATTAGCCCTCAATCGCTACCAGCTGCGGGCACTTCCGCATACGCCACACATGACGCGAGGGGGCGAAAACATGACGTCACCCCGGAAGAAGTCTGCGCGTGCAGAACAGCGCTCAGCTCGCGCTGTTACTCCGGGAGAACCGTAACAGAACCCCGCCCCGCAAAGGAACTCCTCCCGGAGTGCCAAGAGTCCTCTCCTTTCATTGGCGGCCCTGGGCCCCTGGGCTGAATGTCCCCTACAGCACCAGGAAACCGCACGCTGTTCTTGGCGGAGCAAGGTCTCTAGCTTAACAGGGAGGCAGAGCAAGGACTACAGCCGGGCAGAAAGGATGAGCGACGTTCTCCGCGGTGCTTGGGAGCGGTGCAAGGTCCTGAGTGGGGAGGCCGAGCGGCGTCCTCAGCTGGCCATGGAGGCTGAGCGATGACCTCAGCCGAAACAGTGAGGCTGAGCGACGTCCTCAGCTGAGACCTGGGACATGACTTGGACGAGAAACATGGCTCGAGCTTGAACTTGAGACATGGCTTGAGCGAGAGACCTGGCTTGAGCTTGAACTTGAAACATTGTATAGGTGTGTAAATTAGTGAAGGCAATGTCCATGCAGTAATATGCTCTGGCCCCTTCCCATTACCGCCTGGCAATATAGCTTACAGCTGGTTATGGTTGCTGAACTGCTGAATGTCCAGGTGGTATGCCAGAAACAATGTTGGCTTTATATATAATTGGAGTAGTTTTGAGGGCAAGGCTGGCCTGTAAGGACAGTAAGGTATCCATCCCACTCAGGAAGGTGCTCCTCTCATTTCTTGTAGCATAGCACATAGTCTCAGAACAGAGACCTAGTCTCTGCGCATAGTCTCAGAACAGACCTAGTTAATCAGTGACAATCCAGACCCAAGGCCAGGGAGCAGACAAGCAAGCTAAACTGACCGTCTGCTAGCTGCAATGAATTGTCACTCGGGTTCCACTATATTGAGATATAAATGTATCAATAATCATAAGGTATGTTTTAGTAACCTAATTAACATCAAATTAGATCATAATGAGCCAATGCACAGCCAGCACCTTTCATCCGAAGCTAGGACTGTTAAATATTAGATCTCTTACATCTAAAGTACTTATTGATAATGAAGCTATTACTCATCAGGAATTTAATGTACTGTGTTGAAGAGAAACACGGATTTGTACTGGAGTACTAGAGGTAGCATGAAACAAAGCTAGTTCTCTCGTATACAGTTATATACACCAAGCTCATTTAACTGGCAAAATCTAGGCATCACACAAAAACCTGGACATAAATTTGAATCCAGTTGAAGTTCTTTATACTAATGTAACATATGTAATCACAAAAAATAAGTTTGCCCAGTTGATTCCTCTAATTATTTCTTACAGACTCCCAGGGCCATATTCTGAATTCTGAAAGGTTATCAATTCATTTTGATAACCTGGAGGACCCTCTGAGAACAGCGGGTGTGACCATTCTAGAGTAAGTAAAGGTTCATAATTCCTAATGGTGGTCACACTCTCAGTCACATTTCCATAGTCTGAAACGATCTCAGATCATTACCTCATCTCATTTAAAACGTCTCTTAGTCACCGTGCCATGCTTCCAGTTGTACATTCACATCAACTACTGCTCATAGTTTTATCAGTAATCTCCCAGAGTAATCCGTTTTGATTGGAACACCTTCTGACCCCACAGAACTTGAGCAGGAGACTGAATGCTTAGAGTCAACGTTGCATTATACTAGAGATAATGTGGGCCCCACTTAAACGAAAATTAATTAGAAAGAAAAAAACACTACCTTGGTATAATGATCATACAAAAGTACTCCAATCACCATGGCAGGAAAGCCTCCTGAACTATCGAAAACTGCTTGTTGCTGCTCGATCAACATATCTCTCCACCCTATCTCTAATTCATTATCAGTCTTTCTGTTTCATCATGTGCAGCAGGAAAATATCTTGGTGTGATTATTGACCCCAGTCTTTCATTTGAAGCTCATGTGGATAATATTATTATAATAGCCTTTTTTCATCTCAGAAATATTGCGAAGATAAGAAATATAATGTCACTACACGATGCAGAAAAATTAGTTCATGCTTTCGTCACCTGTAGGTTGGATTATTGTAATGCCTTACTGTCTGCGTGTTCCAGTGGGTGTATAAACACTCTCCAATTAGTGCAGAATGCACCAGAATCAACCAAATGATATGACCGCATCACTCCTGACTTATCCAAACTGCACTGGTTGTCAATTAAATTTCACACTGATTATAAAATACTATTGTTGACCTATAAAGCACTGAATGGTCTTGCGACGCAGTACCTGAGCAAACTTCTGACCTTTTATCATCCACCATGCCTACTTTAATCAAAAGGTGCAGGCTCTTTGTTGGTATGTTGAGTGATTTACTAGTGAATGCTGCATCAGAGGGAAGAGCTTTCTCTTACAAAGCCCTATAGTTATGGAACAGACTTCCAGTTAGTGTTTGGTTAGTGTCTTTAAGTCCAGGCTAAAAACATATTTGTTAAGTCAAGCCATTTGTTTGTAGAATTTTCTTAGGTAAAGGAGCAGACCTGGAGGGCTCATGGACATAGAGTGTTTTGCTGAACTGGAATGTTTGGATGCTGTACCTTATGGTACCACATAGTAACCATAAATATGGCTGTGGTTGTTCTTCCTTGGATAGTCTTAAAACTGCAATTGCTATGAACAGTTTAGCACCCAAGTCTCCCTCATTGAACAGTTGATCACTTCAACAAAAAAGAGTTCAAGTTAAACCTATAATGAATCTAGAAATTATTCTGATGCTCATATTCGTGAGTTGCTTATAAACTCATAGGTTTCTGTTTAATCAATTGCACTTTTTGACTATATAGTATACAGTTAAAGATTGGAAAATATTTTCAATCACATCATCTGAAATGACCAAGATGAGGATTGGTTCCCTTTTAGGTCTGGTTCCCCTCAAGGTTTCTTCCTTATATTGTTTAATTGAGTCTTGCCACCGTCACCTCTGGCTTGCTCATTAGGGATAAATTTATCAATTTAAAATTCATATTTGCTGCTTTGTGACAGTGTATATTGTTAAAAGTGCAATGCAAATAAAATGATAATACAGTAATAATAATTCTGTAATACAGTCGTGAATACTTGGCGTGTCCAAAATTAGACACTCTAATCTGTGTGGTTTGGAAGCAAATAGTGAGATTTAAAAGAGCTTTTGTCTCCCTCTATTGGTTGCAAGATGAACTACATGAAAATGTTTTCAGTACTCGTACACATCATAAACTCAATTAGGGAGCATATTTTAGGATGTGTATTTATGACTTAAGATATTTCAGAAGCATCCAACCTCAGAAACACAGTTTTATTAGGTTACATTTTTAAAAGCGACCATTTAAGGGTAAGGTATTTTACATACCTTATATATGGTATTTTCATATATATATATATGTGTGTGTGTGTGTGTGTGTGTGTGTGTGTGTGTGTGTGTGTGTGTGTGTGTGTGTGTGTGTGTGTGAAAATACCATATAGAAATTTGAAATTGTATGAAATGTTGCCAAAATCCATTTGGCTGAAGGTGGCCATGTTTTTGTGTTTTCTTTCTTCCTTCCTTTCTTTCTTTGTTGTTTTATTTTTTATTTATTTTTTATTTTTTTAATAATATACTCCGCTGACACTGTAATTTGACACCAATATTGGGAACATAGGACAAAAAGATCTAGGACCCCCCTCCCAAAATTTGAGTTCCTGTGGCTAAATGGTCCTAAATGGTTTTTTTTTTTTTTCAGCCACTATGAAAAAAACAACAACCATAAACCTCGCCCCCTAGTGGCCAAGTTGAGTGAGTTACATGGTTTTGTGTGAAACCATGCAAGCAATCATGAGTTAGAGCTGTATTATGTATAAATAATTAATCTCCACCTCCTTTGAATTGATTGAGGTATGGTGGCCATATTGTTAAGAAACGTCAACATATTTTGTATAATAAATGTATATACAAATTTTTGATCATGCATAAGGTATCCACACCTGAGGATTTGGACATCGAGATTGTGAAGCTTGGCAAAAAAAATCCTGGGACCAATTTGCGCACGTAGGTTTCAGATATTATGCAAATTATATTTCCAGAGGGAGAGCTAAATGGTTTAAAAGTTTGAGCAAAAGAATCTTCACCGTACACATTATCTTTCATTCTTTCAAGAGATATGCTTGCTTTTGTGTGCACAAACATATATAGCGACACGAATGGTAGCCAATTTGAGTAAGATTGCATCAGATAGTAGTGGTTTCTTACCCAAAACCTACAATTCAAGTTCCATGACAATACGTGAGTGTTAACCCTGTTAAATGCCTGTTGAAATCTGATTGGCAAAGGGTGGCCAAAGTTTTTTAAGCAGTCATGTCCATTTACAGATTAGCCCAGATATGCACAGACCAAGTTTCAGTTCAAAAGTATTTATGGTTCCTGATAAAAAGTCCAGCCCCGCCCCTTTGTACGTTGCTTATAACCTCAGAATGGTTTCCAGTATATACATTTCAGGTTTTGTGCAAATCCATGCAACTAACCATGAGTTAAACCTGTTAAATTAGGCTCCAGGTGATTAGTGATTTGGGGGCCCTAGGTAAAATGTAGGATTGGGGCCCTCATTTCAGTGTTTTAACATTGATATTTAAATTTTCAGCATATGTTATTTAGCATTAATAGCAATAGTCAGGGATGAACTGGGACCAAAAAGTGGCCCTGACAGACCACCACACCCGACCCACAACACGCCCCATCATAACACACCGGCTCATTGCTGGTTAGGCAAATTTGTAACACCAGTTACTAGCATAAAAATAGCCTATCCCAGGGAGCATCGGGCACAAGGCGGGGTACACCCTGGACAGGGTGCCAGTCCATCACAGGGCACAATCACATACACACTCACACACCCATTCATACACTACGGACACTTTAGACACGCCAATCAGCCTACCATGCATGTCTTTGGACTGGGGGAGGAAACCGGAGAACCCGGAGGAAACCCCCGCAGCACGGGGAGAACATGCAAACTCCGCACACAGCATAAAAATATAACAAACATAAATGCTATTCAAACATAGCGCTGAACAGATATCAAGTCATCTTTGTAAAATAGGCAAACATAAACACAAGAACAGTGTGACAAAGAATATAAAACAATCAAGACAACATGTTAGTCAGTCAGGGGGCATCATCTGGGTACAGTGTTGGAGAGCTGCACATCTCCTGAATCAGGACTGAAACTTTATATTTTAACTAGGGCTGTCAACCTTAACGCGTTAACGTGTGTGATTAATCAAAAAGTTTTAACGTGTTATTATTTTTTTAACGCAAATTAATCATTTGACCATCAAGTTTGACCTCAACTTCTTCCTGTTATCGCAGCGTATCGGATGGTTAGCTAGCTTTGTGTGATTAGGGCACAGCAAACGCAAGTAACGATGACAGAGGAGACAGTGTTGAACGGCAAGTTTTGTTATAAAAAGCTTGGAAAATGGAAGTTTTGATAAAACCAAAGTTGACTGCAGTTATTGCAGTGACGAAATGTCCTTCCACTGAAGCACGACAAGCTTGAAGTACCATCTTCGGGCGAAACACATTTTAGCTGATGTTAGCAAAGATGCTAGTGCTGAGACAGGGTCAACAAACCTTGCTCGTCAAACGACACTGGTGGAGTACAGCTGGGGCAAGTTTGTCAACAAAACGACAACAGCAAAGCTAACTAGTGCAATCGCTAAATGGATCGCCACAGGCCCATCACATAGCAGGCCCATCAACATAGTTCAGGACCGGGGGCTTCAAGACATCCTTCACATCGCCACAACTTAAGAAGCACAACAGAAGCACAACTTATCCATGCTAACATAAGCTGAATATGGCAGGTTGGCAAAGTTGGAAACGGTGGTTTAGCCCTGCAGGCAATGTGATTTCTCTGTCTTCTCCAATTTTACTGATAAAAATAAGTCATTTGTAAGTCATCTAGACATAGTTTAAGGACTATAGCCTTAGATGCCATCTGAATGAAAACTGTAGTCATTAAGTCAATTGTGTGGTGCTCGGTTTGCACTGTAGGTACATCACTGAGCTCCTAGGTGGTGAAAAGTATGTATCCTGCTCCGTGGTGCTACCTGCACTATGTCATCTTCTGTGTACAAGATGTTGACCCTGCCTACATAGCGCGCTTTAAGGCTGCATTCACAAAGGACCTCAACGGGCGAAAGGAGAACTCAAACCTGTGGTGATTAAAGGTGGTAGCCACTCTAGATCCTAGGTTGAAAGAAATTAGGTGCTTTCCCAGAGCAGAGAGGGGTGAGATGAGATGCTGAAGGATAGAGAACCTACACCACAGACCTCTGGAGAAAAAGTGGAGCCAGAGCCACCAAAGAAGAAGATGGCCCTCCTACTCATGGGATCAGAGTCAGAGTCTGATGAAGAGGTACTGTCTACAGATAAATCTCTAGAGAAGTACCAGGCAGAGCCCTGTGTCAGCATAGAAATATGTCCACTACAGTGGTGGTCATCACAAGCAGGTACATATGGTAAGCTGGCCCATATTGCAAAAAGGTACTTGGCTACACCTGCATCAACACTGCCATGTGCGAGACTGTTTTCTTTGGCAGGTCACATTCCGCAGGAGAAGATGTCAGCTCTATCATCTGAAAATGTGGACAAGCTAGTCTGCCTGAGCGACTGGTTGAAAGAAGAGTAGTCTGTATTATTGGTTGACAGGAGGCCTGTTGTACAGATGCACACTGACTGAAGTAATTATCTTTAACCCCGAATGAAGAGACTGTTCAATCTCTCTTCACAGACATTATGGCGTTCGACTTCTAAAATAGGACTACTTATTGTTGCCTTCATTTGAGTTGATGTTACTATGCAAAAAAATTACAGGTAAGCTACTTGTGACTTTGTAGCAGACGTTAATTTGTAACAGTTGTTAATTTCTGCTAAATATGTCTGCAGTTCAAATGGGTGCCTCAACAATTTAAGAGATTGTTATTGAACACTTGTTAAAGATGCTAATGTTAATAGGTGCGATAATAAAACTGAAGAATCTGTTTCTTTAAACCAGTTTCTTTTTTATTTATTTCGTTTATTTATATCAACACTGCACCTTTACAAGTAAATCCTGGTATTTTAAATCAGGATTAATCACAGCCTATGACTGTGATTAAAAACTTTTTTTATCCAAAAAAATTCAACATTTTTTATTTTAACACTAACACGAATCCACATCTAATCATTTTTACCCCCAAAATAGACCACTACTACTTCTACTGCTACTACTACTACTTTTACTATTACTATAATATAACAACAACAACAACAACAATAATAATAATAATAATAATAATAATAATAATAATAATAATAATAATAACTCGACATGTACATTTCCTGAAGAAAAGGTGAGTGGTGCTTGCCGTGGTAAAACTCGGTACTGGGCAATAGCTATAGTGATGCAAATGACAGCAAGAGAGCCGAACCATAAGTCTGAATAATGTTCTGGTGCTGAAATATGACTTATTCAAGATGTTATAAGGTTCTTAGGGTGCTCTAAATGGTTGCTAAGGTTTTCTGGGTGGTTCTTATGGTGTTCTGAGTGGTTGCTAGGGTGTTGCTGGATGGTTGCTAAAGTTTTCTGGGAGGTTGCAAGGGTGTTATGGGTGGTTGCTATGTGGTTGCTACGGTGTTCTGGTTGGTTGCAAGGGTGTTCTCGGTGGTTGCTAGAGTGTTTTGGGTGGTTACATGAATTAGCATGTTGCATTAGCATGGGTGGTTGCTATGTGGTTGCTACGGTGTTCTGGGCGGTTGCAAGGGTGTTCTGGGTGGTTACATGAATTAGCATGGTTTAACATGTTGTTACCATGTTTAATCATGTTGCTAGCATGAATTAGCATGATCTAGCATGTTATAACACACTGCGAACCTGAAATAGCATGTTGCTAGCATGATTCAGCATGATGCTAATATGAAGCCAGCGTGATTTAGCATGTTACTAGTATGAATGAGCATGTTTATCACATTGCTAACAT
The DNA here is from genome assembly GCA_012411365.1 of Ameiurus melas. Taxonomy (NCBI): domain Eukaryota; kingdom Metazoa; phylum Chordata; class Actinopteri; order Siluriformes; family Ictaluridae; genus Ameiurus; species Ameiurus melas. The sequence continues at coordinate 33,874,627 of CM022756.1, read as the reverse complement.
GAAATAGCAGGTTGCTAGCATGATTTAGCGTGATGCTAGCATGATTCTAGCATGAAGCAAGCATGATTTAGCTTGTTGATAAGCATGAATAAGCGGAATTAGCATGTTGCTATTATGTTTTAGCACGTTGCTAGCACAAATTCGCATGTTGCAAGCTTGGATTAGCATGTTTTAGTGTAACTAGTCCGTGCTGCCTAGCACGCAAAATCATGCAAAATCTTGTCGAACCCAGGTTTATTCATCCCGCAGATATCCCTTCCAACGGATCAGTGCCTTATTGATGGCGGAAGGGTTTGTGTGTGCCAATGTCACTGAGAGCTATGCTGTCAAGAGTATATACTCCAAGAAGGGCCACCCAAGGCAGACAGGTCAAAGCTGATGCACCAGACTAAATCTGATACATTCGCCAATACGCATTGGACAAGGCTGTTGTATACTGACACAAAACGAAATCATGGCCCTTATTCCTCGGAGGCCAGCGAGCACCTACCTATGGCAGCGGGAAGAAAGGCTCAATGGTAGAGGGTGCTAAAAATCAGCGGGTACATTTAGGCTGCTTACAGACTCTGAATCTATCCATCCATCCTCAACCGCTTATTCCTGCTTCAGGGTCACAGGGAACCTGGAGCCTATCCCAGGAAGCATCAGGCACAAGGCAGGGTACACCCTGGACAGGGTGCCAGTCCATCGCAGGGCACAATCACATACACACTCACACACCCATTCATACACTACGGACAATTTACCAAGCTGCCAATCAGCCTACCATGCATGTCTTTGGACTGGGGGAGGAAACCGGAGTACCCGGAGGAAACCCCCGCAACACGGGGAGAACATGCAAACTACCGCACACACGGCCCCGGCGGGAATCGAACCCCGGACCCTAGAGGTGTGAGGCGAACGTGCTAACCACTAAGCCACCGTGCGCGCGACTCTGAAGCTAGGAACGCTAGGATGGTACGACTCTGAAGCTAGGAACGCTAAATATTAGAACTATGAGAACGAATGACAGACTCGAAGAACTAATGCTTGAACTTGAAAACATTAATTGGGATATAATAGGTTTGGGTGAAATTCGGCGCAAGGATGAAGAAATATTGAAGCTGAAAAGTGGTCATATCCTTTACTACAAAGGCAACACATCAGGTAGAACCAATGGAGTAGGATTCCTAGTAAACAAAAGACTAACTAACAATGTCGTGTCATTTGAAGGAATATCAGATCGAATATCAAAACTCACGGTTCAGCTAACCAAAAGATCCATCCATCCATCTTCTACCACTTACTCCTTCTTCAGGGTCACGGGGAACCTGGAGCCTATCCCAGGAATCATCAGGCACAAGGCGGGGTACACCCTGGACAGGGTGTCAGTCCATCGCAGGGCACCTAACCAAAAGATATACAATGCAAATCCTGCAGGTGTATGCACCAACTATTAGTCATGATGATGAAACGGTCGAAATATTCAATGAAAATATTTGTATGCACAAACCATTTCAAAATAATAATTGGAGATTTCAATGCGAGAATTGCCGATCATCGAGAGACGAAAATTACTGGTCAGCATGGTTTTGGAACAAGAGATGAATGAGGAACCAGACTAGTCGAATTTTGTGCTTCTAAGCAGCTCTACATTATGAATTCATTCTTCAAAAATAAACCGATAATTAAATGGACTTGGAAAAACCCAAATGGAGGAAAAAGTGAAATTGACTATATCTTATCAAACAAAAAATATTTTTAAAGATTGCTGCCCTATCAATCAATTCAATGTAGGGAGTGACCATCGTCTAGTACGTGCTAAGCTAGGAATAAACTACCACAAAAAACGAACAAAATTAATTCAACAAGTATCAACAAAAGTCAGTGAAGAACAATTATTCATAAAACAAAAAGACTTTCAACTAAAACTATCCAATAGATTTGAAATTTTACAACAATTAAATGATATGGACATTTCATGTCAGAACGAGGCCATCATTCAAAACCTGTTAGAGTCCAGTGGTGTCAAACTCATTTTAGTTCAGGGGCCACATACAGCCTAATTAGATGTCAAGTGGGCCGGGCCAGTAAAATCATAGTATAATCACCTATAAATAACAAGAAGTCCATGTTTTTACCTTTTGTTTTCATGCAAAGACATTTATATTTAATGAAATATCCTTTTATAAAATATATCATGAGCAACCTCAGATTTCTTAAGACAAACATGTGCAATTTGCTTCTGACTATCATTCACATATATGTGCATTACAACTGCTCACAGTGTTTGTACAAATGCAAAAAAAAAAAAAAAAACTTCACAGGTATTTGGAACTGAAAAAAATAGTATTTCACTTTAAAATTTATGGCATTGCATGAATAGAGTAGACTACTCCGTGATAACAAACAGCAGACATCGCATTGCTGCCATCTGCTGTTCAGTCCCAGAGATGTGCCGCGTCTTTTACCCCCTAGCGGATAATTTGGGAATAGCATTTTATTAAAAATGACAAGTTCGTGTCTTTTATGCATATTTTTTTTCACTATCAAAATTCGTCCTGCGGGCCGGATTGAACCCTCTAGCGGGCCGGTTTTGGCCCGTGGGAGGTACGGTTGACACCCATGTGTTAGACGCTGCAAATGAGACGGCTCCACCTACAAAATGCAATAAAACTCCAAGGATATCGACGAAAACCAAATAAATGATGAACAAGCGAAAAGAAATGAAACAATCCAGAATAACTGACAAAATCAAATATGTGGAACTGTGCAAAACAGTCAGGAAATGCATCAAATCAGACATTTGAAGGTTTAATACTCAATTAATCACCAAACCCCTAGAAGAAAATCTCAGCCTGAAAAACTGAAAAGACGACTCATATTTTCCAAGAAACTCATACCATCACTGAAACTGACCCACACAACAACCAAACAACAGATGATGGATAGAATAAAATCATTCTATTCAGATCTGTATAATGATGATACCCCATTACCCGACCTACCCCATCCATTTGAAATGGTCCCTGACATACTAGCAGAAGAAGTTGATTGGGCTATTAAAACAACTAAGAATGGAACAGCAGCAGGACCTGATCAAATCTCAATTGAAATGTTGAAAGCAGGTGGAGAACCCATAGTTAAAATACTTGTTAAACTTTTTACTACCTGTCTCAACAAATATACAATACCTGATCAATGGAAAAATGCTGATGTCATACTACTGCACAAAAAAGGAGATGCTAAAGACCTAAAAAATTACCGTCCAATAAGCCTTCTATCTATCATTTACAAAATTTTCACAAAAATCATCAAGAAAAGACTTGAATCATCACTATATTTTGCAGAACCACAAGAACAAGCTGGGTTTAGGAAAAATTTTAGCACATTAGATCACATACAAGCCCTTCAACAGGTCATTGAGTGCCACAATGATTTTAATCTACCACTTTGTCTAGCTTTTGTTGACTATGAAAAAGCTTTTGACACTGTCAAAACTTGCTCAATACTCCAGGCCCTACAAAACCAAGGGATCAAATCGGTTTATATAAACATCCTGTATGAAATCTATAAAAATGCAAAAGCTACAATTCAGTTAAATGATGATAAAGTGGAAATTAAAATACAAAAAGGCGTTCGCCAAGGAGATACCATATCGCCCAAACTTTTTTCAGCCTGCCTAGAAGAGATCTTCAAAAACCTTGATTGGGAGGACAAAGGAATCAAGATCAATGGTTCCCACCTCTCCAACCTACGTTTTGCCGATGACCTAATTCTATTCTCAGAAACTCCAGAAGAACTACAACAACTATTACTAGACTTAAATGAAGCAAGAAAATCATCAGGGCTAAAAATTAACCTACAAAAAACCCAAGTTATGTTCAACAATAGGGTTCAACCAATACCAATTAAAAATACAGGGAAAACTATTGGATCAAGTAAACAGTTACATATATCTAGGACAAAACATATCAATGGAACTGAATGGCCTTGACGAAGTCAACAGGAGGGTAAGATCAGGATGGCAAACTTTTGGCCGTCTCAATTTCATCTTCAAACAAAACGTTCCTCTATGTCTCAAAAGAAAAGTGTTTGATCATTGTGTTCTCCCGGCTCTTACCTGTGGATGTGAAACCTGGACCTCAAATACTAAAATAATTCAAAACCTAAGGGTCACTCAACGAAGAATGGAACGCCGCATGCTAAACATATCGCTATTAGACCACAAGACTAGTGTGTGGGTGCGAAGTCAAACCAAAGTAATGGACATAATCAAAAGGGTGAAAACATTAAAGTGGAAGTGGGCAGGACACGTAGCAAAAATAAAAGACCAAAAATGGATGTTTGCAATCCTAAATTGGACTCCACTGGAAGCCAAATGCCCAAGAAGAAGACCTAAGGCCAGGTGGGCTGATGACATCAGAAAGTTCGCTGGAATCAATTGGCAACAAAGGGCACAGGATCGTAGTTGGTGGCGGCATTCAACAGAGGCTTTTATATATATATATATATATATATATATATATATATATACAGTGGTGTGAAAAAGTGTTTGCCCCCTTCCTCATTTCCTGTTCCTTTGCATGTTTGTCACACTTAAGTGTTTCGGAACATCAAACCAATTTAAACAATAGTCAAGGACAACATAAGTAAACACAAAATGCAATTTGTAAATGAAGGTGTTTATTATTAAAGGTGAAAAAAATCCAAACCATCATGGCCCTGTGTGAAAAAGTGATTGCCCCCTTTTTAAAAACATACTATAACTGTGGTTGTCCACACCTGAGTTCAATTTCTCTAGCCACACCCAGGCCTGATTATTGCCACACCTGTTCACAATCAAGGCATCACTTAAATAGGAGCTGCTTGACACAGTAAGGTCCACCAGAAGATCCTTAAAAGCTACACATCATGCCGAGGACCCAAAGAAATTCAGGAACAATTGAGAAAGAAAGTAATTGAGATCTATCAGTCTGGAAAGGGTTATAAAGCCATTTCCAAAGCTTTGGGAATCCAGCGAACCACAGTGAGCGCCATTATCCACAAATGACGAAGACATGGAACAGTGGTGAACCTTCCCAGGAGTGGCCGGCCGCCCAAAATTACCCCAAGAGCGCAGCGACGACTCATCCAAGAGGTCACAAAAGACCCCACAACAACGTCCAAAAGAACTGCAGGCCTCACTTGCCTCAGTTAAGGTCAGCGTTCATGCCTCCACCATCAGGAAAAGACTGGGCAAAAATGGCCTGCATGGCAGAGTTCCAAGGAGAAAACCACTGCTGAGCAAAAGAACATCAAAGCTCGTCTCAATTTCTCCACAACACATCTTGATGATCCCCAAGACTTTTGGGACAACATTCTGTGGACCGATGAGACAAAAGTGGAACTCTTTGGAAGGTGTGTGTCCAAGTATATCTGGCGTAGAAGGAACACTGCATTTCATAAAAAGAACATTATACCAACAGTAAAATATGGTGATGGTAGTGTGATGGTCTGGGGCTGTTTTGCTGCTTCAGGACCTGGAAGACTTGCCGTGATAAAAGGAACTATGAATTCTGCTGTCTACCAAGAGATCCTGAAGGAGAATATCCGACCATCTGTTCGTGTACTCAAGCTGAAACGAACTTGGGTTCTGCAGCAGGACAATGATCCTAAACACACCAGCAAGTCCACCACCGAATGGCTGAAGAAAAACCAAAATGAAGACTTTGGAGTGGCCTAGCCAAAGTCCTGACCTGAATCCTATTGAGATGTTGTGGTATGACCTTAAAAAGGCCGTTCATGCTCGAAAACCCTCTAATGTAACTGAATTAGGACAATTCTGCAAAGATGAGTGGGCCAAAATTCCTCCAGGACGCTGTAAAAGCCTCATTGCACGTTATAGCAAACGCTTGGTTGCAGTTGTTGCTGCTAAGGGTGGCCCAACCAGTTATTAGGTTTAGGGGGCAATCACTTTTTCACACAGGGCCATGATGGTTTGGATTTTTTTTCACCTTTAATAATAAACACCTTCATTTACAAATTGCATTTTGTGTTTACTTGTGTTGTCCTTGACTATTGTTTAAATTGGTGTGATGTTCTGAAACACTTAAGTGTGACAAACATGCAAAGGAACAGGAAATGAGGAAGGGGGCAAACACTTTTTCACACCACTGTATATATATATATATATATAATTACAGAAAAGGCTCAACAAAGACTTGCTAATTTACAATTCCAAATTCCAAAAAAGTTGGGATGCTGTGTAAAATGTAAATAAATGTAAATAAAAGCAGAATACAGTCATTTGCAAATCTCATAAACCCATATGTTATTCACAGTAGAACGTAGAAAACATATCAAATGTTCACAATGAGTCACTGTACCATTTTATGAAAAAAATAAGCTCATTTTGAATTTGATGGCCTCAACACATCTCAAAAAAGTTGGGACAGGGCAATAAAAGACTGGAAAAGTAAGTATTGCTAAAAAGACACAGCTGGAGGTTAATTGGTATCAAGTCAGTAACACGATTGGGTATAAAAAGAGAGTATCATAAAGTGGTGGAGTCTATCAGAAGTAATGTACCTAATAAGACGAATCAGGTGAGACAAAAGAGAGAAAAGGCTCAAAAAAGCTCTACATTTAATGAAAAAGTACTAATGGTTTCTTATTTCACATTTTCACCAAGGCAATAAAACTATGACACATTATTCTTGGGTCTCAAAAATATTGTCAAGGGGATCCGGTTAACAAAGAATGAACTGTTAGTTTTAATACCCGTTTGGCATATTAATGGTCTGCACTTATATAGCGCTTTTTTAACCTTAGCGGTTCTACAAAACGCTTTACACTGGTTCTCATTCACACATGCACACCAATGGTAGCAGAGCTGCCATGCAAGGTGCTAACTTGCCATTGGGAGCAACTAGGGGTTCACTGTCTTGCCCAAGGACACTTCGGCAAGTGGAGTCACATGGGGCGGGAATCGAACCGCCAACCCTACGATTAGTGGACAACTCGCTCTACCACCATAAATTACCATAAATATTACAATTTTGAGTGCCAAGTTTACATAACAATGTCAATCTTGCTACATTTGAATGTGCAATTATGTCTGCTGAAGTTACACTATTTGTATCTTTCCCAACAGAACACAATAAGCAAAGCTTCGCGTCATATTGGTTTAATATAAGCTAATGAACCAAATGTAATCCAAGAATAGCTTCTTAGGAACAGAGGTGTAAAGGCCATCGGTAGTGGGCAAGGTGGAGTGGGATGGAACTCTATCCATTGTACTCTATCCATTGTTAATTATCCAGTCAGGGGGCCAGAAAGACAGAGTACCTAGAGTGCCCTACCCCGTAGACCTATGGTGTCCGCTGAATTCTGCCCCGAGTCTCCAGGGATACTCTCCAGGTTCCCTGCGATACTGTGTAAGATAAGCAGTACAGAAAATGGATGGATGTATTGATGTAGCTCTTCATTTACAGAAAGAAGAGAATGTAATTCTGGTCCTAGTTCCACAAAGGTCTTTTTGTGTGAGGTTTTAAGAAGTATCTCGTTTTATTGGTTCAAGGTTAGAATAGACTTACAGTGCCTTGCGAAAGTATTCGGCCCCCTTGAACTTTTCAACCTTTTGCCACATTTCAGGCTTTTACACATTTACACTGCACAAATCTGGCCGTTATGGAAGAGTGGCAAGAAGAAAGCCATTTCTCAAAGATATCCATGAAAAGTCTCGTCTAAAGTTTGCCACAAGCCACCTGGGAGACACACCAAACGTCACACCGAACATTGAAAAATGGCTTTCTTCTTGCCACTCTTCCATAAAGGCCAGATTTGTGCAGTGTACGACTGATTGTTGTCCTATGGACAGACTCTCCCACCTCAGCTGTAGTTCTCTGCAGTTCATCCAGAGTGATCATGGGCCTCTTGGCTGCATCTCTGATCAGTCTTCTCCTTGTCTGAGCTGAAGGTTTAGAGGGACGGCCAGGTCTTGGTAGATTTGCAGTGGTCTGATACTCATTCCATTTCAAAATGATCGCTTGCACAGTGCTCCTTGGGATGTTTAAAGCTTGGGAAATCTTTTTGTATCCAAATCCAGCTTTAAACTTCTCCACAACAGTATTACGGACCTGCCTGGTGTGTTCCTTGGTCTTCATGATGCTCTCTGCGCTTTCAACAGAACGCTGAGACTATCACAGAGCAGGTGCATTTATACAGAGACTTGATTACACACAGGTGGATTCTATTTATCACCATCAGTCATTTAGGACAACATTGGATCATTCAGAGATCCTCGCTGAACTTCTGGAGTGAGTTTGCTGCACTGAAAGTAAAGGAGCCGAATAATTTTGCACGCACCACTTTTCAGTTTTTTATTTGCTAAAAAAGTTTAAAATATCCAATAGATTTCGTTCCACTTCACAACTGTGTCCCACTTGTTGGTGATTCTTCACAAAAAATTAAAATTTTATATCTTTATGTTTGAAGCCTGAAATGTGGCAAAAGGTTGAAAAGTTCAAGGGGGCCGAATACTTTCACAAGGCATTGTATATAGTATTCCACTGTCTCAAAGCCACTGTCAAAGCATCAGCAAGGGCTGTAGTCAAGACCACCAATAGACAATGTCACAAAGCAGCTTCAGAGAAATCCAAATGTAGATTTCGAACCATAGTAAGCCAAGAAAAACTCCCTGAAACAATATGAAGAAGAAACCTAGAAAGGAACCACAGGGAACTTGTCTTTTTTTTTTTCACGGTGACACCAGATAGTGGGATTATAAATCATTACTCTACCATTCACCTAGAAAAGTGGATATCGTGCGCCAGGACACAACAAAGAAAAAAACTAAAGAGAGGAACTGTGTAAAACTGTGTACTAGTAACACCGTGTACTCCAGTAACACGGACCGTAGAATAATTAGCTCAGCATTTTCCAAATGTGATGTTAATCTTTAATGCATTCACATATTTTCTCACTACTTACAACACACTTTACTGTGTCAAACAGAAAAACTGCAGTGAAATCCCATGCTACTGTGAAATCCAGCCAGGCGGTTGCCAAATACAGGATTATGACTTTAAGCACAAGAAGCCACGGTCACCATCAGACTGTGTACTGTTCGTTCAGCCAAAGGTAAAAATCCAAGTGAAGATTAAATAAATCTCATTACATCAGATTACGTAAATCTCAGTGTTTCTCAATGTTCTTCATGAACTGTATGACCCGCATGTATGTTTATTTGAACCTCAGCTTTCTCATGTGGGAGAGCAAGTGTCTGATGCCTCTCAGAGTAAACTACCATGCTCCAGGATACATAGTGATTTGTCTCTTGCACAGATGATGAGACTGAATTTGTTCTCAAAGCACTGGAGAAGCTGACGCTGGAGGACAGTGTAAAGATCTATTTAAAAACAGCTTGTATGTTGACAGAAATATATATAAAATCACTTATGTTATATTGAAATATCTATTACATTCTGTAATACATGACTAAATTGTCCTTGTCAGACTGTAATGGTTGCACCTCAGTAGAATGACACAGCGCAGTGAATCTGGCCCAGAGAAAGAAACCATTCAACCTTCACAAAGCCAGTAGATATGTAACTGCTAAGTGTGATGCACCATGAGATATGTGACTTAGCCTTTTAGGTGACTTTAACACAAGTTTTTTCAAGACCCAGGTTGTTTGCTCTGTGTGTATGTCAAGGAATTCAAATGCAAATGGACACGACTCAATACACTCATATGCAGTATATGCAAGGAGTTCCAACTCAAAGGCTTCATTGAAGCAGTTAGTCACTGTCGAACAACAGTAAAGTGAAATAAAACCCCATCAACAATATTTGAAAGTCTCAGGCCGGTATAAAGAATACAAGAACAGCTCTTTGTTTGCAGGTATGCAGGTATGATGACATGCCATGCATTCAAAAACGGTTGCTTCTCATTGCTTGACTGTCAGAACCAAATGAAAATTTAGAAAGGCAATAGTAGAATAAATGTAAACCCATGTGCAAAAAAGTGACACGTGGAATTGCGCAATCAATCAAAGTCTTGAAAGGAATTCTTCTATATTAATGCAAACCTGTGATCCTTTCCCCAGACAAACCCAGAATCACTCCTGGGCACAGACTCAAGTATTTGAGACAAATGTAAAAAAAAAAAAACCTTAGTCTGTAATGCATTCTCATCCGATTTGATCTATTTTTATGCAGTTTGTGCCCTCTTTACAGGGTCTCTTACTTCTAAAGTCTTGAGTAAAGTCCTTCAGTAATTCAGACCACTGTTGGTGTGAAAACTGGCAGGTGTTAAGCGTGTTAAGGTGAGGCATATGGTTCAACTATAGCAGACATGTGCATTACTATTAGTTTTAGTTAACTATCCCTACTACTAACCACTGTATGCCTGGGACAACCCACAAGACCTGCCGTTTTTGAGATGCTCTGAACCAAGACATCAAGCCATCACAATTTTGCTACAGTATGCAGTGGTTAGCACCTACCAAAAGTGGTCCAAAGAAGGACAACCAGTGATCCGGTGGCAATCTTGCCCCAGTATGCAGTGGTTGGTGCGTACCAAAAGTGGTCCAACCGAAGGAAGGACAACCAGTGATCCAAGGCTCATTGACGCACATGGGGAGTGAAGGCTGGGTCTTGTCTTATCCCACAGAAAAGCTACTGTAGCACGCATTGCCGAAAAAGTGAATGCTGGCTAAGATAGAAAAATGTCAGAACACACAGTGCATTGCAGCTTGCTGAGTATGGGGCCTACAATGGGCACATGATCATCAGAACTGGACCATGGGGCAGTGGCCTGTTCTAATGAAACACGCTTTCGTGAATTATGGTGATTCACAGTGATTCAGAATCACTGTGTGTGTGTCACTTACCTGGGGAAGAGATGGCACCAAGGTGCACTATGGGAAGAAGGCAACCGGCAGAGGCAGTGTGATGCCTTCAGGGTGTTGACCTCCAAATTCCTCAGATCTCAATCCAATCGAACATTGCTGGGATATGCTGGACACACAAGTCCAATCCATGGAGGCCCCACCTCACAACTTACATAGCACACCTTCAGCGGTCTTCTGTCCATGCCTCTATGGGTCAGAGCTGTTTTGGTGGCACAAAGGGGGACCTACACAATATTTGGTAGGTGGTGGGAAATCCATGGATGCCAGTTTCCAAGCTTCCTTGTGATATAGACCCATGAAAATTAGCTGTATGGCAATGGCATTTATTGCAAAAACGGCATTGTATCTTACTACATGACTTTGTTGAAGGTTCTGGGCATGTGTGTACAAGAATGTATCCAGGTGTTTAGCACTGCCCCTGGTATTTATTTGTGGTTCATAGAACCAAACTCAGCTGTGTGGACATCTAGATGTTAATTCCACCACCTAGGCTCCAGAACAAAGAAGAGCCTTGATGCATGCCTTCCATGTAGCCCGAGAGATGGTGGGTACAAACGAGCAGTGCTAGAGGATCAGAGGGACTAGTGGAGGGAGTGTAGCATTGGTGTGGTGCAGGAAGGTGGAAAGCAAGTCATGCAGCTGCATTCTGGATCAGTTGCAGAGGTTGAATGGCAGGTGGACCTGACAGGAGTGCCAGTAGTACTCCAGTCTTGAAATGACAACGGACTGAACAAACACCCGAGGGGATTAAATGCACAAATCCTTCTGATGTTGTAAAGGAGAAATCAGCATGAGCATGTCAAATGAGCAACGTTAGAAAAGGACAAGTGATTGCTCATGATTACCCTAATGTTGTGTGAAAGTGAAAGATGGTGAGACCTGAGCATTTTCCAAGGAGATCACATGATCCTGAGGTGGGGATGAATCATGTGGGATGAACAGCAGTTCAGTTTAGCTGGGATTAAGTTCCAGCTGATGAACTGCTATCCATGATGAGATGTCTGCAAGACATGCTGAGATCTGAGCAGAAACATGAGTGTCTGAGGGAGGAAAGGAGAGCATGAGTTGAGCGTCATCCACATAGCAGTGGTGTGAAAACCCATGTGAGGATATGACCTCACCAAGAGAATAGTATAGAGGGAGCCAAGCATTGAGCCTTGTGGGACACCAGCAGAGTGCCTGCATGAAGCAGATGTGGATCCCCTCCAGGTTACCTGATACGACTGTCCCTCCAGGTAAGAAGCAAACTATTGCCAGGCTGTGCCACGAATTCCAAGATTCATGAGGATGCACAAGTGAGTCTGGTGATTTGCTGTGTCGAACGCTGCAGAAAAGTCCAGGAGGATGAGGACTGATGACAATTCGACATATCTTTGCTCCCAACACATCTGTAAATGGTATTCAGAGTTCATTGCTTCATTGATTGATTTATGCCAGTGTGTATCAACTTAATTCCTGGGAATACCGTTTTCTGTACTGTTTAAGATTTTTCCTTAGAAATCTAGCTCAGGATGGGTGTCCTTTAGCTCAGGAACTAATGATCATTAGTTCTACAGACGGATTTGAATAAATTAGAAAAATAAAGTCCACAAATTTTTATCCGCGCAACAGCAGCAAGTTTCCTTTATCATCGATGTGATTATTCACACAGAAATCTGGCACCCAGCTCTATGGAAAACTAGAGGCAGATTTTATATCACACTTTTTGGAACTGAGCATGTTCATTATTTGAATCAGCATTGGCGTTATCTGCAGGTCATAGCAATTATTGGGGAAGATGTTGCAAGACAAGTAAAATAAAAATTTCCTTTGTACTGTTCAGGTTGCTAGGCAATCATGCCTGTCAAAGCATATATGATATCATGTTTCAGAATAACACTGGAAATACATTAAAGAATTGGATGTAATTATTGTGTATAAAAAACTGTGTTGGCTGGTGAGAATGTGACAGGATTTAATTTTTTTTAAAAAAAAAAATTTTTAAAAACTTTTTTTTTAAAATTTTTTTCCTTTTTTTTTTTTTTTTTTTTTGCCAGCATTGCACTTACTCTTCCAGTAACAGAAAAGAAATGTTTTAAAGGTGAAATTAATAAAAGCATACTTGTGTTCCACAATTTTAAATATTTTATTGCTTTAGTAAATCTACTGTATTATATGACTATTTGCTGTAAATGCATACTGTTTACACTTGAATTCACAGTCTTTTGCATATTCTGTTTGCATTAAATTGCATTAATTGAATACATAGAAATGTAAATTTAAAATTAGTTTGCACTCATATGCACTTTAGCACCCAAGTTCTGCCCCAACTCATTTATTTAAACTCTAAATACGAATTTATATATAAAAGTTATATATATATATATATATATATATATATATATATATATATATATATATATATATATATATGTGTGTGTGTGTGTGTGTGTGTGTGTGTGTGTGTGTGTGAAATGTCTTCTCCATGAAGTGCTTACTCTAATAAAAGAAAGAATTCAGTTGTGTTGTATGCACTTGTTCAGTGTATATTTGTGCGTTGTGGGGCCCATGGTCATGACCTCTTGGGCCTCACAAACCCATGCACCAGTGCTGTAGGCAAACCTTCTGAAATGTTAACCGAAGTAAGTTTTGCTGCAGGTGAAAGAACCACACTAATGGTGATATCCACATATCCACATAATGATGCTAAAAATTGAGAACAGAACCATGTCAAGTGGTGTACGGGGCACAGGGTGGTATTTTTGTTGCGGGGCTCAAGCTGAGAGAATGTGGCTTATTTGTGGTGTGCGCATACAAATGAACTGAACATAACCAGAACTGCATGCCTTTCAAAAGCCTGCTGCTGTGCCAGATCTTCCATTCACGTTTAGCGTAAAAAGGGTGGGCACATGGCAGTACACACAGCGTAAGCCCAACAACTGTATAAAACAGGCTTAAATCTGCTATTAATATGGAAATATGTGCTACTCCTGCAGAAACCTCGCTATTTGGGTAGAGAACTGCACAATGTAAACTGTTTTAATTTAAAGAAGAAGAAAAAAGTGAAAGGATCAGGAATGTGCTAGCATCAACATGAGAGTGAATACATTACCAGGACGGCAGACCTTGGACATGGCAATATTTCCCCAAATATTTCTATAACATTTATTAGTTAATAGTACTTAAGCTAAGCCCTAAAGGGCCATTACAGTGAAACAATTGAATATATATATATATATAAAAAAAAAAAAAAAAATAAAAGTTCTAACAGGTGACTACTGATATTGTTGTTGTCCTCATTTCTCATATCACGCTCTGACAGATCTGCTGTGACTTTCTACCACTAGGACAAGTAATAAATAAATAAATAAATATACTATGTATATTATGAATAATAAAAAGAACTGAAATAGTAAACATAACTTGTTACAGACATGATATTCAGCTATCCCTGCTGACAAACAAATCAGAACAATTAAAAACATCACAGAGGTTTTAATGGTTTCCACTACAAATACTATTACAAATCATCAGCTAAGCAGTAAAACCATTATCATTAACATTATTGGTCCTTAACGTTATCCACTAGACATAACATGCCACCAAGAGAAGGCAACAAATACCAGTAGAGACCCACAGGGACCGTTACAGTTTCAATTAAAACCAATACAGTTCAAGTCAAGTGGGTTTTTATTGTCATTCCTCTATATAGCTTGTATACATTGGAACGAAATGACGTTTCTTTACGACCATAGTGCAACACAAGGCATTTGAGAATGTCTAACACATTCTCAACTCAAAATAAAAGTTCAAATTGTCCATAACAGCAGCTATGGATGTCTTTTAGCCCTACACAGTAAAAGGATGACGGATCTATGAAATTGAGGGCATGAATTGGTAAAACGTGGGCACAATTGACCTAAACTGAGGGGACGAATCAATAAAACCTGCTCACGATTGAATAATTTATGGGAAGTGGAACTAATTCTTCATTCGTGGCTATGAGATATTTTAAATTTTGAATTTTTTTTTACCCGCATGCCATGTACAAGTCTTCGTAGATCTTTAACGCCCTTGTAACCTTTGAGGTCATTCAGAGGACGTCCTAAAGACCTCATTTTGTTATTTGAGTATTTTGTGCATCGAAGCTATAGTATGAAACAGTAAAGGTCGGGTTTGGTGGAATTTCTAGCCTGCACATTATTTATGAACGACTCTGGTGAATCAACGGAATCACTTAAACGAATCGAATGAATCGAGTCAGTGGGGCGAATCGTGGTAAAATGGTAACCACTTCGCTTCTTCTGTTTGTCCACATGGCCTGGAGGAGGGGTGCAGCGGATAGACCTACTGCTACTTTCAATACACCGTCTCAACAACAACAACAACAACAACAACAAAAGGAGGGTCTTACAATACTTACACAGGAAAGGGAGTTCCTGAGATGTTACCCGGAGTATTTGGTGCTCAAACAATGTATGAGTCTTTTTTTTTTTTTTTTTTTAAAGCTCTAATGAAAGTCTAATTATTGGCCAGTTTATAACACAAGGGACCGAGTTATGGTAAGAACAATTAAACATGACTGTGAAGTTCCCGCCGAAAGTAAACAAACAATGATGCGTTTATTATTATCATTAATAATAATAATAATAATAATAATAATAATATTTAAATGCTTGTACTGGTCAAGGTTAATTGCAGACTAAAGCCAGTTTTTATTTGTTTTAACGGACCTTAACCCATCATATAGGCTAATTTGCTGTTCAATACTGTATAATAACACTGTATTATTATTGTTGTTGTTGTTGTTGTTTTAAATATCCCGGTTATTCATAACTTCGTACTGCACAGACAGACGAGCTTTCATGGTGTTATCTGAAAACTTGGACATTTGCCAAACTTTTGACAGAACCCTAAACAGTGATGTGTTAAGTATATTCCCTGACCACGTGGCGAATCATTTGCAGCTCCGAGTTCTGCTGTAAGATGGCAGGAAACGAATATAAATATATCAAGATGAATATAGTATTAATAATAGTCTCATCCCATTATGCTCTGTGAAGCTTTACTGCTTCCCTGTTTGTTTGTTTGTTTGTTTGTTTGTTGGTTTGTTTTCTTTCATGGTCCCTCTTTGAATCATGAATATTAAAGCAGCAGGAAATGTTATAGTGCTATAATAACGTTAACAAATGTGCATGTTTAGTGCCTGTGAACACGTCAGAACATTCCATATACATTAGCTGACACTCATTAAAAATGGTTCTTCAGCTGTTCTTGAAAGGTTCCTTGGATATAATAAGGCTTGTTCGCTTCCTAAAAGGGTTCTACTTCAAAGCTTTCTGATAGGAAAACAATCCGTCGGGTTCTAAGAGACAAACCGGAGAACATTTCATGGTTCTATGATTGTAGAGTTATTCACGGATTGACGTATGTAGTAGGACAAGCCGGTTCCTAGGTGGCATGGTTCTTTAGCATGCATATTTCTGAGAATACACTCTCAGAAATAAAGGTACCATAATTGGTCTTTGTCATTGGGGTGGTATCTTCGGTAGTCGGTAGCTAAAGATACATGGGTTGTATCCTTTATGGTATCACCCTAGTGATAAGGAAAATGACATGTAGCCAGGGTGTCTGGTTTTTTTGGGGGTTTTTTGCGACAGGAAAAAGGATTAAAAAGCTCACTGGCCCCCAAAACATAACCAAAATATTATTGCAACCCTTTAAATAATAAGACCAGTATTTAAAAAGTTGGCTTACTCTCATAAAGGAAATCTGTATTAAGGTAGTCAAAGGGTTCTCTGGCTCTAAACTGCCAGATTTGGTACTTATACAGGGTTAGATAGGGTAACACATCAGATTCAGAGACCAGCCAGTCCACATGTTTCTTCACGTCAAACCTGAAACAGCCTGAACGTTTGTAAGATGTTTATCTATGTAGCGGTATCACTGTTTTCAGACTGAGAGAATGAGCCATCAGGACAGATAATGAGTCTTCAGGAAAAAAAAAGAAATAAAAATCAATCAGAACTCATTTTATATGCACTACCAGTCAAAAAGGTTGCACGCGTCTGCTCATTGAAGGTTATTCTTAATTTTTTTCTTGCTCTGTTTTTATACTACAATGGCGACATTAACATTCTGAAATAACACATGATATTATACAGTGACCAAAAAAGTGTTAAACAAGTCAAATCTATTATAAGTAGTAGTTTTTACAAGACATGGTGATATATATTTTTTTAGTTGAAGTTAGGTGCCTCCCAAATAGCCCAAAGCCAAAATAACCGAAGTGAATAATGGTCAAACAAGTCAGGGCAAGTGGTATGTTTTAAGCTGGACATCAGACAGTAGGGAGGAGGTCAGTTAAAGCGGTTCCCCTGAACACCACTTGTTATTTAACACCCTTATTCCATAATCAGACCAATAAACAGACATAATAAGCAAACTACCATGTTTTGACCAAGGTTATCTATCAGTCTGAGCCCGTGATGGCACGCTTGGGCGCATCACCACATCTGAGTCTGTACTTCCTTATGTTGTGTGTTTTTCACCAGATGTGGCCCATCATTGTGGAATAAACCACACTCTCCGAGCCAGACATCCTGCCCTTGCAGAAGTTAATCTTTTTTTCCCCCCTTTCACTGCAATCTCGGTCGGGCTTAATCTGTGTGAGTCTTGTGTTGCTGTTGTGACGAGTGAAAAGGTTTGGAGTGCTTTAAGGGGAACGCAGGGGTTTAAAGACAAGCCAGCAAGCTTAATTCTCCTGTTGAGAAGGAGTGCATGATGCAATCATTTTAACAAGCCACTCATTTCATCACCACTCTCAATGCACCTGAATGCATCTGAATTTCCCACAGTTTGCACCAGAAGTTGAAAAGGCTTCGCAGAGGGATGTGCACCATTATGGGGCTCTTTTCCGCAGTCTTCGTGATGATAAAATCCCGATAGACAGACTGCGAAAACAGCGAATTTTGGCAGGTTGCAAAACACAGGCCAGCAGTTTTACGTCCATATTGTCTTAACGGTGATCAATAATTGAAAAATGACTTCAACATGGTTAGCTGGGAAGGGATCTCAGATGTTCATAACTCTTTTTGTATGGTTGATGTCTCTGGGCACCGTCACAGAAAACCCAAACTCTAAATTTCCTGTCCAGACCATCTGCCTGTCCTTTGTCATTACACTGGGGGCCACAGGATTAGATGGCTATATTTTCTATATTCCCTTTCTCGGGTGAGTGCAAACCAGGAATGTGTTTATCAGTGTTGTTCTGTCAAAAGTAATCTCCCAGATTCCAGCATTGAAAAAACAATCTGATCCTGAGCCCTTTCTTGTCGCACGCAGCCTTTCTGAAGTAAAAATATGATCAATCTATTATAGGTCGTAACAAATTAGATCAATGGTTCGAATGCTTCAATTGTTTTAATTTCTGTTTCACACTTATGAAATAAAAACTAAGAATAGGCTGTTACGTGGTGGAAGTCTCATTGAAGTTTTCTGTATGCGGTCATCGTTAACAGACTTTAAATTTAAGATGAACTGTATTTAGTTGATATTTTATGTTCAACACTCATTGCTGTATAAAAATAACAAGTGGTACGTTGCGGGTGCTATGGGTTAAATATTGGATGCGTGAGGGATATTAACGAGTTCAGATTTCCCAACTTGATGAACCTTTCTCAAGTATAAAGGCAGTGAGGCATTGAAAAACTGTTCAAAATATGAATAAATGTGCACAATTTGGCCACGGTAATTATTATTATTATTATTATTATTATTATTATTATTATTATTATATGTACTTCAGCATATTTTAGTTAAACATTATTAAAACATTTTTTCAATTAATTCAATTGTATAATTTTATCTTCAATTGGCAGAAACTGGCTTTTGCAAATGTAGTACCTGCCCTGTTCGCAAAGTGAATTTCATGTTCAGTAAATCTTATTGTGAGCACAAAATGAATCTATTTGCATTGACTCTGCCCAGTATTTTACACCTTTATGTAGACAATATCCGCCTCTCTAGACCCTGTTATTAAATCAGCTTTCAGGTTTTTTTTTTAATTATTATTTATTTATTTATTTATTTACAGGTGTTAATAAGTTTACATGTGGTTTTATACACAACAACTTTAATAAATCACAGCCATAAACAACTACCTCCTAAAGCCCCAAGTAGTAGTCCGATTTCATTGATTTCGCTGTCTAATCCAACAAATTGCATTCCAAGTCTGGAAATCTTTTTGTTTTTGCACATGCTCACGAAGTGTCTTTAAAAGAAACACTGACTCACACGATTTACATTCACTTGTATTTAAAAAATATATATATGTTAATCTTAAAAAAATAATAATGCTTGAAAAACATTGCACAGAGCTAAGAACCATCGTTTATTATTATTATTATTATTATTATTATTATTATTATTATTATTAATTGTGTCTTAATCTGTATTATTGAATGTCCTATTTATAAAATAATTGAAGAAAAGTTTTTAGACTCTCTTCTTAAGCACTGATATGGATCCGTTAGAATATGCTGTGCAGTTGTGGTGGATCATATACTTTCGTATTTGATAACTTGATTGAATTTTATATTTTATGTTTAACACGTTTAATTACATAGATAGATTCACATACACCTCAGACTTATTAAATGGTGTGTTGTATGTAGTGTCTCATTTTTGTACACAGCAAAAACCAGTAATAGTAAATTTGTTCCTGTGAAGTAACAGTAGTATACAGTATGCAGCTCATATAGTTACAGTGGGCTCAGAGATCATTTCCTTACAGTTATTAATTGCATGTTAATGTAGAAATATTTACAGCTTGTTTTGGTTTCTGTTTAAGCGCCATCTGTTGGTGAAGCTGATAAATGCCGCCTCCGTGTACACCATTGACTGTCAAGACAAGAAGGTTGGTATATGTTTGCTTTAATTGCTGAGACTCTTGTCATTTTTGTTCCAAGATATAGATGGACTTGTATCTCGTATTGTTGTATGACCTAGATGTGGACTTTACTGTTTATATTTATGGTTAGTCTCATAATTTATGGTTATACTGTTTATATTTATGGTTAGTCTGCCGTGGTTAGTCTCGGTTTTTAACCTAGTTGTGTAAGGTGTCTCTGCTCTACATTTTCCCTCTGGGCCACCAGTGTGAGTGATTTTAAGAATGTTGAGGCCCAGTTTTTCCTTCACAGAAATGTTTTTGTGACTTATTGTGCTCCAGTAATGTGGCGCCGTCCAGTGGCTGATATGTTTGCGTCAGCGTTTGCTTTCCTGAAAATCTCTGGTCTGAGATACCGTAGAAGAATATGGCCTAAGCCGGGTGCACACCGTTGCTTGTCAGACTATACGAACACGATCCCCGCTGTAAGCTGTGTCACACTGTGGGATCTCATCTATCATTAATGTCGGACTGTACGAGTCAAGACCCGTACGTACGTAAAGAAGACTCGTACGGAGTAGGCGAAGCCATATTACAGTGCGTCAAATCTTCTGACACGGCCAGAAATTAATCAGAGGAACAATTTGATCGCATCGGCTGTCGAGGACCACGTCAAACTAGGATTATAGGAATCTTTTAGGATTGTCAAAATTTGTCTCAGACGACCAAATCGTAGCCGAAATCGTACAACGGGAAACCCGGATTTAGTTGAGGTCACCTTTGATTAGCTGATTGTCACAGTTGAGGCTGAACATACACTCTTGATCCCAGTGTAGGACTGGTTTGAAATGAATTCGTCCATATTTATACTGATTCTAGCAAATTGTCCCAAATGATCACCACAATGGCAGTTAAAAGAAGATGATTTAATGTGATGTACATTTTTTTTAAAAATGTGTCGCTATAGTTCTAATACTAAAGACTCCAGCTTCACGAAACGCACGAAAATAAAATGAAATAAAATGGCACATTAAAGGAAAATTGCTGATGTTTTAAAACCGTCGAGACCGTGAAGCTCTCTGCTCCAGCGCAGTCTGCCTAAATGAGCAACTTCAGTGAGCTGAGTAATAGAAGCTATCTGTTTTAACTGCTGAGGTGCTCCGAAAACATCTAGTAGATAATTATATTTCCATAGATTAAAACCGAGTGGGAAGCCCATGACACTATTTGAGTTACTGTATTTTCATGCAGACTGAGTGAGTGAAGGAATGGTAATAAGTGATAAGAGCCTCCATCTGTTTATAGAGTGATAATGGATTCGCTGAATTATGAGCTAGGATGGGAGAAACCTTCTGAAAAGCATCTGGTTTGAATATGCTTGTATTTTACGAATATGATGAAGCGTTTGGTGTGTACGAAGCTGTGCTTTGCATTTTAACTACACCTTTAACTACATTGTCGAATTTTTCACATTTTCGGACAAATGCAGGGCTTCGTTTATGACACGGTTTGTAAAGGGAAATCCACTAAACAGTGTTTCTTTCCTTCCCATTTTGTCCTGTCCCTCCCACCCCACTTTTTGTCACATGTCTCTTTCACAGCATAGAAAAGTTCCTGGATTAGTGTGGAATTAGCATAAAGCCCGGCACTGCAAAATAGCCAGCAAGTGAACAAGAGGAGTGAGAGAGCCAAAGTGTGTGTGTGTGTGAGAGAGAGAGAGAGAGAGAGAGAGAGAACGTGCAGAGGGAGAGACACATATCCAGCAACACGAGGACAAGTCCCAGAGAGCAGAGGACCTTCATCCTTCTGCGAGAGGACAGCATAGTTTGCCAATATGGAGGAAAAACAGTTTTGTGGCATTTTGGTGAGTCGTTTTTTTTCAATGCACGTACTTTTCTAATGCTGATACTTTCACCGAGTTGTTTTTGATGTTTATTATATCAGTCCTAACTTCTGCCCTAGACTGTGTGTACTTTTACATCTATTACAAATGAATGAATTGGTGAGTGATACGTTCTCAGAACAACTCATCAGCTTGAGGATTTTTTTATTTTTTTTTAGACACGATCAAACAATATTCCAGCATGCGTGTTGCTCAACTCAAACTGCAGGTGCGGTAGTACATCAGTATGAGCATTCGAAATGGTCATATTGCTGTTCATTATAATGACATCACCAAAAAAAAATGGCAACTTTTCATTTTGATAAACAGTAGCAAGTAATTGCAAGCCTTTTCATAATAAATTCATTCGAGCGGTTGCCAATCAGCCAATAATCTAACACTTTTAATACTTTATTTGAAAATGAGAAGTCAACTGATGTTGAATATGTATAATGCATGCGCAGTCCAATTTCTTATTTAATGAAGCTGTACTTCAGCATTTTGGGCCTCGTTACAATAAAATCAGTGTCTTTTTTTTTTCTGTTTGAAGTTCTTCCCGCGACTCAAATAAAGTCAGCGTGTCGTACATTGTTAGTAACTGTAACCTGAGCCAATAGGAAATTTCCTTCGACGGTCAAAAACGTGCATTTGTATTTCAAATATGTGAGATTCAGTATCGGTGGGATGGGTAGCAATACTTCGTCTGGAGCATTCAAAGCAAAAAAACAAACCTTTTGTGCTTCCATGTAGTTCCGTTACTCTCTACTACTAACAACACTGTATGACAGTAACTTGGCTCAGAATACACAGATTTAATGGCACGATATTACCTCAAAGTGTCTGTTTGGAAATCATGTTATACAGGCGTAGGAATATCAGTGAGTGCACCCTGAAGCTCATCCAGTAATATGTTTGTTGTGGACAGGAGAACAGGCTTGTTAGTGCAGGTAGTGTGAAGTGTAGGCATTATCAGAACTCACTGAAATGATGAAACAGAGTGCAGAATGTTGAGCAGATGAGATTTGTTTACACTACTTGTTTGGCCGGGGGGAAATGGATGCCATTAGAGTAGTGTAAATCTGGCTTCATTATTGTGCTTAAGAGAAGAGAAGTTTTTATTTATTTATTTATTTATTTTTATATATAGCTCATATCATTGCTAAACTGTTATTAGGACACTTTCATGATTCGGTTATTGTAGTTTATTATTCTTTATAGTAGTTTATTAGTCCCGCTGCTCATACTTACCTAAAATGAGCCCTGAAAAATGTCTGTTCTGTTTATTTATTTATTTATTTATTTATTTATTTATTTTTTGTATCATTATTTATTTTAAACCAGCATCTCAGTTTTAGTTTCATGTGATGTATTTGACGTCCTCGTTCACACCAGTCACTCCAAATGCTGATCTGAAGGGGGGGGGGGGAGCTTTCTTACACCGAACAGTTTAACTCTGCACTATTTGTGCAGTCGTATACAAAACTGCATTTATTTATTCCAGCTAAATTGGAGTGAATAGATTATATTTCTGGAGCAATTTCAGTAACTGTACACAAGATGACGTCGCATGTCCAGTTTAATACTTCTGCGTTCTTGTCAGTACAGTTCCATTTAAGCGGCTGCGAGTGCTGTGTTAATATCCTTCAGATTTTTTTTTTTTTTTTTGTGGTGTTCCTAGCAAAGAGAAAAAGTCTAAACATATTTGGGAAATTTTTGGAACACATGATATGATTGACTAAAAATGAATGAAAGAAACAAACGAAAAAAATAAAATCTCCTCCCACTCCCACTGATTGGCCACCGTGCTTTTGAAGGTTTACGGATTATGCTAACTGATGCTACAGAACTACTGCTAAAAAAATGACCATTGTACAGAAATCATTTTGGTTTTCGCTGTTCCTTTTTTCATTTACTTTTTACAAAGGTAAGGATATAACCAGGTGCAAAAGAACAATGGTGGAAAATACACACATTTCCGGGGGTAGAGTTAAAAATGACAAAATTAAAAAAACTAAATTAATTAAAGCTAACATATTCTTTTTTTTTAATGATATGTCATTTGAATAGGATTCTACTTAATAACTAATAGGGTATAGTTTTACATCACATGTTTTATTTTCTGTTGTAAGAACAAGTGACACTATAATAAACCATAAGGAAGTGGTAGCTTGGTGGTTAGGGCATTGGGCTGCTGATCTGAAGGTCATAGCTCAAATTCTAGTACTACTAGGTTGCCATGTTTGGGACTTTGAGCAAGACACATAACTCTTATTTAGACCTTAGAGAATGTTTATGGTAATATTATTCATTTATATGCATTAAAATATATCTTGCACACGTCTTTTGCTGACATGCACGCAAGCCATTGAAATTAATATGTCATTTTTGATGTATCATTCATGTGATGCTAAGGGGAATTTGATGTAGCTTCAGTTGGGTGAATGAAATAAGCTAGTTAAAATAAAGTGAAACTGATCAGCTACTTTGTGGTACGTACCATGTGTTTACACACCTGGAACATTGTGCACCCCGATCACCAATAGTGTCCAGGGTGCGTTTTATCATTTGCTCGTGATGCATGTGACATCTTTGGAAATTCCTATAATCTAGGAAACGTGGCCCTAGAATGCCATTTGAGATTTGTACACTAGAAGAAATATAAGTGGCTGTTAAAAACTGTTTTCTACTTACTTTTAATGTCACTTTTAGATTTATGTATCACTGTAGCAACCTTCTAATTAAATATGAAAAATGAGCAAAGTGTGTTCATAGGGTGGTGCATGTATTTCATAGGGTGTTGCATATATTAGAGTGTTGCATGTATTTCATAGGGTGATGCATGTATTTCATAGGGTGTTGCATGTATTAGGGTGGTGCATGTATTTCGTAGGGTGGTACACATATCATATAGGAATTTGCATGTATTTTAAAGGATGTTGCATTATTTACATGTATTGCATGTTGCATGTATTTCTTAGGGTGGTGCATGTATTTCATATGGTGTTGCATGCATTTCATAGGATGAGGCATTTATTTCATAGGTTGGTACATGTATTTCATAGGGTGGTACATGCATTTCATAGGGTGTTGCATTTATTTCATAGGGTGGTACATGTATTTCATAGGTGTTGCATGTATTTCATTGGGTGTTACATGTATTTCATAGGGTGGTACATGCATTTCATAGGGTGGTACATGCATTTCATAGGGTGTTGCATGTATTTCATAGGGTGGTACATGTATTTCATAGGGTGGTTACATGCATTTCATAGGGTGTTGCATTTATTTCATAGGGTGGTACATGCATTTCATAGGGTGTTGCATTTATTTCATAGGGTGGTGCATGTATTTCATTGGGTGGTACATGCATTTCATAGGGTGTTGCATTTATTTCATAGGGTGGTGCATGCATTTCATAGGGTGTTGCATTTATTTCATAGGGTGGTACATGTATTTCATAAGGTGTTGCATGTATTTTTTTTTTTTTTTTTTTTTTTTTTTTTTTTTTTTTTTTTTTTTTTTTTTTTTTTTTTTTTTTTTTTTTTTTTTTTTTTTTTTTTTTTTTTTTTTTTTTTTTTTTTTTTTTTTTTTTTTTTTTTTTTTTTTTTTTTTTTTTTTTTTTTTTTTGTTTTTTTTTTTTTTTTTTTGGTTGGTGATTTATTTCATAGGGTGTTGCATGTATTTCATTGGGTGGTACATGTATTTCATAGGGTGTTGCATGTATTTCATTGAGTGTTGCATGTATTTCATAGGGTGGAACATGTATTTCATAGGGTGTTCCATGTATTTCATAGGGTGGTCCATGTATTTCATATGGTGTTGCATGTATTTCATAGGGTGGTGCATGTATTAGGGTGTTGCATGTATTAGGGTGTTGCATGCATTTCATAGGGTGTTGCATGTATTTCATAAGGTGTTGCATGTATTTCATAGGGTGGTGCATGTATTTCATAGGGTGGTACACATATCATATAAGATGTTGCATGTATTTCATAGGGTAATACATGCATTTTAAAGGGAAGGACATGTATTTCATAGGCTGTTGCATACATTTTGCAGTGTGTTACTCTTGTTCTTGTCTCAGTTTAATCTGATATTGTTCCTTCTTACACGTTAAAATCTATGAATTGATGCTACTTATTTGAAAAGCATTATAACAAGAATAGGCATTATTATATAGAACATATTGCTTCTCTTTATTTATTCGTTTTGTTGTTTATTTTTTAGTTTGTTTTATTTATTTATTTACCTACTTACTTACTTACTTACTTTACCTGCAGCAGTGTCACTGTGATCATCTGTAGTTTCTTCTGATAGTTGTTGTGCCACTGAGGCTCAGTGTTGTAAAACACGGGCTTTATCTATGTTCCTGTATAACTAATGGACATAAGTGACTTTGTGGACAGATGGGCTTTTGGCACTCAGCATTCTTATTTTTTAAGCTCAGTGAATTGTGATGCTGGGGGCAGAGTGGCTAGAGCAATGCTTTCAGCAGGAAATGACATTTCTGACGGACAGATCACTTTTGTTGCTGTGTCCTGATTGAAGGTGCATCTGCCCTTTTCAGTACAAGACCGCTTTGCGTACTTGACTATATCTGAGCAATGGACGCGTCTCCAAATCTATAGAAGGGAAGATTGGTGTTTGTACTGTCATACAAAACAATGGCACGCAATCTGGTGCCAAAGGCTTGAACAGACGTTGCCTCCTCCTTATCACAGGACAGGAGCTATTCAGCTTTAATAGGCTCTTGATGTGTAGACAATGAAATATCAGCTCAGCGTATTCGCAGTTTCCCTCCTCAAACTGCATATCGTCCTTTACTGTCACCCACTCGCAAAAACTCCAACAAATCAGAGCAGGGCTGCAGTATAGGTTGATCCTCCTGTCTTTCCTCCTCCTCCTTCTCCTGACTGCTTCTGAGGTAGTTTTCCACAAAACATCCAGTCTCACTCACAAAACAGATTGAATTCCATTACGAATTCACGAGGGATGTTTTTAATTATATTAAAATTTTTGTTTAATACAGAATTAAATAAGAGCCGTTGTTTTACAATGCAACATCCTGGGCTTCTTTAATTTAAAAAAAACTAAACATTTATCCAAGCTGTGTTCTCAAGGCTATGACTCTGCTGGACATTATGTAAGGAACATATTGAGTCAGTGTCTCTGCTGGACATTACGTAAGGAACATATTGAGATGCGAATCGCCCTCTAGATTTTTCTAACACTCGCACCTCTGTGAGGCATAGCATCATGCTGCCTTTAGGGGTAAGGAAACAGATGTGGCGGAGCAAAGGGGAAGTAAAACACACTGTCTGTTTTGCTTTGCAGTACAGTGCACCGAGCCTGGGTCAGGCAGTCACTGTGGCGAAGGCACAATTGGAGGACAAGGGCCACCAAATGCTAAACACGTCCACTGCTGCGTTTCCTTAAAAAAAAAAAAAAAAAAAAAATCCAGCTTCCCTGCGCCAAAAGGCCCCATTGAGCCTCAGCCTTTGGATTCTGTTTGAAGAAACCACTCAAGCTGAAAATTTCGTTTTTCTGTTTTGCTTCCTTTCTCCTTTTATATATGGAGGTGGTCTGAAGTTAAAGAAAAATACCAACAGCAAGGCCAACCACAACTACAAAAATTGGGATGCTATTTTGTGCTTTGGTCAATCCCTGAGTCTTCACAGCATTTCTCAATCGCGCAGTGGATTATAATTTCTTTTAACAGTCAAATTGCAAGCCTTCAGCGGCTTTTCACCCCATATTTAGGTCATTTTTTGTGCTTGTATCCAACCTGCTCCCTTGGTTGCCTTGCTGAATAGGAGATACAGGCATGGGATAAAGGGGGGTTCGCAATTCTCAGGGGTCTTTCCCCACAGCCAGCCCCTCTTCGCTATTATTTATCACTTTGAAGCAATCCACGTCAAAGGATCTCCAACACAGTTTCAAATTCTCACCGTTGATTCTGAAAAAAATTATTTTGTGCTCTTTTTGGTCACCATGTCTTTTTTTCCCCCTCATATTTGAAAGTATCTTACACTTCTCTCTGGAATGATTTTTTTTTGTGTGAGTTCTGAAAAACAGCCTTGACCCTTCAGAAGGCCTTTTAAACTGACCTCCCTTTGAAACTTGTTTGCTCTTAGCATGTGGCCAGATGTGTCACAGTGTTGCTTTTCGAACATTGTAACACATGAGCTTTCTTTCATTTGGAAGTATTTATACCCCCCCCCCAAGTGCGGCCGTTCCGAATTTTCCTTACTGTATCCACATAGTATGACCCAATCGTCTCATCAACCTCCCAATCGTCCATGCTAATGGTCCCATATGTTTGTTAAAAATATGAACGCTTTTTTTCCACTTCGATTTGTGTCCTAGCCTCTCTGCTGAGCCCCATTCTCCCTAGAGGCGAGCTACTCACTATTTATACAGCAGTAGCAGCTGAGGCCCTTCCACGAGGGGGAAATTATCATGGAAACTTCAGATTAACCCAGCCATTGTAAATTGTTCCTGAACACTGCTGAACCGGTCTCATATCATGTACTTAGATTATTCTACACCCACAAGCTAAAGGAATGGCACAGGAAGTTGATTACAACTACAGCTTCATATATGTGGCCCTTCTGTTGCCACAGAGTGGGGTATGGTTTATAATTGGCCATGAGTGTGCTCAGGTCAAGCAGGATTAAAATACTCCAAAGACTCAGAGCAACTTGAGCACCTGCGTCTTTTTATGCTTGGGAACCTGAATTGAAAAACTTAAAAAGGAGGATAACACTTTTAGAAGCCCTACACAGCATCCCATGCATCGTATTGGTGCATAATTCAGTGTGAGTAGCAATGACCTTGATAACAATAATAGGAATATATTCACTAGAAAGATTACAAAACAGGGCAGAGGGATTAATGGAGCATCTAACACTTTACTAATTTATTAGCTAGACCATCAGCTGCGATGCAACTTGCAGAATATTTTGTGTGGAAATCTACTTTGTGAAATTGCAACTGCACAAATTTTTTCACAGAGATGTTTGTTGGTAAATGAGACCTTTTATCTGTACCCATGATCGATGCATGTATGCGGACGTCACATGACTCACCTTGGCCCAAATCTATGGAGAATCTGCTGTAATTTATTTAAAAAATGGCAAACTCCTCCGAATATTGTGGCGTTTGCTTGATTTCGGGTTCATTTCCGCGATCACGAAATCCTGGATGTACTGACCTTCTAACAACGTTTCTGAATTAGGCCATCATTATATTGCACATAAAATTCGAGTTCGGCATGATTGTCGTCATTTTTTCTCAACGTTGAACTGCAGGAGAGATACGATGGCTGCACTTTATTTTTCTCATCTTTCATCAGCCTTGCCACATACCTGCATATTTCTGATTGTGAAAAGATCGCCAGTCATCGTCGTGCAAGCTCATTAGTATTCATCATAGTAAAAATGATTCTACCGCTAACCAGATTACCTCTCAGCTGATGTGTGTAGTGCAGCAGGTGGCGAGTTACGGAATGAGGAGCTGCACTGTAGCTACAGCTTCGAGGTCCGTCACATCGCTATGAAGCACATTCTGTTGAAACTTAGCTATACTCCAAATAAAATATTTTGGCTTTAACCAAAGTAAATTATGGAGTAGATTTTGAACATCTGGCTGTTAAATGTCCTTGTGGTCCAGGTTATTATGAATAAACAACTGATCGCCAGGATATTCAGTTCAATTTTATATTGATAGCACTTTTAACAATGCACGTTATCACAAAGCAGCTTTACAGAAATATCGTAATTTCTGATCTCAATTAAAAATGTATAAATTTATCCCTTATGAGACGCTGGCAAGGGAAAACTCACTGAGACGACATGAGGAAGAATCCTTGAGAAGACCCAGACTCAGAAGGGAACCTATCCTCAACCTATGGGTAACACTGCACTGTAAAACCGGTGTAAAACCACTGTAAAACTCCAAAAACTGGAAGAAACTAATTACCCCAAAATTTATAAGTTGACAGAACTTCTTATAAATATATATATATATATATAAAAAATTCTAATTACAAAGTTACAGTTAATTTTTTTTTATATTTAAGTGTATTTGGCTTAAAGTACTTAATTTTTTCCGAGGTGATTAGTTTCCTCATTCAGTTAAATGAACGTATCCGGTTTTTACAGTGTAGATAGTGTGATTTTAAATAATTGATCTTATATAACTACATATTATATAGTCACTGTTGTCAGTGGAGTAATTTGTTGTCACTTAATTAAGGATCATTTCTCACAAACCTGTTGAAACACGAATAATGGGATCTGACAGTAAAGCATTTAAGACTGGAAAATATCATTTTGGATTTTGTGTTTTGGGAATGTTGTGTATCGGGTGCATTACAATGAGTCTTCAAAAAGTCTTAATTCAAAGCTAAATTCGATTTAGTGGTATGTTCGAGTGTTTGTGTTTCTGAGTTCTGCGTACTACCAGACAGTTTGTCACCAGTATAGAGTGTTATGTAGGCCAGTCAGTGTTCCAGCCTCATTGTTGTCCTGTGCAGTGGGCTGATAATCAGTCGTGCAGGATTGCTTTATGCCGTGGTCCTCTGCGTTGAGTGTGTTCGTTTTTATGTGTCTGTCGGACATGCTACTTGAGATTGCAAAACGAGAGAGGGCGGCGGAAAAGAGGTGGTGTATCAAAGTTCAAAAAAGTGACATTTTTAGTCAGCAGTAGTATTTTAGTGCTCACTGAGGCTCTCTTGTTCGGCTTGTCAATAGCACAGACGTGTCTCGAATAGGAAATACCTGGTTAAGCAGAGATGCTTGAAACGACACTTCCTCTCTGGCAAATTTAGTGGTGGCTGCGTGTCCTTTCCTCTGGTTTTCCAGTCCAGTTCGAACAGATTCTCAATTCACTCTTATGTGTCCCTTATCTTTTGTTTTCGTCATGAATCTTTGTGAGGGTGTTTGTGTGTGTGTGTGTACTATTATGTACTCACACAGCTCACTTTAACTACGATGTGAGGTTTATGAATTCATGTGTGAATAAAGGCCACGTTAAGTACATGTTAGTGCATGTTTGTTAGTTAATGTATTAATGAAAGGCGTAAACTAAAGCAAGCATGCTCTACAAGCGAGAATATGAATTTGCATATTATAAGAAAGAATATGAATGAAACGTGCATCAATTCATATTGTTTTATATAATCGATATATAAACTAATCGTCGGTATTTTTTCATATTTTGCCGTATGCAGCTACGTCATCGGATAGCGCTGGGTCACGGTCATAATTTACATAGTGATCCACAGTGACATCTACGACTACAACACTGGAAAATAATCTTATAGAACACTGGTTTTAAATGTTAATAGATAATAGCGTCTGGTTAATGAATAAACGTTACTGTATTAATTTCACCCTTGTGGGAAGAGGAAGAGTGGACCGGGCTGGGGCCCGTGCGACCCAGAGCGCTTACTAGTACTACAGTGGGATTTAAAGAGAAATGCATGGAGAATGACTCAAAACAGGTTGAGATGAAATGATTGGTGTTTATTATTATTGCGTCTGTAAACATTCGATAAAGACGATCAGTGTAAATGATGAAAGTAGCCTAATCCAGCGCCATTCAATGATGCTGCGTACGGCAAATTATATAAACACATAGAAATGATGCACGTCTAATTCCTATTCTTTCTCATAGAGCATGTTCGGATTAGTTTACCCCTATGTGTTCATTAATACAATAACTAACAAACATGGGCTTAAGGTGGTCGTTATTCACACATGAATTCATAAGACTCACGTCGAAGTTAAGGTGAGCTCTTCATTAGTTTGTGATTAGTACATTCCTTAACTCATCATTAGTTCATATTTAAGTAGGTATTAATTCAGGGAAATTAGTGCATGATTATTCATGTACCATGCTTGTAAAGTGTTTCCCAACTTTCGTTGAAAAAGCAGCTTCCACTTTCTGTGGAATCAGGAGAGGCTACGGAAATGAGAAAACAAACATGCAGACACACACACAGTACAATCTCTCTCTCGTTCTCTCGCTCATCTCATATTTTGAAGGTAGATAATGCAGGAATTTAAAACATTAGCTAACAGCTGAATGGGAAATAAGCACGCCATGCTTCAGACACGTCCCCCATTCTTTTTGAGTCGCTCCATCAGGATTGCAGTTTATTGAGTTTTGCCAATCCAACCAATCAGAAATGCGTCTGCTCCATGGTTAATTCCCTTCTAATGTCTCTATTTTCTAATTCCTGAATACTTTTTGGATATTTTCAGGTCTTTTGCGCTGTTTTGGAGTTGACACTTGTGCAGAAATATTGCTGAGACCTGGCAACCCTGCACATCGGTTGCACATTACCTTTCTGGGCCTGAGAGTTAATGTTTACTAATGCTCATTTGATCATATTCTAATGCACAGTTTTAGCGTTGGAATGTGTCATTATTAAGTTTCAGTTTAAAATGGATACCTAAGGCACATATTCAGGCAATGCGTATTTATGCTGTATTGAAAATGTATCAGACACCAAATGTATCATATTGTACCGAGTTTCATTTTGTGCATTGTTACACCCCTAGTTGCTACCCATGACTGTTTTGTGGCATGTTGTTTGACTGTGCTTGATGGCCAAATGAAGTCTTAGACCATCCTTCAGTCTTATTACTACGATAAGCTCCATGCTCTCAAATGACCACCTGAGGACCTTCAACCCCCCTTTGCTATAAACTTGCTGTTGGCTTGGAGATTGTATCCAGTGCCTCATGCTAGACATTTTGGCATTACGTCTTGGCTTTACAGGACTTTTTATGCATCAAGCAAAGCCTAGTTGTGGAGATTATTCTTGAGGATGAACAGGTACTTTGTTAGTATATGTGATTAGAGCAAAACTAAGGAGATGGCATTTTGCTGAAAATTCTTGCAGGAAACGAAGTATAAACTTGATTCAACTCACTGTAGCTTCTGCGATTATTAATTTGGGAGTTCTGTGCTACTTGCTGAATCCACACTCCAGAACTTATATTGCAATAAAAATCAACAAAAACATAACAGTATAAGAACTAAAAAGCAGCTTTTCTCTTTCAGAGAGACCTTTGGACAGTGATAAAGGTCCTGTTGAATGTTCACTGCTAATTTGGACTTAGTCAACAGTTTGACATCTGTGTTCCCTAATGAGCACTAAGTACCTGATATAACCATCTAATTATCAGATGCTAATTGCACCCCAACTCATGCTTGTTTTGGGAAGCCTCATTGAGGTTAGACTTAGTATGCTTTGCCTTTTTTGTTCTTCCTTCCTTGTTCTCATAGCATTCCATTCTGCTGAGTTGTCAAAATAGCCAGTCTTCATATCCTCATTAGAAGAGCGCCATTGTACGGCAGGCGGCAAGACGCCGTGCTGCATTTTGACTAATAGGAGTTGGCTGCAGCCCCTGGAGAGTCTAATGACCGCCGGTGTCAGACGCTTTCCCTGCCAGGCTCATGGCTCAGATGCAGCACGCTGCCTAGAGCAATGTGTTTGTCTGTCTGTCTGTCTGTCTGTTTGCATATGTACATGGAACAAAATGAATCACAAACACCCTTTCACAGTAGTCGTGTCTATGCTTGAGACACAATAGCTGGACCGGATATGCAGGATATGAGCTTGAGTACACCCTGCTGGTCTTCCAGCACTTCATCACTTAGGATAGAGCTAAAAACTGAATTTTATTAGTAAATGGAAAATGAAATTACAGTAAATCAGAGCTACTGATACCATTCCAGTACTTGATTTACATTGTCAGTTTATCCTGATTGTCTGTTTTCAGCCAGTTCTCAGACAATGCAGTAGAATTCACTTGCTCATTTGCCATTTTTGATTTATAAAAAAAAACCATTATTCATTCTACTTCATCCATGATTTGTGCACAACCAAACAAACAATTCTTTCAAGTTTACCAATAAGCAAATAGGTAAAGACCAGGCCTTTTGGAATAATGTGTTCTGGACAGACGAATCAAAGATATAGTGGTTTGGCTACAAACAGTAGACATGTTTGGTTCAGACCAAAGACATCTTTTCAGGAGAAGCACCTCATACCAACTGTGAAGCACGGTGGTGGAAATGTTATGGTTTGGGGTTGCTTTGCTACCTCAGGGACTGAACAGCATGCATTCCTTGATTCAACTTTGAATTCTGCATCACATCAAAGAGTGCTTGAAGATAATGTGAGCAAATCCACCAAGGAATGGCTGAAAAAGAAGAAATGACGGGTTATGGAATGGACTAGTCAGAGCCAGGATTTGAATCTGATTGAAATGTTGTGGGGGGGATGTTGTTGAAACAGGCAGTACATGCAAGAACACCCTCAAACATCTTGCAACAGAGAGAATATTGCATGGAAGAGTTAAAAAAATAAAAATAAATCCAGAAAGCCATGGACAATTATACAAAATGCTTATTTAGTAATTATACAAAGTTATTTCTGCTAAAGGGGGCAATACTAACTTCTGAGTCCAAGGGTGTACTTTCATACCAGAGTGCTGTTGAATTCTCTGAAAGTGTGCATTCATTTTCTATAATAGGACAACTCTGACAATAGTTCCAGAATTATCCAATATTAACCCGATTATGACGATACTCTGATTAAGAAACTAGCATGTAAACAGCGGTTATTGATGACCTTAATCCGATTAAAGTCATACTCGAAGTAAACACAAATAGAGTTAAGACGTATGGAGTATTCCTGTTTTAGTTGCATTATCGACGTGTATTACAGACATGTACACACCTTAATCACACTACTAACGTCATGTGGGAGTTTTCACCGCATTGTGTGACAGGACACGTACACACACGGCATTGTGCAACCGTTTGACGGCAAACAAGAGAGCACGGCTGCGTCCCAATCCACGTACTTACCTACTACAGTGTATAGTAGGTGAAATACATGTGTTTTGGCCACTATATAGTAGGTAAGTACGCGGTTTGGGACGCGGCCCACGGCTTCAAGCAGTCGTCTATTAGCACGTACAGCACGAGAAATAATTAACTGCACTTGAAGCGTTCGTAAAATTAAAACTGAAACACACAAAACTGTATACGGTACCATAACGAAGACCAACTGTATGTCGATACGTGAAATTCTGGAGGGACGTCGG
This sequence comes from Ameiurus melas, assembly GCA_012411365.1. Lineage (NCBI taxonomy): Eukaryota > Metazoa > Chordata > Actinopteri > Siluriformes > Ictaluridae > Ameiurus > Ameiurus melas. The sequence goes on along the minus strand of CM022756.1, from coordinate 33,839,873 downwards.
CCGGCGTGGCGTGAAGGATTAACGTGACGTTAATCCATCTATGTTCTATAACATGAAACACCTGAACATGAAAGGAATATTCTAAAAACGACTCATGTAAACACCTTAATCAGAATATTGTCTTATTCAGAATAAGCTCAATAATTCGATTACTGCTGTCCATGTAAACGTCGTCACTGTGGTAGAAGCACAATAATACACTTTGAACCATGCTTTTATTCCTTAGTTAAAGTCCCCATGAAATCAATATTGAAGTCTTGTGGCTTTAAGTATGAATATATTACCTTAAGATTATCTATAAGCTAGTGTGCTCCAAAACAAAGAAAAAAAAAACACATTTAAAATGTAAAATTTATACCACCAATACAGATAAACAATTGTGATGACTTCATTCTGCACTTCAGCTTCGCATCAGATTTTCTGTCCAAACATACTGTATGCTCTCTAGAATCTGAAGTGTCCCACCCCAACATTCTAAAAATAAATACTACTGTAAATAATGGCTTAACCAGGGCGTTGAGGTAAGCCAAACGCTATTGGCTATTTAAAACTGGGGAGGGGTCACTTGGTATGTCCCGCCCTGACTTTCTGTTTCAGTGGAAATTACGTCAACACATTTCAAGGCACTTCATGGGGACTTTAACACGTATCTCTGTTGTGAAAAGTATTTGATAATGTTCATTTAAATGAGGCTATATAAAAATGATAAGATTAACTTGCTCCTCTGAACTGCAGTGTATTTGCTATTGCTTATCATATTTTAATGTATTATTATTTTACAGACTTCTGTACTTTTTATTAGCCTCCGCCTTGTTCGTAAGCCCCTACAGACGGGGTGAAGAGACTTAAATAGGCACACGCATCACCATAACAGTGCATTTGTACTATAACTGGCTAGATGTGTGTTGTGTACTCTGTCCTTCAAACAGGGTTCAGCTTCATAGGCCAAGTTTATTAGCTTAGACATCCATCCATCCATCCATCACACATCCAGCCCCCCTTTCCCAATCTTGCACATTACAAAATATGACTTAATGCATATCTCACCGATCTCACCAAGTACAATATGAATCATATATATGCTTCTGCTACATCAGTTAGAATCGATTTGTTTACCGTTTTGTAGTATTGTAAAAAGGCTCAAATGTTTGACTTTTGTTAACAAGGTCTGTAGGTGAGGAGTGATTAGATTTAGCTTATACTGCCACTGTTTAACCCAGGGATTTTTCATGCAGTTGAGGTGAGGGCTGTGTGCAAGTCACTCGACAACCCATTTCTATAAGGACCTCAGTTTGTTCTTGGGGTCTTTATTGCAACAAGACCAAACCATTCCCACAGCTGAATGGTCTAGAAACCTAGTGTGTGCTGTAGTTTTGACATCAGTGGAACCATGTTATCCTGGAGCATGAAAAGCAGCAACGGGAAGCGATTCCTCCTTCGCTAGTTGGTTAAATGGTGAAATGCTCGGGGTGTAACGATACACAAAATTCAAATTCGATACGATACAATGGTGTGTTGACATTTTTGGTACAGCAAATATAACGATGTGTGACGTTAATCCATCTATGTTCTATCACATGAAACACCTGAACATGAAAGGAATATTCTAAAAGCGACTCATGTAAACACCTTAATCAGAATATTGTCTTATTCAGAATAAGCTCAATAATTCGATTACTGCTGTCCGTTGTAAACGTCGTCACTGTGGTAGAAGCACAATAATACACTTTGAACCATGCTGTTATTCCTTAGTTAAAGTCCCCATGAAATCAATATTGACGTTTTGTGGCTTTAAGTATGAAAAGCAAGGGGAAGCGATTCCTCCTTCGCTAGTTGGTTAAATGGTGAAATGCTCGGGGTGTAACGATACACAAAATTCAAATTCGATACGATACAATGGTGTGTTGACATTTTTGGTACAGCAAATATAAGCATCATCTGCGTAGGTTGTCGTTTTCATTAGACTAGTCATGAGTGACTCTCAAGTGCAAGGCTTTTTATTTCCCATTGTTGCAGTCTTGAATCTTGTATTCTCCACTGTACTGTGTAGCTATGAACCTCCCAGTTGCTGCTGTGATTTTTCTTTCTTTCTTGAATCGATGCGGAAATACTGACTGAATGCAGCAGAGACACGTGTGTGTGTGTGTGTGTGAGTGTGTCTGTGTGCGCGCTGCTTTGTGTTTTTGTCTAGTTTTACTGACTCATAAATACAGATGATGTGAGTGCAGATACGTGGCTGTTCAGGTACAGTACGGTCCAAATATTTTACTCCACCACTCACTGGCCATCAATATCGTGACTTACCAGGAAGTCAAAGTGCTCCCATACACAAGACGTAACAATTTGCTGACCGAAGCCAGTGCTGCGTTTCCCAAGCTACTATGCTAGCTTATTGGCTTGTGAAAACAGTGTCTTTAGGAGAAGTGTGTTTTTTTTTTTAATCTCCTGTAGCTTTTCCTGATTCAAGATAAAGAGGTAACTACAATATCAGAGGAGGGAGCATGGGCTTGATTCTTGAGTCTTGAAGTTTCAATATAACTATGAAATATATACGTATTATGAGTGGTACGTTATGTCGAGTAGCTTCCTTTATTATGTTGAATATATTGTTTATTCAGAGACTCAAATCGAACGATTTAATATTATTCACCGTATTGTTAAACCCTTAGGAAATGCAGTTCTAGTTCCAGACTCTGCTGCTGCATTGCCCCAGAGTTTGGAACTGTTTAAACTCATTTTTGCCTGCCGCTTTGTCTTGAGCATTCTGTGTTGAAAAAGCCCACACAAAGTAAGTGCTGTTACAGTCAGTTCTGAGATCTCCACGTGCATCACTGAGATCCTGTTTTAATATTGCGGTTTCCTATTTCAATAGGAGTCAGTTTACAATCTGTGGCATCAATCCTCTCATCATATTAACTTGAGGCCGGTTTATTGAACACCCTGCTACCATTGTGTACCTTCACTAAATGCTCATTAGGCTGATGGCCAAATGCTTGTCAACTTCTGACACCACTAACAGGATACTCGGCTGAGGCCACCGCCAAGAGCATCAACTGAAAGCTTTCTTTTGTGTGAAGATTTCGGCTTCGCTACAATCTTTTTCCCATGCATTGTGATGCAGTTATCCTCCTTCCGGCAAGTGGCACCTTCCTGCAATGGATCTTTGGACTAGTTGTGGCCCACGACAACAAAGAGTAGGAAATCTGTTGCACTTTAGAGAAAAAGCAGATGAATTACAGGGAGTATGGTGCAGCGTAGAAGGAGGACAGTGTCGGACCCTCCCCTGGCCTCTAGCAGGTTGTTACTGAGGACTTGGCAATGTTGAGGGACAAGGATTTGAGAGTCAAGTATCTATGAATGGGAAGCGTTGGTGGTCTGGGTCCAGCTCCTCAGAAAACAAGTGGAAGAAACTGTGAAACGGAATCCTGTGGATGCGCATGGTCCTCTCGTCCTTTCATCTAGCAAACTCCAGGCAGCTAAGCTAGCAGTTTGCTGATACTCAGTATGCACCCAAAGTGCTTGGAATGACAACGGATCTATTCATGGCAAAAGTAGAGGCGAGGGCTGTGGATCTGCTCAACTCCCCCCTACAAGTGTAGACGAGGACGGGGGGGCACTTTCTCCAATGTATAATAGAGCAGAAAAGGGATTGCAAAGAAGGAAAGGAGGTAAAGCAAGGGAATGGATGAGGGAGGGAATGCGAGAGAGGGAGTGTGGGTTGCAGGAGGGTGGGAGAGAGAAAGAAAACGCTTCCACGCCGAATGATTGAGAGAGGCGGAGAGGAAGCAGAACTCCCTCAAATGAAATGAGGTGAAAATAATTCAGGCATTAATCAAGCCTAGCCGAAAAGGAGGGTCCCCGCCCCCCTTCTCGTGCACGCGCCCTCTGTGAAAGCGAATGGAAAGGTGAATGAAGAGCTCGAGATTGGAACCTAGAGAAACTGCAGGTGCTGGTGAACCATGTCGGAGTCCAGCAACACCGTGGCGTGTCAGGCCGATCAGGTTAGTCATTTTTCTTACTGTGACTTTGGTAGAAGTGCCCTAACACTGTAATAACCAACAGTTTCGTCTATTCGTTTTTTTTTAAAGCAAAAGTTCGATACCTTAGCTGTAATTCGGAAATCATTAAGGTGGCAATTTTTCTTGTGAAAAATTGAATAAGTGCACAAGAGTACATTATCCCAAGCATCAAAGCGACGATTGTCTGAAGCTGCCCGGACGACGGCGCAGGGTCCTGAAAGAATTGAATTAATCAAGGCCAAGCATTGTTTGCACCGCCTTATTTTTCAACCATCATTCAGGGGGCCTGTGACGACTCAATAGTCCATATACCACGTGAGGAGGGAGCTGCAGCTCCTTAAAAAACAAACCACGTGTGGGCCGACTGAAAAGTTTTTATAACTAATTGCAGTGGGAAGTTTGGGCCGCACTAGCAGAAGGGCTGTGTGATAGAGTTTCTAAGGAAGTGGGCAGGAGAACTGTGTGACTGAATGACAGAGGGAAGGAGGAAAGTGTCCAGGCTTTTTTTTTTTTTTTTTTTTAGGGAGGCTGACTTATATTTATGCCCTTCTTTCTTCCTCTGCTTCCCTTTTACCCGCTAGGGCACTTATCACTTAAACAATCCCCAGGAAGATTTGCTCGGAAAAAAGAGTCAAAGGTATCCGTTAAGCTACTTTGTACCGCTCAGATTTACGTGGCGTGTTTATCACTCCGTCCACTGAGCCACTTGTTATGAGCGAGGAGATGTAGCAACACCATCAATCAAATATGAACGGACAACAGATTGCTTTTCTTTTCTCCTCAAGATTAACTGTAATTGTGTTGAAACAGTGTTGCTGGATTGTGTGAGTGTATATATATATATATATATGTGTGTGTGTGTGTGTGTGTATATATATGTAGAACTTTTTTTGTATTTGAAATATGTTAAAGCATAATTATATGTTATCCACATATTACTCCAGTGGCGTGGCTATGTTCTTTTGTTTCACTGTACAAGTATCAACGGATATAATGTTGTTGCTGGTGGAGGCACTGTCTCATTATTTTGATCATTGTCTCCACACTCAATGTAGGAAAGCTGTTTTAGGTGGCCAGCTGTAGAGACTGATTATATGTGACATATGTGCAGAACTGCATCCGCACAAAAGCACGAGCCCCAGGAAGATTTGTCGGAAATAAAAAGTGAAGAGGCGCAGTTACGCCACTGTGCCTCTCGGATGTACAGTATATGCAGCGTGTTTGCTACTACCTCTACGGAGTTCACTCGCAAAGCAGGTGGAAATGGAACAACACTATCATTTTTTTTTTTTTTTTTAAACATGATCAATCAAAAAAAAAATAATTTTATTTCTCCTGAAGATTAACTATTTTAAAATAAACTAAAGGCACTAAAGGGTAAGAGTATGTCAGACGTGCCTGCTCTTCTAGATGAACATGTGTGTAATCGGCTTGCACGATATTGAATGTTTCACATTTGACCAATTAATCAATTATCAATGAGTTTATTGTCCAAAAATGATACGCTGAAAAAGCACTTTGAGCGGTTACACCAACTAAACGAGCATTTACACCATTTCAGGTTTAAGGAGAGTAAGTGAGGACGGGCGTAATAATAATACCCGGGAACTGCTTGCCGGCAGTGACAATTGCTGGATGGTGTATTTTTGGTATGATTTTTTTTTAAAAGGAAAAAAAATTGCATAACTGCATTTGTGATATAATCCTTTTTACAAATTGGCTGTATAATGTCCACATGGCTGCGATGATCAGTGCAGGAACAAAACAACTCAGCAGATTTAATCATTTTATAATTATCATCACAAGTTATTTTATTTGGAAAGTGTTAGATACGGTTTATTTTTATTTAGCTAAAAAAAAAAAAGGGGGGGGGTGGGCATATATCCATCGATCCATCTTCTACCGCTTACTCCTTTTCAGGGTCTTGGGGGGAACCTGGAGCCTATCCCAGGGAGCATCGGGCATTAGGCAGGGTACACCTTGAAAAGCTTGCCAGTGGGGGGCATATATATTTTTAAAAAACATTTCTGTCCAAATAATATACTTGTCTAAGTTTTTTTTTTTTCCCCACATTAACGAAGTCAAAATATTCTCAATTTACTATGACAGAAAGCACACGAGATAAGCGGGGGAAAGGGCGGGGCTTCCTAGGGGTGTCCGTTAATATTGGAGAATTCAATACACCTGCACAAATCATTCCAGATTAAAATGTGTATCGTACCACTGTACTACAATGTTCAATTGGGGATGCTTCTGAGCAAATTATGTAAAGGGTGTCAGGTCTGGAAATATCATTTAATCAGAATAAATGTCGCTGGACATTGTGGCAGTGTACTTTTGACTAGTGAGGTTTCAATCGTTAAAACCTCATCTCTATAAAATATTAATCCTGCTTCTTGAATTGCTTTCTGATTGTCCATGTCAGGCGTCAGTTTCTTCTGCCTGTACCTTCAACACATTCTTCTGTAACTGCTAAAGGGTTTTCTTAGGTAAACCGTATGCTTCAGTAATAATTGCACTAATAAGAACTTGTAAGAAAGTGATCATTTTTCCGGCTCTGACAGAGCCCCGCATGCTTTCACAGCATGGACAGATTATTTTGCTGAGGTATGCAGTGGACTGACATCCAGTTCAGGGTGTATTCGTCCTGGACCTTATCACTCAGTGTGTGAGTTTTATTAGTAGAGCAGAAGTTGAATGCTCACTGTTTGTATGTGGTAGTATGGTTGTTCAATACATGGATGTCATTCACAACACAAGGACATTACATCAGAGAGGCAGGCAGAGCATGAATGCGAGGAAGCAAGCAGACACGGGGACAGACATATGGTTGCTCGGAGGCAGCAGCCGCTCCGATTCCGCCTCTTGTCTCACACTGACTATCCTCCAAGGCATACAGCTGCCAGTCTGTAGTGCACATGTTCTACTAAGCGCACACGCTCTCTCTTTCTATTACGTTTCCTCATCTTTCTGAGGCTTTTCTATGTGTTGTTTTCTGTGTTGTAACAGTCGGTATTTTAGTCGGTATAATTGCATTCATACAATTATCCGATCGTGTGACAGCAGCACAATGCATAAAATCATGCAGATACAGGTCAAGAGCTAATCGGGTAATGTTAACACAGACAAATAAACAAGAAGCAGACCCCAAAGGACAAAAAGTGAGTTCTGCAAGTAGAACTTAGTAGAGCTGATGAGAGAGGTCAGAGAAGAATAGCAATAGATAGAGAAGATGGTTGGTATAAGTCATCAAATTAATTTTGACAGGTCAAAGGTTATCATCAATCATAATATTTCGACAGGTGTACGTTGTTGCTTAATGATCATAGGAGATTAAACATAAAGGCACCATTCACACGCACATACAGATGCATCGAAAGAAATTAGCATATTTAAAAAGTTCGTTTTTTCCTGTAATTTATTATTATTATTATTATTATTATTATTTTATGTGGAACTTTCATATATTGCAGATTCATTACGCATAAATTGAACTATTTCAAGCCTGTTTTTGTTTTATTCTAGATGATTACAGCTCATGGAAATCAAACATCCAGTATCTCAAAATACTAGAATAAAGAATTTATAATACAGAAATGTCGACCTGTGAAGATCTCTAATCAGCTGATTAACTCGAAACACCTGCAAATGTTTCCTGAGCTTTTAATCTCTCAGTCTGGTTCAGTACACACAAACACAATCATGGGGAAGATGAAAGTAAAATGAAAGTAAGTAAAGCACCCAGAGTCTGGAGGACGAGTGGAGAGGCACAGAATCCAAGATGCACACATACATACAGTTGCAATCAAAATGATTCAACCATCCCATTACAAATCCGGTTTATTGTCAAAATTTACAGATTTTCAGCTGTTTGTATTGAACAAATCAAACAAAAGCAATTGAAATATTTCAACACAACGAATGCTACAAAGAATCTTATCCCATTCCTCATGAGCATTGGCCTCCAGTTCAGTAATATTCTTGGGTTTGCGTGCTGCAAACACCTTCTTCAAATCTCACCAGAGATTTTCTATGGGGTTCAAGTCAGGTGACTGTGATGGCCATGTAGAGTCTTCCAGGCCTTCTTTTGCAACCAAGCCTTGGTGGAATTTGAGGTATGCATGGGATCGTTGATCTGATGCCCAGGCGTCAGCTTCCTCACAGATGGCATTACATTTTCCCCTAGGATTTCCTGATTCTTCAATGAATCCATCTTTCAATTCAATTCAATTTTATTTGTTTAGCACTTTTTACAATAGACATTGCCTCAAAGCAGCTTTACAGAAATAGAAACATGATATACAGATATTAAAGGTGTGAATTTATCCCAACTGAGCAAGCCACTGAGTGCTGACGGTGGCGAGGGAAACCTTCTTCGTTTAGTACGCGCCTTATGTAAATGTACGTTTTTAATGCAAAATCCAAAGACCCCAAATGTAGTTCAAAAAAGGCCTGGATCACATGTGGGAGCACTGATTTACTTAGTGTAGTACAGATATTTTTCTAATCCGTCTGTTTGACAAAGATTACCAATGGACAAAATGTTCCAGCAAATTACTTGACCCAACAGTAATCATTTGGGTGAGTTAATCATTAGCTGTCAGCAAATGCTCAAATGTTTTCTTCAAGAAACTTATCTGTGCTAAGACTTCACATGAGATCATATAGTAACCATTTTGCATAACAGCTTATAACATACCTGATACTCAGTGATGATAGCAGGAGACTGATATTATGGCTGATTTGTGGCTCCTGTTTGGCTCTGAGCTGCAAATGGCAAGAGTGAGATGGTCATCAAGCACTGTTATGATGGAAAAACAAATGCTTTGAGGATATGAAAAGAGAGCAGTTCTCTCCTGAGAATATAGGCCAATGCAAATGGAAGGATTATTTTGTCTGAACTTGCAACGTTACTATAACCCATTTTTTTTGGGTACATGGTTGAGCTTACCTTGTCAACCTCAATTAAACTTAATTGTACTTTAGCACTTTCTTCGACTTAACATTCCAAAAGTGATAAAGGAGGTGAATATACTAGCAATGTCAGACACAAATTTACAACAAGTTATTGTAACCTGTAGCCTATCACCAACTGATTTCGCATAATCTGTAACATGGTTTTTTGATCTTCTCGTTCTTTGTTGTACGTTATAAGTATTGGTCGAGATCATGTCGGGTCTCTGAAGCAGGAAACGCTTCTGCAGAGGGTACAGTGGCGCCGGGGAGCGCTGTCATCCTTGTCGGCAGAAGGGAACTATCCTTTCAGCACCCCAGTGGTAGTTGCATGAGGAGCATTCTTCCTGTTTTGGGTGCGTACCTCCAATCCGACGTCACATACTATGCCAGTGAGCCCTCTAGATCTGCTTGTTTCCCTACAAAAATAAACTATTCACAAAAAGCTTGAGAAAACAAAAATGTTTTCAGCCTGGACTCTGAGACGGTGTCTGAGGCCCGAACACTTAATTTGAAGGCTGTTCCATAACTGTGGGGCTTTGTAAGAGAAAGCTCTTCACCCTTCTGTAGCCTTCAGGATTCAAAGTACCGACAAATAGCCTGCACCTTTTGATCTTAGTAGGCATGGCAGATCTTAAAAGACCAGACATTCACTCAGGTACTGTGGTGCAAGACCATTTAGTGCTTTAGTGCAATGTGAAATTTTTACTAGGAGCCAGTGCAGTGTGGAAGATCGGGGTGATGTGGTCGTATCTTCTGGTTCTAGTTATGGCTCTTTCAGCTGCTTTCTGGACTAACTGGAGCTTGTTTATACTCCGACTGGAACATCCAGACAGTAAGGCATTACAGTAATCCAAACTAGAGGTGACGAAAACATGACAAAATTTTCTGCATCGTGTAGTGACATTATATTTCTTATCTGAGAAGTATTTCTGAGATGAAAGAAGGCTGTCATAATATAATTATGATTATTACCTTACTTAATAGTAATAATATTACTTATTTATATGATTTTGAGTGACTTTTCTTGTGCTTTTGAGTCAGTAGTGGCCTTCTTCTACTCTGTTGGATTGAAGGGAAATAGAAAATGACCTATTTTAACCTCCACATATACAAACTGTTGATTTGATTATGTTGGAGGGATATTCAGGTCACAGGTATATATACAATTTTGACACCATAAACTCCAAAGAGACAAGGTTACATCCATCAAGATATCTTTAATGAGCCAGCAGAGGGGCCCGCAATTAAGATTAAAATAAGAAATTATACAACGTTTAATGCTGTTTTATCACATGTAATACTAGTATAATTTCCAATATAACAGAGTTTTTATTATAATTTTTTTGTTGTTGTTTAACAGTTTTAGCGACAATAACAATTAGGCTTTGTATTGCATCACCGCAATATAAGGCAAATTGCTATGCTGATAAAGCGACACAAAAACATGACCACAAGCTAAAACAGTAAAACAGTATTGGCACTTTAGTTGTGTTTATTAAACTCAGATTAATGGAGCGAGAGGCAGGCCATGCAGTTCTAGTGCTCTGTTGTCTGTAATTACTCGCGCAGACAATTGAGGATGTTTTGAATAACTTTAACTTTGCCATCACTCACTTTCAGCAGTCACTGCCTCCTCCACTCAATCATGAGCTCACTGCATTACTCATATTCCTAATGTGCTTTATAGGTCAGTAGTAGTATTTTATAATCGATGCAAAATTTTACTGGGAGCCAGTGCAGTGTGGATAAGATCGGGGTGATGTGATCGTATCTTCTGGTTCTTGAAAGGGGTCTTTCAGCTGCTTTCTGGACTAACTGGAGCTTGTTTATGCTCCTACTGGAACATCCAGACAGTAAGGCATTACAAACAATAATCCAACCTAGAGGTGACTAAAGCATGAGCTAAGTTTTCTGCATCATGTAGTGACATTATATTTTTTGTCTAAGCAATATTTCTGAGATGAAAGGCTGTCCTTGTAATATTATCCAGATGAGCTTCAAATGAAAGACTTCAAAAGAAAGGGGTCAATAATCACACCAAGGTCTTTTACTGCTGTACAGTACTGTATGAGTTACTGTGTATTCAGAACGCATACTTGTAGCGTTGTCCTAGTACAAGTTCTTCTGTCTTGTCAGAATTCGGTAGAAGGAAGTTAATAAGCATCCTGTATCTAAAGGCTTTTACACATTCCTCAACTTCATTAAGTCTTCTGGCTTTGCTGAAACATACGACTGTGTATCATCAGCATAACAGTGGAAGCTAATTCCATGTTTACGAATAATTTGACCCAGAAGTAGCAGATATAAAGAAAAAAAAAACAACAACATTGGGGTTAAAACAGAACCTTGCGGAACACCAAAATTGACCTCCTTTGAGTTTGTGGTCCATGTGGACACAATTCCTGCAAATTTTTCAGGCACACATTCATTGGATTCAGATTTGGTGACTGGGAAGGCCACCGAAAAACACTAAACTCATTGTCATGTTCATGAAATTAGTGTGACATGGTGCATTATCCAGCATTATTCTGGAACTAGCCATTAGAAGATGGGTAAGTTGTGGCCATGAAAGGATGCACATGGTTAGCAGCAATACTCAAATAGGCTGTGGCATTCAAACAATGATTGATTGGAATTAATGGACCCAAAGTGGACCGCATCTGCACAATTTTTTTTACATTGCTGCCAAAATGTGACCACGTGCCAAAACAAGACCACAAAACATGATCACATGATGCACTGTTATGAATAAAACACTATTGGCCTTTTAGTTGTGTTTAGCAAACTCAGATTGAGAGATGATGGAAGAGGCAAGACGTACAGTTCTAGTCCTCTGTTGTCTGTAAACTTTAATTTCACCATCACTCAGTTTCCGCAAAGTTATTACTCATTATCTAATGTGATTTCAATGAAGACTCACCAAAAGTCCTAGTACAAGAAACAACAAAAATATAGTTTTAAAGCAATACTAAAGTAAACATACTGTAGTCAAGTCTTTTTCAGCTGGCCCTGGATTTTGCATTAAAATTTTACACTTATTGTATTTGGCAGATACCAGAATACACAAATGACCGGATAAGTAGATGGAACATCCCTTTTAAATTTGGAAACGTTCTGAATATTTCTCAAGTTAATATAACGTATAGGTTAATATAAATATTTAAATGACAAACATTCAAATACAATCGAAATGTACTGGTTTTAACATTTTACACATAATGGGGGTTTGGACGAATGTAAATGCAGATTAGAGGTTTATTATGAGACACAGGCAGACAAGTATAGACGTGAAAACATAGACGTAGACGTGGAACATAGTGAAACATAGACGTGGTCATAAACAGGCCAGGTCAGGCGATCGAAAAACGAGCATTAACGAGGCTAAACAGGAAAAGAAAAATGAGGGCGAGAACAACAAAGCTATGGCACATGAAACAAGGAACAAAGGGTTGGTTTTCAGAAAACTGACAGAATACTTTGCAATGTACATAGATACACGAGGTTTTAAATAACAAACGTAATCGGGGTCAAACACGACTGCTGAGAACAATGCTGACACAAAAATGAAACAACCAATAAAAATACAGGGACGGAGACAGGATCTAAACTATAACAAAACACATGTGTCAAAAGAAAACAAAGTCAATGTCACTGAAACCCGGAAGTGTGTGCTTGAGCTTCGGAGAGAGCTGTGTGCTCCAGTGCTTAGCGCGAGGGGAAATTGTGACAGAACCCCTCTCCCCAAAGGTGCTACTCCCAGAGCACCAGAAAAGACTCCTTCCCCTTGCTGTCCTGGCCCTCTGGTCAAAATATCTTCACAAGCCCTCAGGTCCCGAGGCAGGCTCCTCAAGGAGCCATGGGGCAGGCATGAGGCTGAGGCAGGCTCACTGGGGTCGCTAGACAGCACCCAGACGTGGGAGGCTGGGTCGTCAGCTTCAGCAGTGAGAGAAGGCAGATTGACAACTTCAGCAGAACAGGAAGGCAGAACTTGGTCGGCCGTGTCAGCAGACTCAGGTGCAAGCATAACGTTGTTGGTCCTGACATCACCCTCAGACAGGAACGTGGCTTGGGGGGCCATCTCGTCGTCCTTAGACAGGAATGTGGATTGGGAGGCCATCTCATCGCTCTCGGACAGGAACGATGCTTGGGAGGCCATCTCGTCGCCCTCGGACAGGAATGTTGCTTGGGAGGCCATCTCATCGCCCTCGGACAGGAATGTTGCTTGGGAGGCCATCTCATTGCCCTCGGACAGGAATGTTGCTTGGGAGGCCATCTCATCGCCCTTGGACAGGAATGTTGCTTGGGAGGCCATCTCGTCACCCTCGGACAGGAACAAGGCTTGGGAGGCCATCTCATTGCCCTCAGGCAGGAACATGACTTGGGAGGCCGTCTCGTCACCCTCGGACGGGAACGTAGCTTGGAAGGCTGCCTCGTCGACCTTGGACAGAAATTTGGCTTGAGAGGCATCTCATTGACCTCTAGTAGGAGTTCTGGAGATAAGACCACCTTGTGGGTCTCAGGTTGGAGCTCTGGGGAGAAGGTTGCCACGTTGACCTCTAGCTGAAGCTTGGCAGAGAAGACCACTTCTCGGGTCTCAGGCTGGAGCTTTGAGGAGGAGGTCACTCTGTTTGCCTGCTCATAACAGGTGGTGAACGTTAGGGCAGGTTTATCTGCCAGGATTGGCCCCTCCAAAAGATGTTCCAGGTCAGCCTTGGATTCTAGACTCCCAAATGCCTTTACTTCACTTGTGTTCGTCCATATTCTGAGAGACAGATGAGTAGGCTGGAATCAGAGATAACTGAAGTGAATGCTGGTGTGTCTGATTTCCTCACACTCCAGTCCTGCCACACAGTCACAGTTCTTTCATGCCCCAATCTTTGCTAAATGCTCTTTAAATACAGGCACTATGCAGTTGCTAAATGTGGTGGACTGTGAGAACACAATATAATGAAAGCAGCTCTGGAATATGTAATAAGCATGCGTATGTTTATTTGGTATGAATAATCCAAATATGGTGTCGATCTACCACACCTGGAGCATCCTTTACATGCTGTGTAAGACATGCCTTGGTGTACTCAATGAACCTAAAACAGTGTTCCCAATCTTATAGAGATCTGATTGGTACGCCTATTTCTATTTGACCAGTACCAGATTTGTACTCTCAAAAAAATCTAATAATTGAGGCAACAAATGTGTACTCAAGTCTACTTACAGCTAAGCTACTTATACGTTTTAGGCAAGACTAGTAAGATGCTTCAGAAGTCAGTTCAGAATTTATAGGTAGGTAGCTTTAAATCCTTGCTGAGGGAGTTTCTCAACCAAACATTCCACTAGGAATGAGAAGTCAAATGTGGGAATGTGCACGTTTATTAGCATTTCCAGACTTGAAGGCATTTCCAGACCTATGATTCTATGGATGAGCATGGGTTAATAAAATGTAGGTAGGGTAGGTCTGCTCAGTCCTTGCCAGTGTCTAGAGCTGAAGCTGTTTGATGGTGGAGGTGATGCTAAATGACTCCAGGCACCATACTTGAAATGGAGGTTCAATGGAGGTTACCTTCAATGGTTACATTGGAGGTAAATGGAGGTTTTGAATTGGCCAAAGATATGTCAAATTTTTCAGTTTTGGTATTAATTTCAGTCTCATGTGATCCGATCACAAGTGGGCAGCTGAGGTTTATAGCAGTTAACTCGTTAACTATTTTCTTGTGTTTCGAATGTATCCACTGACCCAAGCTGTGGAGAAATAAAAATCAACCCGTTACGCGTATCAACAGTGTGACTGAATGAGCCTCGACTGAGCCCAAAGACTGCTAACATGGCAGTACTATTGAAAGGGTATTTTGATGTTGTCCAGGATGCATCTGGATGCTTTGCTTTTCACCCTTGAAATGTAACGTGGACCCATGTCCCAGACCTCCGCACCTCCAATGACCTGAATGATTGGATTACAAGAAACATTTGACCCCATTCATATCTGTATTTAGCACGGTCTGATCTGACCACCTGATAGCATCGGTTCCGAGTCCACCTTTTTTGAGTTTGAGTCGAGACCAAGTCCATACCCAATCGAGTCTGAGTCCAAAAGGGGTCGAGTTCAACTCGAGTTTGAGTCCTTAATAGTCGAGTCCAGAAGGTAATTAAATTGAAAAACGATTTGAATTTTTATTAGATTTTTATTTCATGTCAGCAGCACCTCAACTAGTTACCTATATGTTTTTTTTTTATTATTTTTTTGTTATTGTATCACACTATATTGTCTCCTCCAGTTCGAGCTCTCCCCCACAGTTATATAAGCTGAGAGAGAGAGAGAGTACAGAGTAGAGTTACATTCAGCAGCATGTCATAACAACAAGCTTCTCGTTTATTCTGTCTAAGAATCACAACAAATTCATTTCGGAACACAGCTCTGTTCTTGTAACTTTTAAAGTTCCTAAAATGAAATCAAAATGCCCTATCAGAAGGGTTTAGGATATTTACTACAGTAAGAAGTACATCAAGACTGGAATCACAAAACGCTAATGTTTTAGAGGCGGGCGATATGACTACGATCTTCTTTCACGATCTTATTTCTCAGGTAGGTCTATCAGTATTCACGAAATTAATACTACGGAAATTTAATAAAGCAATTAAATGTAAGATATAATATACTTCACTGTATGGCATTACTGAAGCTATTCGGTCAAATGAGTGAGTGAGTGAGTGATTTTCTCTTTGTCTTTTGTTGATTGATTAGCATTAATACAGTCAGCAGCAGGTTTATTAGACTGTTGTGACATTAAGACCTAATCCACAGATCCAATATACTTTATTGACACACCTCCGATTTTTTCCCTAACTGTTTACATAGTTAGCGCTTGCTCATCCTACATTGGTTGTGTGTGTGTGTGAATGGGTGAATGAGAGTAGTGTACTTTGGATAAACCTATAATCTACCCTAGCAGTTTTGCTGTTTGACATTAAGCCTTCCACAGATCCAATATACTTTATTGACACACCTCCGATTTTTTCCCTAACTGTTTACATTCAATTAAGATAGTCTTCATAAAATAAAAATAAGAGCTCATAAAAAAGCATGTGTTACAATATTGCATGACTTATAACTAATAACTAATAACTCTCTCTCTCTGTCTGTCTCTCTCTCTCTCTCTCTCTCTCTCTTTTTTACACACACAGACACAAAGTGCACATACTCTGGTCATTAGCATGGAGATATAAACAAATTGTCATCACATACCATGGCACGAGCTGCCAATAAAGTCTTTTCTTACTAAAATTCTTCACTTTTTTTTGGATAATGTTACCGTTCGACTTTTTGTAGCAGAAAACAATACTCAGTATGAAACATGTCAGTTATAAATATAACAGGATAGTAAGAATTGAACTGTCACTTCATTTAACAAAGTTCTTAAACCACAAAAAATCCACAAAAAAATCATTGGGCTCGTCTTGGGCATTAAACTCCTGAGCTGAAAATGGGTCCAATTCTAGCCCCTGCTCATGGTAGAGGTAGTGCTCCCGGTTAAGATGGCATCCTGTTCCGTGTACAGTGTAGTGGGGGAAACTTTCGGGGTTAGTAAAACGACTGACCCTCGATGTGTATATGCTGCGTGCGCAGCTATTAAAGAAGAGGCTGCTGAATGCAGCAGAGGCCAGTGAAATTGCATGTCGTAATTCCTTGCCACATGTCGTGTCACAGGTTTGTAGTGCGCTGGATGGTACACACATCTCTATTCATTTTCATTTGACATTAATGGCGTTTTGGCAGCAGTTGAGGGTTAAGGGTCTTGCCCAAGGGCCCAGCGGTGGTAGTTTGGCAGTGCTGTTTGGAACTCCTGACCTTCTGATCAGTAACCCAGAGCCGTTAACCACCGAGCCACCACTGCCCATTCTTCTACACAAAAACTTAGTTTCTAAAATATTTTTTCGCAACATTTAAGTATCAACATAGAGTTTATGTATTAAAATTAAACAAAATAGATTATGTCGACACTTCCATCAGCTATATAGGCAAACATTTCAATGTGCTAAACCTTTTATCGCAAAAAAAAAAACATACTCTTGGATGGAAACGTGGCTATTGTTGTTTTCTGAAAATATTACCGCCGAAAAGTCGACGGGAATGACATGAGGCCCCTTTCCGAATGTCATGTCATTGCAACTCGTAATTGTCACTGTGGTTGCTACATTTTGAGACATTGCTGTGGAGTAAAGTTTGTCAGCCCTCGGGAGGCCCTAACAGCCTGGGGCCCCAAGCCGTTGCCTGCCTTGCCTGTTCACAAGCTGCGCCCCTGCTTGTTATCTTAATTTTATGTTGTTGTTGTTTATTTTTTATTTTTCTTTCCATGTTACACATGACGCAGACTCGACTAGAAAAACGTCCCCAAAATGTCCTAAAAGTCCGTGTCAAGTTCGAGTACAAATTTACCCGAATGGGTGACAAGTCTGAGTCCGTTCACTGACTTGGTCATCATTACCGAGAAGGCCCATGATATCCGTTTATGCCGTGAGCACATCGCCGAATATATGGTTAATAGCACTGAGTAACGTCGCTGCTACAGTCGAAACGTATTAATTTAACATGTTAAGACATACTAGTCTTTTATATTATAGCTTTAACCCTTGTGCGTCCTTATGGACATGTTTGTCTTCTTTCTTTTTTTTTCTTCTTTTGTTTAATATAATCAATTTATTTTTAATTTTTTTACATTTTTATCATTTTGTCTGTCTTAATGCATCAGCTATTATTCAAGATACAAGATTGCCGTTAGACCGCCTTTCAATATGTAACATTAAAAAATATATCTTTAAAAAAAAAACCGCATTTCTGCATTTAAATAAATAAATAAAAAAATCTTATATGAAAACAGAATAAGGTTCCAGAGTACACATCTTAACCAGAGAATATCACGTAGCATTATGTTTTTTTTTATTATTTAAGTGTAGCCTACTTGTGTTTCTAGATCTAGATTCATGAATATTTGATTATAGGATTTTTTTTTTTTTTTTTTGAAGAAATTGAATTAAATATGAATCTTTTGTTTTTGAAAAAGAATTTTTGGGGGAAAATATTTTCTATTTTAGTGTGTTTGGAAAACAAAAATAAAAAGCTGCTGTCCTTGTTTTCATTCTTATTCTAAAATGAAAAAAAAAAAGAATGAATGCGACATGCACAGACCTACACACACCCCATCTCGGGATTGAAAACCCGTGGTCTGGTAACTCCCCGAACTGGTAACTAGCCCCCTCCGAAATATCACACACTGCGAATTCTGTTCAATTTTTATCTTAATTAATTCATATATCATTTTTAAGTTGACTATAAGTGATGAAGATTAATTATGGTAGAGCAGCTTGTTGTACTCACACTATTTGTGTGTGTGTGTGTGTGTGTGTGTGTGTGTGTGTGTGTGTGTGTGTGGACAGGTGAACAGCTTGCGTTGGCTCCCCAGGCTATATTCCTGCATCACTTGACAGCTATGCTCACTGAGCACTAATTAAATGATTCAGTTCAGTTTTGTTTTTTTTATTCAGTTTTATTTGTATAGCGCTTTTAACAATTGTCCCAAAGCAGCTTTACAGAAATATATCTAAATAATATATATGAATATTTAGGATATATCAATTCAGGATATGGATTTTAAACGTATGAATTTATCCCTAATGAGCAGCCAGAGGCGACGGTGGTGAGGAAAAACTCTCTGAGATGATATGAGGAAGAAACGTTGAGAGGAACCAGACTCAAAAGGGAACCCGTCCTCATCTGAACAGATCCCTAAATAAATCCCTTCTATAACCGAACTAATACTACATGGTGAAATAGTGCAGTCGTGTAACCCGGAAAATTCATTACAGTTTTATGTGGTCGTATCTTCTGGTTTTAGTAAGGACTCTTGCAGCTGCTTTCTGTGTAGTGACATTATATTTCTTATCTTAGCATCTCAAAGCCATTGTGTGTCAATTTCGGGTCGTTTTTGTCTTTAATATGGTCACGGCAACGATTGTGAAACCACACATAAAGAAGTACACTTTAAAGGTTGCTTAGTGCACTAATATCGCTGTCCTTGCTCAATACAATTTGAATTTGTAACCATAAAGTTGGTTTTTCTATGGATCCACAGAAAAACATGGGGATTTGTGCCTGTTTTGCTGATCTTGGACTCTTATTCTTTAGACTTGCTCTTGTCTTAGTCTTGA
The DNA here is from genome assembly GCA_012411365.1 of Ameiurus melas. Lineage (NCBI taxonomy): Eukaryota > Metazoa > Chordata > Actinopteri > Siluriformes > Ictaluridae > Ameiurus > Ameiurus melas. Next base: position 33,820,701 of record CM022756.1, on the reverse strand, counting down.
GTGGTAAGTCACACGCTTAAAGCCTTAGCCTTTGTTTGCACGGCTCTTGTTCTTATCTTTGTCTTAGACGGGTGTCAAACTCAAGGCCCGTGGGCCTCTGTACAGTGCACATGGGTTGAAATGCTGGTTATAATCAATGTTTATTTGCTAAGCAAGTCAGACCCACGTCTATGAACGACTCAGGAATGCATCAGGTGTTGGCCTTTTTTCATGATTTAAAAATTTACTCCAGATCCCAAAATATATCACCCAATGTAGAATATATATATATATATATAATGTTGTATAGTGAAATGTTGACGGAGTGCGAAGACAACAGAGAGGGGAGACTAAGGACATGTATGTTCTTAGCAGTGATAATCCTGGGTAAGTTATTCTAAAATATCTTTCTAAACATTATATTGTAAGGATTTGCAAAACATATACAGGCTTTTTCTTTTTTTAAATAAACAAATACATTATTTTAGTAAACATCACCTAGGCTTAATAGTGCGTACAGTTGAATAGCTTCTGTTAGACCATCTTTTCCATAGAAACATGCTGTTTGTACTTTTAGAGCCTGGGATATTGGTGTTAATCAACAGAATATATAATGCGTTTGAAAAAATAAATGATTCACGCTATGGCCTTCACGGTCTCACAAAAATGCTGATGTGGCTCGGACGGAATTTGACTTAAACACCCGTGTTCTACACTTAGACAGTCTTGACTACAACAGTTTCCAACCTTAGCATTGCTAATTGTGTCGTTTTTTGTCTAGGGAATCATTTAAGTACAAGTTTTAAGCTTGAGAATATATTTAAACCTTGGCTACAGAATTAGCTTTAACCCAAAGCAACACAAACACATCGAGACTGATTTTGATTGATTTGACGTGAGCCCCGCAATGCCGTCGTTCCAAACCAACCAAACTAATGCTAACCCAAGGTTGCCCTTCCCAATCCAGTTCTCTTCGCTAGTTATTCATCAAACAAGTACTTTGTTTTCAGAGGCTATGAACCAATAAGGGTGCAGAATTGTGGCCCGCTACTTCCAGGGTGAGAAGCCTAAGCTCAGTGTCTTTGGCTGAATTACTTTCACCTCACAGAGATTGCATAATGGGACCTTTAAGAGCTTTGTCCACACAACTTTATCTAATCCTTCTGGCGGAGAACGAAGCCCCTATTATTTACCTCTTGAATGATGTTTAGGGAAATTTGAGGGGCCTAAAGCAGATGGTGGTCTAGAGAAGGCTGTTGCCTGATGCGGATATGATGAATTTAACCTATTTTTACATTTCTTCAATCATTTGAGACATGTTTCAAAATATCACTGTGACAAAAAGGCATTTTTGTGATGAGGGTCATTTTAAGATTGTTGCACTGAGCTCTCCCCTCTGCGTTTCAGCCATCTGAAAGTCTTCTTCTTAAGCTCGTATTATTATATTATTAACATCCGTTGAAGCATGTTAATCGCTCTGTCACTTTTTGGATATTTGTAGTACTCAGTGACCCGCTGAAGCTGCACTCACTCTGGGACCTTTACCCTCCTGTGGTGAAGGAATTTCTCCCTACGGAAGGAAATACGGAAAACATGGTGTTGGGAATGCACCCAACCATCCTCCAGGGGTCATGTGGGTTGAGAAGGTTGGGCAGGAGGTCAGGCCTCCAGCAACGATGAACCTTGTATAACCAAAGTATTTGAACAGATGGCTTCAGCTGTTTCTAAATGTGTTGCCTTGACTCTGAGGAAAAATACCACTCTTACTATCGTTCAGGTTGTCTTTCATGAATTTTACTCTCCATTATGTCTCCATAATGCTTATTATATTAAAGAATACACACTTTTCCTTATTAGTCACTGTTCATGCATCTTGCTGTCTTTTCCCATGCATTAGTAATTGGTTGTGAGTGGTTTAAGTGATCTGTTAATGAGAAGTCTCGACTTAATGGGCCTCTTAATGAAATGTCTGGACTTCTCATTAAAAGAACATGTAAACTGCACCATAGAAAGTGAGCTATCCTTTTTAAAAAGCTATTTCATTTACATCATTTTAATGTATATATGATGCTCTGACCACTGAGAAAGCGGGGAAAATCTCTTCCTTCTTGATATTATTCTTGCTTTCTCTTAATCAGTTCACATGCTTGTATTTGAGTTCTGTAGGGTCACGAACATCTCTCTCTCTCTCTCTCTCTCTCTCTCTCTCTCTCTCTTTTCATAACCATACTTGTATGAAGAAAGCAGTGGTTACTGTCTGCCAGATGTTTAACCTTCCCAGATATACCCCCAAGAGTTAGGAAGGTCGCTTGCAGGTGTTTAGACTGGGTCCTACTGAGACTTTGTGTGTTTGTGTGTGTGTGCGTGCCTGTGCTTGTGTAACAGGGCAGATGATCCAGCTGGGTTCTTGAACACTCTGTGTCTTCCTCACTGTCACTCAGTGCTTTTCTTTAAACAGTTATACTGGATACAGCATGATGGTTCCTATCATTGAATAAGGCTAAACAGTCAGTACGTTTACATGGACAACAATAATCCAATATTAACCCGATTATGACGATACTCTGATTAAGAAACTAGCATGTAAACAGCGGTTATTGATGACCTTAATCTGATTAAAGTCACACTCGAAGTAAACACAAATCGTATTAAGGCGTGTGGAGTATTCCTGTTTTAGTCGCATTATCCACGTGCGTTACAGACGTGTACACGCCTTAATCACACTATTAACATTGTGTGGGAGTTTTCACCGCATTGTGCGACAGGACACGTACACACACAGCATTGTGCAACCGTTTGACGGCAAACAAGAGAGCACGGCTGCGTCCCAAACCGCGTGCTTACCTACTACAGTGTATAGAAGGTGAAATGCATGTATATCAGCTACTATATAGACGGTAAGTAAGTGGTTTGGGACGCAGCCCACGGCTTCATGCAGTCGTCTATTAGCACGTACAGCACGACTAATAATTAACTGCACTTGAAGCGTTCGTAAAATTAACAATGAAACACCCGGAACTGTATACGGTACCATAAAGAAGAAGAACTGTATGTCGATACGTGAAATTCTGGAGGGACGTCGGACGGCATGGAGTGGGGACGTAATGACGTGTGCCGTTAATCCATCTATGTTCTATAACATGTAACACCTGAACATGAAAGGAGTATTCTAAAAGCGACTCATGTAAACACCTTAATCAGAATATTGTCTTATTCAGAATAAGCTCAATAATTAGATGACTGCTGTCCATGTAAACGTCGTCATTAATGTGAGTAAATAGATTACTTTATCGGGTAGTGGAAATGGCCATGCTATATTTAGCAACAAGCTAACCGGTTATCATTTGTGATAACTCTAATGTTGATGATTACCTTCTCAAAACAGTGATTTAGTATGGTCAATGGTCAAATCTACTGATGTAAAGCCGATACTGGGGGACTTTACACTGTTCAGTGTACACGGCCATGTTGATTTAAGGTCACTACTGTCGTGGAAATTAGACAACACTCATAGACTCGTCCTCTGAAGGTAAAAAGGTTTATTACAGAGAGATGGTTAATACAGGATAGAATAAAGCAGGATAGATTAATGAGAGCGCTCTGAAGAGCTTGTACTAAACCGCTACTTAATATATATGAAACGCAGAGCATGACATAATTCTGTGTACCGATAAGAGGCAGTTCAAACAGGCTTTGTTTCAGGATCTTGGACAGACGAACCTTGAACAGAAGAACATGTTTGTGTCTCTGTAAGCAGATAAACATTCAATTAATAAAGTTGATGTACTTGAACAAACCCACAAGGAAAATGAGCTTTTTCAGTCAATTATTCAACAGAAATATCAATAGATGTGGAATTCTTCTGGAAAATGTAAGTACACGCTTGGCCTCAGACGCTAGTATTCCCCCCCTTTAGCAGAAACAACTTCTTGTAGGCGTTTTGCATACTTGTCCATCAGGTTTGCTGGAATTTTTGACCACTTCTCCATGCACTATTCTTTCAGTTGCAAGCTGTTTGAGAGTTTTCTTGCATGTACTGCCCGTTTCAAAACCCCCCACAATATTTCTTAGGTATTCAAATCCAGGCTTTGACTCGGCCATTCCATAATCCACAATCTCTTCTTTTTGAGACATTCCTTGGTGCATTTGCTATTGGCTTAGGATCATTATACTGTTCAAAGGACCATCAGCTTCAGCTTTTGGACAGATGACCTTGATAAGATGCAGAATTCGTAGTTGAATCAATGAATGCAAGCTGTCCAGTCCCTGAGGCAGTGAAGCAACCCCAAGCTATAACATTTCCTCCACTGTGCTTCACAGTTGGTATGAGGTGTCTGCTCTTAATGTGGCCAAACAACTCTTTGATTCATCAACATTATTTCAAAAGGCCTGGTCTTTGCCTATATGCTCATTGGCAAACTGTCGTCTTTTTCCTATCACACCTCCCATATGTCCAATCTCTTTCTGATTATAGAAGCATGCACTTTGACACCAACAGTTGCAAGACTTACTAGCAGATCCTGTGATGAAATTTTGGGGTTCTTGGAGACTTCTTTTTGCATCATAGGGACGTATTCCTTTGGGCTGAATTTGCCGGGACAGCCAGTCCTGGAGAAATCGGCAGTCGTTTGAAGTCTGTGCCGTTTGTAGATAATTTTCCTTACAGTGGAATGATGTATTTCAAATCATTTTGAGATCTTTTTAAATCCCTTGCCAGAAACATAGGCATCCACAACCTTTTTATCAGAAGGCCTTACAAAACTCTTTAGATCTTGGCATGTCCACACACCTCAATAACAAAGGACACTAGATATGAGAGGGGTATAAATAACACAGATTCCACCTGCACTCCCTAGCACGTTCTAATCACTGGGACCCAGTCGTCAACTCCTGATTCTAATTTTATGGATTTGAAACTTTTTCCATGTGACTGATCTGTTTTTTTATTTAAATTGTGAAAATTACTATAAAATGTCAATTTATGTGTCATTTGATAGAGTGCATCCCCTTTATTAATACTCACTGTTTCAAAGATCAAATGTTCGCTTGTCCAAATATGTAAAAAAATAAAATAAAATAAAAAAGCCAACAATTTCCATGGGGTGTATATCGTGTACTGGAAAAGAGCAAATACCATCAACCCTGTTGCTACAGAATGTAATAATTCAAACGTGGCAGTATTTGCAAGAATATACTATATTATTGTAGTATATATACTGTTTACTATGTAGACTGTTCTGTATAGAGCACTACGTAGGGGCCGCGGTATCTGTATTGGTTTGATACCATGCTCATTTACTTGTACATATACATAAAAAAAAAATGCTCTGATATCAACATCCTTTACCAGGTGATTAGTGTCAGTCAAATGACCAGAAAACACAAAATAACTGACATATTTTACGATTAATGATGGCAATGAAGGCAGAAAAAAAGAAAGAAAATATCAAAAGGAGTCACTAGAGCATCTTCCTATCATACAAATAACCTGCAAACACATCTTAAACGTAAAACTCCGCACGAGGAGTTCTTCGATGGACAAAAATGGACAGTAATTATAGAACTGTTTATAAGTTTAAAGTGGATAAGTATGTTTGTTTGCTGTTAAAGAACCTGTAGCCAGTCCACGTTTCGGAAATGTTGCAGCTGCTTCCACGACCCACGAGGTATTTTATCAGGCCTGAGCTGCTGTCACAGGTGCATTTGAATCTCTCTTGGGATTAGGCTTGAAACCTTGCTGTTTAACCAACTGTAGCTAAATATATCCAAGACACGAAAAGAGCAAATACCGTAAACCCTGTCGCTCAGGTCAGTTCTGTATAGAACACATATATATATATATATATATATATATATATATATGGGAAGCAGTAACGGAGACTCCGGACTGCAATACAAGTAACACGATAGAATATAGAACTGCGAAAAACAAATAGGGTTTAAGTTGGGATTTGAACTCAGAGATAGTTGTGATGCTGTCAGACGGAGTGAATTCCAGATTTTGGGTGCTACTACAATGAAAGACCTGCCGCCCATGGTAGAGAGATGAGATCTAGGGACAGAGAGGAGTCCGGACTCGGGGGACCTGAGCGAGCGGGTCGGGTTGTAGGGGAGGAGCAGTTCACTAAGATAGTGAGACTCGGGCAACACGCACTCACTGGGCCTCTCTAGTGGTCACTCTGGAGGTCACGCAAAAGACCATCTGACAAGAACAGATGGAGGAAATGAGCCGACAAGACCGAAGGGTAGTCTTGTGGATGCAAAAGTGATTTAGATTCACATCAGTTGCACTCTTCACTCGCACGGCTCTCACAGGGCTCTTACATGCTATAGAGGACCAGAGAGTTTTGAGTACTAATAAGGCTAAGAGGACTAATAATATGCAAATATTTGTGAGGAATTAGCGTGATGTGTGTCCTGGCACGATATCGAATGAAAGATGACTTCAAATTGAGTATTCCCCTTTTTAAAAATGGTTTTATTTTGTAAATCTCTAACCCCATGTCTTTCTGTGCGCTTGTCCAGAATGGAGCGGTTCCAGGGGAACAAGTGAAGAAGGACGAGAATTCTCGACGAGGAAACTGGGGGAACCAGATTGAGTTTGTCCTGACTAGTGTGGGCTACGCCGTGGGGCTGGGCAACGTCTGGAGGTTTCCTTACCTCTGTTACAGGAATGGCGGAGGTGACTATGTTGTCCGTGCCTCTGTGTGTATTTGTGGGTGGTGTTAATTTGTTTAGCTTGCTTCTTGGTGAATATCTGTCCAAGTCTACACTACTCTGGAATAGATCATTCGGTAGCCCAGGATCCCGGGACAAGCGGATTTTAAGGCCGGGCTATTTGCATTTAATTTGTCGTTGCCCAACAGACGAGTAAATACAACAACCAGAAAATGAAAAAAAAAAAAACCTATGCCTTATTGACATTATTGATAATAGCTTATAGCTAATTAAGAGTTTTTGTCAAAGGTGCAAATGCAATGTCTTACATGATCATATACTCATTTGTTTCCCTTATTTTGTATCAATACACTTACCCAGTTAACTATCTAGCTCGCCATATGTCATCTACCAGTTTTTAGCCTAGTTTATGATTTGTTCACCTTGAATACTATTTTTTTAAAGGGATTCTCAGAGAATTCTTCACTTCCTAATGGGCCTTATATTTTGGAGCATTTTCTGAATAGGAAACCCCTCTGTTGTTGGTTTTGTATAGATGGACAAAACAAAGGGAAGACTGCTTTATAAATGTAAAGATGTATCCTTGTGTGTAAAAGTCTGCTTATTTCTCTGGAAAATGAATTAGGTGAAATTTTTTAAGAAAATGCCAGATTTTTTTTGGTACAATTGCATTGTTTTGGTCTAATTGAATCATTTGCTCAGATGGTATTGCAGTTGTTCTTTAACTAAGAAACGTCCTGATCTACAAATAAAGGACTAAGTATCAGATGTGTTTACATGTTTGTCAGGTGCCTTCATGTTCCCGTACTTTATCATGCTGGTGTTCTGTGGCATCCCGCTGTTTTTCTTGGAGCTCTCCTTCGGCCAGTTCACCTCATTGGGCTGCCTGGGAGTGTGGAAGGTCAGCCCCATGTTCAAAGGTGAGCCTCCATAAAGCTTAGCACGGCTTAGGTTAGCTATGGAATCAGATATCACTTGGTAATGATTGATTGTACAGTGAGTCACATGGTTTGTGGTCGAACACGAAGACGTGTTGTCTAATGTCCAGAATTTGTCTGGTTGAGAATTCTGAATTATTTATTTTTTCAGGTTAGTTTGACCTGAGTTGAAATAAAAGTCTTCACAAATGAACGATGAAGTGAAAAGATTATTTTCACTCCTGTCACATGACCTCCATCGCTTATTTACACTTCCTCCTGTCCTACCGGCTATTAGTATTAGTAGGATTCTGCTATTATTTACATTTCTAAACACTGACATGAAAATACAGTATATTGAGTATTTTACAATATATGTATATGGAAACTAGCCAGCCTGCATCAGTAGGAAATTTTCATTTGTACATAATCGGCAGATTAAATAATATACCGCCCTTCCACTTTTTTTTTCCTCTTAGGTGTTGGCTATGGAATGATGGTGGTCTCCACTTACATCGGCATCTATTACAATGTGGTGATCTGTATCGCAATCTACTACTTTTTCATGTCCATGACCAATCTGCTGCCATGGACATACTGCAACAACCCCTGGAACACCCCAGACTGCAGTGGCGTAGTGGGCGCGCTGAAGGCAAATGCCACCTTGACCAACGTCACCGCTAATGCAGTGTCAGGCCTCACTGAGGTGATCAACCGCACCAAGAGGACGAGTCCCAGCGAGGAATACTGGAGGTTAGCATGGCACTTGTCCACTGACTAGCACTCTGTTCAGTTTTGGCATAGTAGAACATCTATAGTAGAACACCCATCCATAGATGGGTGCAACATCTACGGTTGCAGCCAAACATTCTTCTCCACATCTATTTTCAAAGTAGATGTCAATGTTAGACTCACTACGTACTGTATTCATTGTAACCTCTTATATAAGTTCTTATATAATCACTTGAGCATCACTGGAGACCATGTAGTGCCACCTGATCCACTCTTTTCTCAGTTTATATCAGATACCTTCTTCTAAAACGATGCATGAAATAACAGATTCATTTAAGGTGAAAAAAAAAAGTGAATTTAACGTTTTAGTGTGTACTAAGGTATGAAACGAATACGATATTCAGTACTGTTCAGTACAATACGATACAGTTTTCTAAATGAGTCCATCTTATCCAACGCAAACATCCTGAACATCCTCAATTACAGTGTCAATTTTACAAATTTGTCAATTTTGACACTGATCAAATTTCACAATTGTGAGGCAAAAACCCACTTAATAAAACCATGGCTGAATTCTGGAAAACTTGTGTTCGGACGAAAAGGTCGTTTTTCAGCCAATAATACTTAATAACACTCTCTTTTTCATTCTACTGATGTACTGTAAGCGTGGACAGAAATCGGTGGAGTGACAAGACGACGAGGTTCGTTTTTATCTCTGTGGGATGTCACGAACGGCCCCGCAGAAATTTCCGAAACAGCCCTTGGTGGTAACAGTTAAACTTGAAGTGTGCTTAAAAATGAATGAACTGGTATAATTATTATGATAAACTGCCATTTTCATTAGTGTATGAAATGACTGTCTCGGCAGTTTTCTTACGCTTTGGGAATGCGTTGGGAACGTTTTTGGATTTGGACTTCACAGATATGCTTGTTGGAAATTTTTTTTTGTCATCAGCTGGAAGAATTAAACATGAGGCTGGCAACAGCTGAGCATAATGTGTGTGTGTGTGTGTGTGTGTGTGTGTGTGTGTGTGCATCTGAACGTACGCGTGCGTTTTTGTATATGCTTCCACTGGCAATGTGTGCAGAATGGAAGCTTTGACAGTGAGGGGTGTGTGTGTGTGTGTGTGTGTGTGTGTGTGTGTGTGTGTGTGTGTGTGTGTGCACGCGCTGTGTTGAATCATCTTGTAGATGGTTTGTGCCTAGCTCCTCGGGTTCTGTTTGTTTCTGCTCTATGAACGGCGTTTCTGTTGCTGCCGGTCTCTTCCTCAGACCATGCATTGTTGAGAGCAGAGTTGTTTGGACTGGGCGGCGGTCTTGAAATATCGGATTGTTTTTGTCCGTGCGCAAAGTTGGAGCTCTTACGAAACACACAGAGTGACATAGTGCTTCCTGAAAAAAACCTGAGGAAAACCTACAGCAAAGGGATAAGCAGGAAGGAGGAAATCTTCTCAAGCTGCCTCCATTTATTTTATTCCAGATGTTTTTTTTTTTTAATTTTATTTGAATAGGCTTTTGTAATAGGATAAGGAACAGTCGTCTCTGCTGTCTTTCAGATGCTTTATATTCAAAATGACACGTTTAAATACTACCGAACATCCAAATGAAACTTTGCACTTGGCTTTATGAAATTATTCTTAATAATTATACTTCAATTGATTCATAAAAAAAATAAAAAAGAAAAGTCCCTGTAAGTTCTCTGGCGTTAGAAGGATCCCCGAGCATCTTAAAGATTTGTGTGTGCTCCTTATAAATGTTGTTGATATTGCCAGTAATACTTGAGGGAAATTAATATTTTGAAAGATATATACATATATTTGTTTTTCACTCGTTACTCATTTGTCTTGTCCTCTCAGGAACTATGTACTGAACATCTCAGATGGCATAGGGAACTTTGGTGAAGTCCGCCTCCCCATCCTGGGCTGCCTGGCTATCTCCTGGGTGGTAGTGTTCCTCTGCCTTATCCGTGGGGTGAAGTCCTCTGGCAAGGTGAGCCAGACTGTCCTCCATCTGTTCACAAACTACGTGCAGTGGAGAAATTCTAAATGACTCTGTTTGACGTTCTGTGCGTAGAATTCTTTTCTTCTTCTTTTTTCCGACACAATACACTCATTATATATTTCCATGCAGCACGTTTTGGCACGGTCAACATTGTTAAAGTGGTGTGTACGCAAAATTTGTAAAGGTCCAGTTGTAAAACTCTTTGTTTACAAAAGCCTGGATTAGCAGTTACCGTGACAGAATGGTGACAATAGATAACTTTTAATGCTCGATAGCTCGTAATAATGAGTTTACTGCTATTTAGACCAGGCGTGTCCAATCTTATCCGGAAAGGGCCGGTGTATGTGGGTGCAGGCTTTCATTCCAATCAAGCCGGAGCCACACTCGATTCATACCTGTTTGAATCAGTTGAGCTCGGCTTTCCGTAGACTCAGGTGTGGCTTCGCTCGGTTGGAATGAAAACCTGCAGCCTTTCCGGATAAGATTAGACTCCCCTGATCTAGACGAATGTAGACAATTCAACGTGGTGGTTTTGTTTCGTAGTTCACGCTTCACATGACCAGTTTTAAACAGCACCAAGGACTCTGGACAGATGAGATATGTCTGTCTTGATTGTAATGAAACACGTTGTGTATTATGGTTTCCTTTTCTGCGCACGGTGGCTTAGTGGTTAGCACTTTCGCCTCACACTTCCAGTGTCCCATGTGTGTGTGGAGTTTGCATGTTCTCCCCGTGCTGCGGGGATTTCCTCCGGGTACTCCGGTTTCCTCCCCCAGTCCAAAGACATGCATGGTAGGCTGATGGGTGTGTCTAAAGTGTCCGTAGTGTGTGAATGGGTGTGTGAGTGTGTATGTGATTGTGCCCTGTGATGGACTGGCACCCTGTCCAGGGTGTACCCCACCATGTGCCCGATGCTCCCTGGGATAGGCTCCAGGTTCCCTGTGACCCTGATGGATAGAAGATAGATGGATGGATGGTTATCTTTTCTGTTTCATATATTTTTTTTAACAAGCCTTATTGTCAGTTCACTAAGTAGAGACCAGAGATGGTAAATAAATGAAAAATGAGTGAAAATCTGTGACCATTGGTCTCTAGCCCTGTAGTCTTTGGTCTGAGCTGCTTTTAACATAATAATTTACCTAAACAGAGTGTTTGAGGGGCGCACGGTGGCTTAGTGGTTCACCTCGCACCTCCCCCAGTCCAAAGACATGCATGGTAGGCTGATTGGCATGTCCAAAGTGTCCGTAGTGTATAAATGGGTGTGTGTGTGTACGTGATTGTCCCCTGAGATGGATTGGCACCCTGTCCAGGGTGTACCCCGCCTTGTGCCCCTTGTGCCCCATGCTTCAGGTCCCCCGTGACCCGGTAAGATAAGCGGTATAGAAAAGAAGCTATGACAGAGGATCTACAATAATTCATGTTCAGAATACTAGAGTCACTGAATTACTGCTTTACACAACATATTATTATGATTTCATTTTTATCTTTTTTACTCAGTTTCAGCCTCTGAAATTCTTTCCCGCGTCTTTATCCAAGCTACAGTTGAGCAGCTGATGACTCCAGATCTAGAGAATCGGTCATTTATCGAATTCATTTCGTGAAAAATGTTGCTGTATTTCGCTGCTGTTTCTCAGGTGGTGTACTTCACAGCGACCTTCCCCTACGTGGTGCTGACCATTCTCTTCATTCGAGGCATCACATTAGAAGGTGCCATCAGCGGAATTCAATACTACCTCACTCCACAGTGGCAGAAAATCCTGGATGCCAAGGTCAGCACACCACTGACATCAGATGAAGCAGGTTGCGTGCTGATAAAACATGTCGTTAATCGGTACCAGTGTAATACAGTTTGTCTGGCTGTGTCGTGTAGGTGTGGGGTGACGCTGCTTCTCAGATTTTCTACTCTCTGGGCTGTGCCTGGGGTGGGCTCATCACCATGGCTTCCTATAACAAATTTCACAACAACTGTTTCAGGTACTGCACGTGCCATAATTCACATGGCATTTTTATGCCTTTCTGCTTATGAATAAGTAAAATGACACCCTGGGTTGGCTATTTAGAAGAAAAAAAGCCTTTATTGTCACATATCCGAATAGAGCACAGTGAAATGATTCTCTTTGTATATTTGATGAACTGGATATGTAATATCATTTATAAATGATTATAGATAATTCATTGAAAATGTAATTAAATCTCCCCAGATTGCAAGGTGACATTGGTTCAATGTTGAAATTCCATATTTCGGTTGAATATTGAATACTAAGTAATATTAAATTCATGTTGATAATTCATTGCGTTTCAGTGTCGAAAAGACCGACAGGGAATCAATGATGATTTTGGGTCAGCTTCATTTCCCTTCTGGTGGGGCTTAGATTTAATGTCAATCCATCCGTCCTCTCATTCAACACAACGCAAATCAACTGAGTGCAATTCCACTAAGGATCCCGCGGTCTCACCGTCGCGGCCCGGGTTCGATTCCCGGGCATGTACCCGGTGCCGGTCCCAACCCCGGATAAAATGAGAGGGTTGTGTCAGGAAGGGCATGTGGCATTAAACCTGTGCTAAATCAAATATACGGACCAATGATCCTGTTCACTTTTGTTGAAAAGTTCATTTTTTTCCTGTAATTTAATTCAAAAAGTGGAACTTTCATATATTGTAGATTCATTACACATAAAGTGAAATATTCCAAGCCTGTTTCAGTTTTAATCTCAATGATTACGGCTTACAGCTCATGGAAATCAAACATCCAGTATCTCAAAATAAAAGAATAAAGAATTTATAATACAGAAATGTCAACCTGATGAAAAGTATGTTCATTTATGAACTGATACTCGGTCGCAGCTTTAATCCTTTTGTATGAATTACTGCATCAGTGCGGCGCGGCGTGGAGACGATCAGCCTGAGGCACTGCTGAGGTGTTCTGAAGCCCAGGTTGCTTTGATAGCGGTCTTCAGCTCGTCTGTATCGTCGGGTCTGGTGTCTCTCATAGATTCTCTGTGGGGTTCGGGTCAGGCGAGTCGACTGGACAGTAATACCATGGTCAGTAAACCAGTTACTAGAAGTTTTGGCACTGTGGGCGGGTGCCGAGTCCTGCTGGAAAAGGAAGTCAGCGTCTCCATAAAGCTCCTCAGCAGATGGAAGCATGAAGTTCTCTAAAATCTCCTGGTAGATGCTGCATCGACTCTCGACTTGAGGAAACACAGTGGACCGACACCAGCAGATGACATGGCAACCCAAATCATCACTGACTGTGGAAACTTCTCTCTGGACTTCAAGCAGCGTGGATTCAGTTCCTCTCCACACTTCCTCCAGACTCTGGAACCTTGATTTCCAAATAAAATGCAACGTTTACTTTCATCTTCCCCGTGATTGTGGTTGTGTACTGAACCAGACCGAGAGATTAAAGCCTCAGGAAACCTTTGCAGGTGTTTTGAGTTAATTATCTGATTAGATCTCTTCTCAGATCGACATTTCTGTATTATTCATTATTTTTTCTGATATTTTGAGATACTGGAGGTTTGATTTCCATGAGCTGTAAACCGTAATCATTGAGATTAAAACAAACAAAAAAAAGGCTTGAAATATTTCACTTCATGTGTAATGAATCTAGAATATATAAAAAATTTTAATTCAATTATGGGGGGAAAAAGTAACTTTTCCATGATATAGAATAAGAAATGGATTCACCATGAATAAAAAAAAAAAACTCACTTTATGCCTTAAGCTAGGGTTGGTGTGTGAATCCTCAGAACTGGTTGAATTCACAGTAACATCGCAGTTATACCAGGAACATTGAGTTTAGCTGGTTTTCTGACACTTCATTTCGATTTTGCTGAACAGAGACAGCATCATTATCAGTGTGACGAACTGCGCAACAAGCGTGTATGCCGGCTTTGTCATCTTCTCCATCCTGGGCTTCATGGCACAGCACCTGGGTGTGGACGTGTCCGAGGTGGCGGACCACGGGCCAGGCCTGGCCTTCGTCGCCTACCCAGAAGCCCTGACGCTGCTTCCCATCTCACCACTCTGGTCGCTGCTTTTCTTCTTCATGCTCATCCTGCTCGGTCTTGGCACACAGGTAAACTCAGCCTGTCCTTTATTCTCTCACAAATTCAACCTGGGCCAGGATATTCAAAACATCCCATCAAAGTGGAGTTCATACCGGTAATGTTTATGTGGCGCATCCACCATAGAGGTCCCTATGTGTTCCTAGGTGATGCTTTTAAAAAAAGTGCTTTAAAATTAAGCAACACCTTCTGACCAATCAGAGTTCAACATTCATTTAACAAAAGTCCGCTTTTCAGCAGGGAATGTTTGAAGAGTGCAGTATTCCCTCACTTCTTTGTGTGTGTGTTTGGACAGTTCTGTCTTTTGGAGACGTTGGTGACAGCCGTAGTGGACGAGATCGGCACGGACAAGATCATACAAAACAAAACCTTCATCACACTCGGAGTGTCCGTCCTCGGGTTTCTCTTGGGGGTGCCACTGACCACACAGGTGACTTGAGCACACACCGGCGAATACAACTCAGCGGCCCATGCAGTGCCTCATGTTGTGTTGCCCTCTTGTGGTTGCAGGCGGGAATATACTGGCTGCTGCTGATGGATAACTACGCTGCCAGCTTCTCGCTAGTCGTCATCTCCTGCATCATGTGCATCTGCATCATGTATGTTTATGGTAAGTCAGTCACCTCAACTTCCTGCTTTTCCTGATGTTTTATCTGTTGGTGTGTCGATAGGGCTGTAGCGTTCGATGTGCTCTCCTCTTGCAGGCCACAGAAACTACTTTAAGGATGTGGAGATGATGCTGGGCTTCCCTCCACCGGTGTTCTTCAGGGTCTGTTGGAGGTTCATCTCTCCACTTATTATCTCGGTCAGTGTTCGCCGTTGCCATGCCAGATCGCTAGCCTAATTGAAGTAAATGTAGTAAACCGTTCTCGGCTAGCATTAACACCGTGTCCTCCTCTGTGTATCCAGTTCATCCTGATCTTCACAGTGATCCAGTACAAACCCATCACTTACAACGACTACGTGTACCCAGACTGGTCTCTGGTCATCGGCTTCTGCATGGCCCTGTCCTCCGTGATCTGTATTCCCGTCTACGCCCTTTACAAAATCGCCATGTCTGATGGAACCACGTTTTTGGAGGTGAGATGTTGCGCGTCGGGAAAAAAGTGCTGATTCCACCTGTTTAAACAGTTGACCTCGGCTTTCAGTAGACTCGGGTGTGGCTCGAAGACCTGCACCCACCCACAGCGGCTCTTTCCGGATAATATCGGACACCCCTGCTCTAAACCCTCAGCTGCTCGCCTTGCAGAATCGGCCAAACTTTAAAAATCGCATTGGATCATTTATTTAGTGTTTATTTAATTGAGTAGTTCGGCATATTTGACCCCTTTCCAACAGTGGCTATATGAAGTTGAGATCCATCTTTTCCTGAAGAAAACTAATCATTTACACCGATTATTCTGTTCAAAAGTTTACACCCCCCACCACCCCTGGCTCTTAATGTATCGTGTTACCTTCTTGAGCACCAGGGAACGTTTGCACCTTATATAATAGTCGTGTACGAGTCCCTCAGTCGTCCTCCGTGTGAAAATACTTACCTCAACATCATATAGCCGCTGTTGGAAGGGGCTCAAATATGCAGAAGATGCTGGAAAGGTAATGAATGTGCAGGACCTGGAGGATTTTTCTGAACAACAGTGGGCAGTTTAACTGCTCAGGACGAACAAGGGACGTTCGGCGTATAACAAGAGTCGTTGATCATCCAGGTAACAAGTGGACTTCGGAGACTCATTAGCTATTCTCATATCATCTGTTTAAGCACATTTTAAGAAATGACCGACGAAAAATGATCAACAAAACTTTGAATAGAAAGGTTGGAAAGTCTTGGGGAAAAAAAAATATTTCCACTAGTAATGGGCAAGAACCCTGAGCTATATGTTTTGCATAAAAGAGTCACAAGAATGCGGTTAATCTAGAATGTTCCTTTCAAAACGAGCAAGTCTTCTATAACTTATCTACATCAGCATACTGCTCATTTAATACGCCTCCATCGTTTCGGCTTCCTCAGCGTTTTCGGAAGAATTCCAGCCGCCTCGAAAGCACGATAAGCGTATACCGTGGGGTCGAAGACACGTCTGTCTGTGCATTCTTAATCTAATTTCCATCTCTCTCTCTCTCTCTCTCTCTCTCTCTCTCTCTCTGATGTGCTGCAGCGGTTGAAGAACTCGATGAAGCCACATCCCAGCTGGGGTCCGGCACTCCAAGAGCACCGCAAGGGCCGCTACGCCATGGCCGAACCCGAATCTGGGGACGAAGAGAAACATCAGGATAAAGAGAAGGACGAGATCGGGCTCACCACAAAGGGCAGCAACGGCTCCACGCTCAACCCGACAGCCAATGTATAGACGCGAGCATAGCCACACCCGCTGAACCTTTACATATTGTAAGGACTTTATTTCTCCTAACCTCTAGAGAGAATCGGTTCTCATCCCAACCCCTCTTCTTCTTTTTTTTTTTTTTTTTCCTTTTTAATTTAATAATGCTGTTTTTGTAAGTACAAAAATGTGTTCATATGCATACACAAGAAGTCTTTTATGCATCCCTACCGTGTGTATATATATATATATATAGTGCAGCGTGGGATATATTGGTTTCTTTCTCCTTCCATGTAAAATTTATCTGGAAATGTGACTACTGTTGCTGCAGCTGTAGGTTTCGGCTTGTCGTGTGTACAGCGGTGACAGTGCTGGTCGGGTTAAAAGCTGAAGACCAAATGTTCTTTGACTATAGCGAACACACCATCTATAATCGTATCCCAGCCACATGAAATCTTTATTTGGGGTTTTTGTTTGTTTGTTTGTTTGTTTGTTTGTTTTTTACCCACTGCCCCTGGCTGTAGCGTTTCATCTGTGGTTGAATTTGGTCGTTTTTTTGTTTTTTTTTTTCGTTTTTTTTAACAGAACCCACAGTTTTTACTCGGGTAAAGTGATGCAAAAGACAAAGCACAAAGGATATTTTGCCTTCAGCTTTTAGAACAGCTACTGAAGGAAACTCCCTCGATCTAAGCACATTAAGGTCCCAAACCCATTCTCAGGGTTGTGCACAATTTGCTTCTCTTTTTTTTTTTTTTTTTTTTCTTTCCTAAACCTTTTATCCGACAGCTTGTGATCATTCTAACATTTATTTTTTTACTTACGAGATGGCTCTGACTAGTCTTCCATTTTGAACATTAAAATATACTACATGGTGAGCGAACGGATTATTTGAGAGATGGCAGGAGTGTTGCCATAGACTCAGTACTGTAGTGTGTGCGCACACACACAAGGATTGTCGTGGAGATTTAAAAATAAATAAATAAATAAATTTTTTCAAAAAAGGATAGAAAATGACATATGCACAAACCTCCAACATCCTGGGGTCATTGCTGGAGTGTGTGTGTGTGTGTATTCCTTTTTAATGCATATATATATATTCATTATTCATATGTGTATTTGTGTTTAGTATCGTCTTGTTAAAGTCTGTCCTCACAACACTGATAAGGAACGTAAGGTGGAGACAGAGTGTTAATGCTGGAGATCATTACAGTCATCATTACTGACCTCACTGAACTCCATAGTGTGCGTCATACATAGAATAGAGCTTTACTGACGTCCCTCATCGTATAGTACGGTACTAAACCATTGTACGTTTGATCTGTAAACACGCTAGAGGATCACGTGTAATAACTTTGTCATATTTACCATACCTCATCCATGGCTGGATCTTTGTGTTTTATTTTTCCGAAAGAGACGTCGTAGCGGGTTTTTTGGGGGGGTCTCGAGCCGTTGGCTGGAATTGCCATTTTATAGTCGTTCCAGTCACACAAAGACACCGAGGCCAGGTCTTTTAGTGTCATAGTGCCCCACATTCCCAGTGTTAGCAGGATGTTGGACGCTTGTATCTGTTCGGGATATCACCAGACAGCTCCGGAGGAAGCCAGTGGTCTAGCAATGTAGCTGCTACAAGTGCATTTCGCGATGCAGTGGATGAAAGTCCTGTTTTGTATGTCATATTTGGAACTACAATCCTTTTTCTTCTGTTTGTAGTTTTCCTTTTTGTTTAATAACCTCTTGATGAAAGCTATACAGTATGATTATAACACCCCCCCCCCTTCCCCCTCCCCCTCCCCACCAGGAAGTGTCGAAAAAAGGTACAGACGAACTAAATCAGCAATAGAAAAGGAACAAAAACAAATAAAGTAAGTAGTGGGAGGTGGGAGGTCGGTCGGTCGGTTGGGCACAGCACAGTGCAAATCCTCGACGCGAGGAAATAATAAGGAAACAATGAGCGAGCACAAGTGTAAACCTGATCGGTGCAGTGCTTTTACATTACTTGACTTTACAGTGAAAAGAGCGCAGCACCGTCATACATGCTGCACACATCAGGCGTCTTGGTTAAGCTTGTATGCTTGGTCATTTCCGCGATAATCAACTTATAATCATCAAAATACCAGTATTAGCAAATAACCTGCATATTAATCAAGCAAGTATTAATCAAGTCTGAGGTTTATTTATTACAAGGGAAATGAATGTCCTCTTGAAGACATCTGACACTCTTCTAAGACCTCTTCAGGGTTTTTTCGTTCCCTAACTGGGAATTGGTATTTCTTTCCAGTTCCCACCCACTAGCCAGTTTGCCTCTAGCACAACCTCCTGCTTAGAAGTTGGAACCGCTAGCTCTTCCATATACAAGTTAGCATCACTCTGATCGACAGCGGATAGAGTAACGCCATCTCTCCCACCCTGGTCACGTTTGCTCTCTTGGACTCCCGGCGACGACGGCCGTAGCATCGTGAAGATTCGATATCGCAATATCCCAATGACAGGAACAGTCAGGTACGGTTTTTGTTTTTTGGACAAAGGAATTGGAACGACATCGCAAATGTCCAACTACGTTTACTCGCTCTTGTTTCAAAAATTGTCTCCATGACTATATTTTGCTTTGAAAATCGTGTCCCACTGTGTTTCCCCATTGGACACCGGTACACGGAATTGTAGCAGCTTGCCACTTTAACGATTCTGAAATGGTCAGGCTGTTGAGCAGGGCATCTGAGGCTGAGACTAGCCTTCATTCATATGATCGGTAGCTGTCGTACGATAGGAGAGAGACATCCGGCGACTGACTAAATTGTTTAACAATTATCACGATGTGAAAACGTATATTAGCACGTGCAAGCTTTCCCAATAGTTTCTTATATTGTGCAAAGTGTCGATGCATGAAGGACATGTTCATACGGTGAATCGTAGCTCACAAACTGTGTCTGTTTTAGCATTTAACTTGATGTTCTGAACCTCCTCCTCTGAAATGAATATTCGATTAGCGTGTAGAATTGTTCATTCTTGTCTATGTTAGCGATGACGAGACTTGGGTCTGATGCAAATGCACCCTGGTCCTGTACTGTTTTGTTTTTTACAGCGATGTCAAACATAATAATTGAATAACCGGACTGGTGTGTATGTGCATTTTGGTTTTGTTGTTGTTTTTTTTGAATGATCAGATTGGGGAACCTATTGTAGCTCTTTCGGTTTGGTTTTCTTTTTATTAAGCCGGCGTTTCTGCGCACTCGGCGTTCCTGCGTAGTGAAAATGTTTCACTAGCGAGTCTTAGTAGATAGTGCGGAATAATATTATTATCATCGGTGTCGTTTTCAAATCTGTACGTAACTAGTCACGTGATCGTTTAAAAGAAAGAGCTTACCTTTGGAAGAGAATCGCGTTTGTTTTATTTCTAGAGTACTAAAACTGTACGTTTTGTTGGTTGTTTTTTGTTTTGTTTTGGTTTTTTCGTATCTATATACAGTGACACGGTTTATTTTATCTCAAGCTCCTTAAACCAGCTGATTATCAAAAAATGTTGCCAAACTAACACTCTGGACTGAAACTTGAAGCACGGAGGAATATGATTTTCACAGTGCTCAACAAAGAAAGAATATTCACCTCTTTTACAGTGATTGCACAGTATAAACGCAGGTTTAAAGGGTTGTTACTTACCCGCCCAGTGTAATACATTCTGCCTGACCCACCTTCCCTAAAGCATGCTGTAGTGCCCTTTAGGAAAATATGACTCTACACACACCCTGGTCCAACTAAAGGTGTAGTACAAACTCTTTTGATAGAAGTGTTTGATAGAAGAGTTCTTATTAGATTCAATGTTAACACGTTAACGGTGGAGAAAACGCTCGAGTGTATAACTTTGAGGGGGCAGGAGTACTCATACAAAGGAGAGGAATTCAAAAAGTGAGCATAGTCTAACCAGCAGCTAGCTAATATAAATAATAGCTGTGCTTTTAAAAAAAAAAAATATTTTAGTGAGATGGTAGCCTAGCATAAATCAACATCTGAGACTGACAGGGGACACAGGGACATTAAATGTGTGGGGGAAAACCCTTCACGTGATGAGATTTCTATCTACTATATGTACAGTTGTGGTCATAAGTCACAAATGACGATTTACACCCCGTTCAAGCAATATCACAAAACAGTCGTCGATCCTCCAGGTAACGACACAGTGACTGCGTTCACATGGACAACAATAATCCACTCTTACTCTAATCAAGACCATACTTTGATTAAGAAACTACCATGTAAACACCAACCTTAATCTAATTAAGGTCATAATCTAAGTAAGCTCTAATCGAATTAAGACAGGTGGTGTACTCCTGTTTTAATCGTATTATGGACGTGCATTACAGACATGTAAACACCTTAATCACATTATGAACGTCGTGTGAGCGTTTTCACCGCATTTTGCGACAGGACACGATCACACACGGCAGTTTTACGTTTTACGGCGAACAATAGAGTTCGGCTGTGTCCCAAACTGTATACGTGCCTACTATAGTCCTGTAGTGGGGAAAAATACATGTATCTCGGCTACTATACAGAAGGTAAGTATGCGATTTGAGACGCACCCCACGACGTATATCATGACAAATAATTCACTGCACTTAAATCGTTCGTAAAAAAATTCACCAAAAACACCTAAAACTGTATACGGTCCCATAGCGACCGAACTGTATGTTGATACGTGAAATTCTGGAGTGACGTCGGACGGCGTGGCGCGGTGACGTAATGACGCGGGCTCATGTAAACACCTTAATCACATTATTACCGTACTTAGATTAAGGTCAATAATTAGATTACTGCTGTCCATGTAAACGTAGTCATTGTTAAGAATCGAGCGTGTGTAAACTTTTAAATCGGTTCATTTGTGTAAACTTGGTTATTACTGTGTATTGTGGACATCTGTTATGTGAAATAGTTTATTCAGGGCAGGACTGTTTTATTTTATTTTATGATTAACATTTTGCATTCTGCAAGGCGTACGTAAACTTATGACCTCAACTGTAGATTAGACTACTGTCTATATATATATATATATATATATATATATATATATATATATATATATATATATATATATATATATATATATATATATATATATATCTCATAAAGTGTAAACAAACCATATAGTAGTTGACGTTGTTAACTCGTGAGAAAATTAATTATTAGTTAGACTGGGAACCGAGATGTTTCTGTAAACTTCCAAAGGGGTCCACTGACCTGTAAAAGTGGATGATCGACTCCTACTAACATGTAGCTGTGAAATTATTAGTCATTTGAATACATGCTGATTTATAACCGGAAATGTCACACGCCCTAAAGTCGCACGATCGCTGCAAAAATCTCCCAGTAAAGATAGACAGATATTGTAACCCAACCGTGACATGTTGTACTCCTGCTTTGAATTGCTGAGCTGCTCATCTGTGTTATTCCTTTCCACTTTAAATACAGCTGAATTTATTATTTTTTGGTGTAGGTTCGCCAAGTAATAATGCACACCATATCGTATTTGGACGATGACAGTATAGCATAACTAAAACTGTGATTTATTTGATTTTTTATTATTATTTTTTTCTATCCAAGCTCCTTGCTGTCGTAGAGACCTTTTATTTCCGGACAGATTGCATCAGCGTGCATGTTCATGTTCCAGCACTTTACAGTGTCACTTTTATGTTGTTTAATAGCAACGTGTACAGTATTACGACCCCACTCACTCTCTACTACTCTCTGCAGGAAGAAAAAAAAAAAACAATAATTAAAAAAAATGAAAGTGTCCACTACTGTACTGTCCACTACTGTCACGTCCTGGTGAAAATTACTGTGATGGCAGGGAAACTGAAAATGAGCTCAGAACTTTCTATCAAACATATCTAACCATGTCTTTGGAATCTTAGGGCCAAATTGCATCAAACATTGTCTTAGACGCGTCAGCTGTGTATCGTAAATGGTTCAATTTCAAATGGTAAAATAAAGTTTATTTTAAAGATCAACTGTCTGTGTGCCTTTTATGGAATACCTGAGCTGTTTACTTGCATCGCATGTATGAAATAAATGTGTAAACCTGTGTCATTAGTCTTACTATATAGTTTAGAATGTAAATAATATGTCTAGATCATGCATGTTTATCTCAGGGGCGTTTAGGTGGCACTGAGCAGGCTTCCTGTTTGATTAGGTGCCAGGCGTCTGCCCACCCGCTGCCCCCTGCTGCTGGCTCTCTGCCCTGCCGGTGGGGCAGGTATCAGTGGTGTCGGGGCAGCCCCGAAATGCCCAGCCAGTGCCTTATCTTTAAGTCTACAGGTTGCAGATCCTACGAATGCAATTTTCAATTCACAAGGAGAACTCTGCACAGTGGCTGAAGAAGCAGAGCTAATCTGCGGCATATGGGAGTTCTCCAAATCGAGTTCCTGAAGCTGTGAAGGATTCGGGGACGACCCTGGAAGCTGCATAGCCTTAAGAGAAATTCTGTGCCTGGCTTGGCCCAAGAGAGCAGGTCTGTTATGTCGTGCTACAGCTGGAGGAGGCTTTGGTTGAAGAAAATCTCTTCTAGGTGAGACTGGATGCTTCATTTCCCTGAAAAATGATGCAGTATTAGTGGAAATATTGACTGTATACAGTAAATACCGACAGAAATAGGATAGAGGTTTATATATATATATATATATACATATGACTTTTCAATCAAACCTGCTCAACAAATTCAGGGCTTCCAAGTCTTGCTGGATAAGTCGGCGCTCCTTTCTCAGCTCTGCGAAGAGATAAGCATCAGAAAAGTGACATAAAAAGACCTGGGTCAAGACCTTCAAGTCACAATCCTCTCCAATTCCTTCTATGAATAAAAACATCCATTAAAAAGCCCGTTTTCTGTTTATAATAAAGGAAATAAAGGACGTGAAGAGGAGGTGCTGAGGCAGGACTCGCTGACCGGGCTCAGATTCAGATGGTGAAACAACAGTGAAACTGGATATAAATTCATCACCGAACCACTAGATGGTAGTGAAACCCAATTCAGCTGCTCATGGGTGCACATCTGGATATGGTTATGAACCTGCTTTCAAATGAACTTCAAAGGGTTCTCACAGTCGACAGTTCAGAAATAATTATGAGTCAGTACATTATCGATAGTGAATAAATCCGTCATTTATGTTCGTTTATTTTTGACCATAGTTGTTGTTGTTGTTTGACAGTTTAGTGTTGTTGATTCAGTTAATTACCTTTTAAATGTCCATATTTTGTATTTTGCCATACATTCATTGGAGTTGAGGGTTCAATAGATAATTAAGGGTTAAAAAAAAAAAAGGGATCCATCACAGAACCGTTAAGGGTTCCCCAGAGAGACAACATTTCAACAACAACCCCAGGGGGACAACATTTGAAACCCTTTAGAATCTGCATTAAAAAAAGTCCTAAAACTTAGACAAAGAGAACCCAATTAAACAAAGGGTATATATATATATATATATATATATATATTTATACTTGGTCATTTACTTATTAAGGAAAATGATCCAATATTACACATCATTATGTTTTAGGTCATATTTATGCAGAAATATAGAACATTCTAAAGGGCACCATTGTCTGTTATATATTAGTCTGTATTTTAAGCTGTAGAGTTTGTTAACAGTTAACACTTAGCAGTACATTATTGCTCATATCCCTAGCAGTAAATGATTACTTGTATCCTTTTTTCGCTTCTTAAAACCCCCAGACCATTTTGCGTTTCTTTTTATTGCTACATAATTGCGAAAACGCAATGTTCACAGATTCTTTTGGTTCATATGGAAGTTCTTTCTCAGTGACTTTCCAAGTATTTCACCAGATGAATCATACGCACATTCTGTTTAATATATTAAAGCTTGTTCCAGTTAAAAAAAACAACAACAACAACAACAACTACTAGTCTCCCTTTTTATCTGCCCTCCTGCCTGCCTGTCTGTCTGTCTGTCTGCCTGTCTGCCTGTCTGTCTGTTATTTGTCTGAAGGCGTAAGATTCTCTAATTTCATGTGGCCACTGCTTTACTTCAAAGAACTTCTTAATCATGTTCAGCTCCTTTGGATATTTATTCCATCTGATTATTTCATGTGTGTTCGCCCAGACACATCAAACACTCAAAACAATTTTTTAAAAAATCCAAAAAGAAAGGCTGATGACCAAGATACAAACCAGAGCAAAAAATAATGAATACATTGTGTCCAGAAAGGAAATCAAAGCCTCCTTCTGATCAGCTTCCTCCGTGATTAAACTCCTAATGATTCCTGACCTGTCCCGCGCGATGTGCTTTTTATTCTGCTTGTATGTCTGCTGCAAAATAACCTTCAGTAACCTCTTTAACCTTTTTCAGGCTCAGGCTTGATCCAGAGTCTACCCCGACACACACATTCACACCTAGTGGCCATCAAGAGTAAACCAAATCCACATAATGGCATCAGTAGATAACTGTAGCTGTGAGTTCAAATCCCAGCACCATCAAGCTGCCATTATTAGGTGCTTGAGCAAAATCCATAACCCTCTGCTCTCAATTGTACGTCACTTTGGATAAAAGCATCATCCAAATAAGTATATGTTCTCCGGGGTTTTCTGGTTTCCTCCCACCTCCCAAAAAACATGCCCGTAAACAGATGAGCTGTTCTCAATTGTCCTAGATGTTAATGAGTGCACAGATGATGCAAAACTATGAACCTGCGTGTATCTCATCCAGTGTGTATTCTCGCATCACACTACACCACGGTGTTCCCACTGTAGATCCACCAAGACCCTGAACAGGATAAAGTGGCTACTGAATATGACTGAATGAATGAATGAATACAGTCGAAACAAGTGGGGTCTGATGACAGTTTCAGCTGCCTACTGACCTGTTAGCGTGGGTTCCAGGAAGCCGCTCTGCTTCCGATATTCCAACTCCACACTCTCCTGAAACACACACACACACACACACACACACAGTGCCACAAAAGCATATGAATGCGTAGTAAACTGTGCAGTCATTTGTTAATATCTTTACAGAAACCAATAAATGCAACACGAATACATCTTGGTCATCTTGGTCAACCCAAAACTGCTAAGTGACTGGACTTCAAGCATCCCTATTACAACAGTGCTTTTGCTGCCAGAGGACATGCTCCCTCATTAGCACATGTGATATCTAGCAGCTGGCTGTGAGGCCCATCAAACCCTCTTTATGTGCTCTGAGCTTAGTGCTCTGACATGGATTCAACAGCTAAGTATCCTAGTGGGCAGGACACAGCTGTTATGATGTTCGTGTTAAGAGTGTGCTAATTCTCCTAACTCCTAACAGTGCAGCTGAAGCAGATGGCTGTGCCAGTATGCCCAGAGCGGAGAAAACCCTTCTGAAGCACAAGCTCAAGAAGGGGCAAAGAGGAAAATGTTACCAAATAAGTGTGCTGTTGTTGGAATAGGAGTTTCTCTCTGGGTGTTGATATGACATCGAAGTAGTAAATGGAAAGTAAATACTTTCCATACAGCTCAGTAACAGTGAGTGTACCTCAATAATGCTGTTCTTTTATTATATATCATATAGTAGTGAGTATGGAGACACAGAGTGCTATATTGGTAGTACAGTATACATGTCTGGGAATGTCTGCATACATGGTTTTCCCATCTGTGAGCAGTAAGAAGTGCCACATCTGGAAGTGTGTTCAGTGCTATGCCAACACAAAGTGGAAAAGTGTGTGTTTATAATAGAGGGAGAGTGACGGACAGACAGAGAGACAGACAGACAGCTACGGTACGCTCACTATACAGTACACAACTATTACCTATAAACATGATTATAAAAAAGATATCATTTTTTGCAATGTCTGGAATGT
The DNA here is from genome assembly GCA_012411365.1 of Ameiurus melas. Lineage (NCBI taxonomy): Eukaryota > Metazoa > Chordata > Actinopteri > Siluriformes > Ictaluridae > Ameiurus > Ameiurus melas. The sequence goes on along the minus strand of CM022756.1, from coordinate 33,794,172 downwards.
CAGCGTTTAAGGATGATGTAAGAGCTGCCTGGGATGGGTTATACGTCTTCAACCATTCAGGACTGTAAACGTCATAAGAAGACGAAATCAACCAATACAGGGCGTTTTATACGAAGAAAAATAATCCATGACAGGGTGGTGTGATGACACACTGAAGTCCAGTATTTTACTATAAGAGCATGACTCAAAGTGGATTTTTTATAAATACAGGAAATTAAGGATCTGTTGCTAACGTCTTGGTGCCAGATACCACAGCCCACCTTCGGAGGTCTTGTAGAGTCCATGCCTCAATGGAGTCAGAGCTGTTTTGGCGGCACTAGCAATAAACAGTTGTTTCCTCACCAGTCTCTTTTTCTCTCTCTCTCTCTTTTGGCATTAAGACTTTCCCATGGCAGAAAACCTACTGACTGACAAAGCACAGGCACCCTCATCTTCTATAAATGTTTCACCATATCGAAATTCTATGACTTCCTTTGTTAAAGAACACCGGCAACAATTTCAGCTGACGCTTCTTTCAGAGCTGTTGTTCTAGAACATTAGCACACACCTTCGAACTAAGCGGGATTTGAAATTCAATACTGTGGTGGGATAATAGGACTCGTTTTAACCGCCTTCATCTTTCTTCAGCTGTACGCCCCAAAAAAGTTTTCTTCAGATCTTCCTGCGATTTTAAGCTCTCCGTTATTTGTCCCACTCCAACGGCTTTATATACTTCAAAGTGCTCTTTTCATGTTCGGCTCCTTCGGATAGTTATGTTACACTGATATGAGGATTATTTCATGTGTGTTAGCCCAGACCCTTTGAACTGGCAGGACGTTTTCTTGATCATGTTCAGTAAGTGGATGATGGCCGAGGCATAAAGTACAAAATGCTTCACTGGTCAGATATGTTCCTGGTAATGATGTGTGTATTCTGGAGTGGCAGAGGGGCTGTCACCTAGCAACATGCCAAAATAGGGGTTAAAAACACAAGTGAAAGATTGGAATACGTCTTACTTTGGCTATGAGTCTCTAGTGATAGAGATCACTCTAATGTCATAGAATCTCTAATGTTAATATGTAGATTTAGAGATGTTAGACGTCATACAGTATTTCAATGAAAAGGATTACAGTTTGTGTAGCTGTGTTGTTGAATCTGGCCAAAGTCACAAGTGTGTATCATGATCATGGAAGTTACAGCCAACAATATATTTGTGAATGATGTATCCAAGAGGCTATATATAAAAGATAAATGACAAAGAGTCTAGATGAGAACCTTGAGGGACACCAAACTGCTCTGAAGACTCCGGTTTGGTGCTCACATCAAAACCAGCCAAACCTGACAAAATCTTTTCAAGCCTGTCCATTAAAATTTCATGGTCGATAGTGTGCAATGCTGTGCTCTTGAGTCGAGTGAAGTACTGAAAAATGCAGTCTGACCTGGATTTAAACCTGTCTTATAGGAATTTAAAACTAGCCTGAGCTCATCTTACACTAACACAACGGGCTTCTGTAGTCGGAGCTGACATGACAGAGCGCTGACCTTAACTCGGGCATCCACATTAACGAAACCATATGTCTTCAGCTGCAGTGTTAAATTGTTAAACCTGGAGCTTTATTTCACAGTGGTGCTTGAAAGTTTGTGAAAGAGGTTTTTTTTGTATTATTTCTACATAAATATGACTTAAAACATCATCAAAGTTTCACCCAAGTCCACACACGGGTATGTCATATCGGATCATTTCCCTCCATAAATAAATGGCCAAGTGTAATCTGTTTGTCTCATTTCTTTAATCGGGTTCTCTTCGACGACTTTTAGGACTTGTCTGAAACTCGGATGACGGCTTAGCTCATATTTATGCAGAAATATAGAACATTCGAAAGGGTTCACAAACTTTCAAGCACCATTATAGGTTCAGCTGCGAGCTAAAAATATTATCTCCAGGTCTAACAGTGCTCCATTTATACATTTTTCATCAATATGAGCAACAAATAAATAAATGAATAATTAAATAAAAAGACCAACAGACAACCAAGGGGAATCCTACCTGCAGCAACTGAACATCGTTTTTCAGAACTTCACATTCCTCAGTAAGAACTGATCTGCCAATCAATACAACCAAACAATCAGAAGGAACAGAAACATCACATTCATTACAAAAATGTGATTAACTTGAAGTACATAGGATTCAAAATCACAGCTATGTTACATGTTAAGACTGGCAGGGACATGATTAAAAAAAATGAACATACAGTATTTTCACAATACGTTAACATTCCTCTCGTTTGCTTCATCACTTTTTCCTAATGCTTCTCTCTCATTAATGTACAAACCTTATTCCAATCTCCCTTAACTCTGAAATGCATTCAATTTGTGTCTAGTTTAGACGTTTTCAACTCCGTACAGCAAAGCCTAAATCTAGACTCTTTGAGAAGAAGGAAAGACGTGAAAGAAGGGACTACTCTTCCCCTGTTACACCAAACACTGTAGACTCTTCATTTGCTTCCTTTTTTTTTAGGACTCAGGAATCTTACATATGCCTGGGTCTGCTATTCATTTGCTCACAAAGGGGGTTTCTGTTCTGGTGGACTGAACTGGCCCACTTCCTCTCCGCTCTACACTACCCAACCGTCTCCTTTCACTTAAGTGTACAAAATAAATAAATAAATAAAATTGCAGGATATTATTTGCTAGTTAAACGCATGGCAGTTCTTTCTATTGAGCTCAACCAGGCACCGTCCCGTGCTTCTGATTAAAAGGCTGATAATTGCTCATTTCTACCAAGACCTCTCTGGGTTAAAGTCCAGTTGGGCTATCTGATGTCTTAAAGGCTAACTGTAGATGTTGTGTAGACGGTCGGGAGTCTAGACGGGGAGTGCCACTGAAGGGGAAACAGAGGAGAGGGGAGTGCTTAGTCTTTAAATAGCACGTCTGCAGACACGTCTGCTCTGCGTTCACAGGCGGGGGGAGCAGCTGAAGAAATCTCAGCGGAAGAACGTTCATTCCACAATATTTATCTCACGGGATATTTATAAACAGTCTCTTTATTATTGAAATATTACACCCTAGAATGTAGCATTATAGGGCTACCACAAGTGTGACCTTTTGTGCCAAGTCTAGCAGCACATTTCGTGGACAAAAAAAAAAGGGAAATAAAAATAATTTTAAAAATTCCTCACACTTTAAGTGGGAAACAAGTTCACCGTGGGGTGCACATATTTCTAACGTACGGACATTATCCCCTCCATCCTCCCCATTTCCAATCTTTGCAGTATATCTCACAGAAGTAATGCTTCTGTACATCATAGCCACACTGTCTGTACTTACACTCTGCTTTTGTTTGCAGAATTAAACTTAATTCAAATTATTTGCTACAAAACAAGATCTTGGTAGCCATGGACTATTTTAATCTCCAATTTGGCAACCGTGTCTTTAACTGTCCTATCTGCTGCTCCTCCCCCAATCATGAGGGAGAGAAAATCCTTTTTTTTATTTGCACTTGCTGCAGTTCCCATTTCTTACCACTAGGTACTGGGGTAGATAGCTAGATAGCTGGGGTGACAGTAAATGAAGCAGCGAGCATGCAGTCCCATGAGTAATCAACACGTATGCAAGCAAATGAACCGAACATAGGCTTACATCTGTCAAAGAGCAACTTTTTTTTAACAGTTGGTCACTCAAAGGAGGCAATTAATATTTCAATGGAATTTCAAATGAACCGAGTTGTGAATGAGGAATCTCTGAATAAAGACATGCATAAGTTGATGCCTGTCCTTCTGCAACCTGTTGAATGATTGAGATCATTTTTACTCACTTTAGATGGGACACAACTTCGTTTATATGGGTGATGTTCAGTTTGTGCCGCAGCGCTTCAATTTCATCTTCAATGCTGGAGTGAGATGAGAGTCTTGAGCTTGACCTGATAAGATAATACAATATACATCATAAAACTTAGAATCTGCTTATTACTGAACCTAATGCCAGTAATACACACACACAACACACACGCACGGATATATGTACACAGTGGCAAGAAAAATTATGTGAACCCTTTGGAATTTCATGGTTTTCTGAATAAATTTGTCATAGATGAAGATCAGATCACATTTTAAGTCAGGAGCATTGACAAATATAATGTACACATACATACACACACACACACACACACACACACACGTGTATATATATATATTGTGCAGTACTGACCGGCTGGACGCAGGCCTGCTACATGGTGTTGCACACTCAATGCTGTCTGGACTTCGCTGTCTCTCTGCGCTGAGTGCATAACTCACCACCTTGGGATTGTATCGGGACATGACTTTATCTCCATCTCTGCAACACACACAGAGGACGAGGATCTTCACAAGGAAGGCTCATTAGCGCTAGGGTCCGTAATGTTTAGCACATTCTGTGCATCTGCCGTTTATGCTAGTCTCCTCAATGTGAATGCTCTGCCTCTTCCTTTAATCTTCCCTGTTTTCTGAAGCTCTTGTGCTTGTAATCTTTAACTCCCCATGCTTAACTGACTCACAGACAGGAAGAAAAAGATCAAGAAGACCCTTTCATTTTCCTATTCTCTCTCTCGTTCTCTCTCTCTCTCTTCTTGTCTGTGTTCCAGTGAGAAACAGAGACAGAGATGTGAGTAGGGGGATTTGGAACTGGACAGCATGAGCACATATTTTATCCCTAGCCAATTCCGTAGCCCTGCTGGACTCAAAGAAGATCGTGGATGTGTGTGTGATGAACAGAAAGCAGAAGGCGATGTGTTTGGGCATGTACAGTATGAAGCACTACAGTTCCTTCTCATTAAGAGGATTATCCACAGAACCCACTGTAAACCGAGTGGTTGTGTTTACACTGCCTTGGAGAAGACATAAACCCTCTATGACAATTGATAGACACTTACCTAAACAATAGCGACGGTTTATTTCAGTAGGTGACAGCTGTCAAATACTACTTACGTCAGTTTTATGACATTACACAGATGTTTCTCTGGATAAGGTCATGTTACAACAGATGGAACTTCTTTAGAAAGGCATGACTACAGAGTTGTAGCTCACTGTACTTATGATATGACAGTCACATCAAGGTGATGAATATAATCAGCTGAATATAGCACTCGGTGGTAATATTGACGCGAAACCCCGCTAAACAACACTGTTACATGTTACCGGACCACGTTTCTGACAAAACATCATCAAAGCTGCATGGAGACGTGCAGAAAGTAAAAGATCATTGATGATCGAATTAGTGTGTAGGAATCTTAGATGTATATGTGGGGTTTTTTTCTTCTGTCTATGTGGAAATCCTACGTACAGAGTATATACGGTACATCAGACATACGTCTAATTACTACATATTTAATACCATGGCACGGTCAAGGCATTTATTTATACATGATATGGCCAAAAGTATACGGACACCTGACCATCATACCTATATGAGATTTTTGGACATCCCATTCCAAAACCATAAGCATTAATATAGACTTTCCCTCGCAGACTGACATGCATAGTGATCTTAGGCATGTTTAGAGCTGCTCGGTCACGGAAAACCCATTTTATGAAGCTCCTTCTACATAGTTCGTGTGCTGATGTTGCTTCCAGAGGCAGGTTGGAACTCTGCAGTGAGTGAACCAAACAGAGGACAGGTGATTTGTACACGTGCTTCAGAAATTGGCGGTCCTACTCTCCTGACAGCTTGCGTTTCACAAACTGGTTAATAGCGAAGGTGGCATCCTGTGACGGCCCCATGTTTAAAATAAAAGTCACTGAACTCTTCGGTATGATCCACTCTGCTGCTTGTTTGTCTCCGCTCTGGAGATGGCATTTCTATATGCTTGATTCGATACACCTGTTAGCAGTGGGTGTGGCTAAAACACCTGAACGCAATAATTGGGAAAGATATCCACCATCCTTTTAGCCGTATAGTGTATTTTTTAATGATTTTTCATTTTGCTATATATACGATTTTGATTATAACCAATTATACCAGAATGCAAATATACTTTTTATGAAAACTCATGGCTGCTGAAACAACATTGTTTTGCACGTACTCTAAATAAGAGTGTTACGTCCGAGATATATATATATAACCATATATATATATATATATATAACGTAACCATTATGTGACTCTGACATACAAAGTCAATCGTAATGATGATCTCAGTAGGTCAGTACAGAAAAGATCATAACACACACACACACACACACACACACACACAAAGTAAATCTGTCCCTAATAATGTTTCTCTTAATAAAATGTTTCTCTAGGGTTATTAGTCTTATGCATTATATACAACTGGCCTTCAGTAAAGAAACAGACAGTATATAGACAGTATTTGACACTTTTGTACAGAAAAAGGTCACATGCATGATAACCAGCATCCTCATCTCTCTTAGTGTGTGTTTGTGGTGAAGGACGAGGATGAGAACAGAGCCTACATTGTGCATAGCATAGATCTGAGAGTAGCACAGAGCTGCTGCCAGTGAGAGGATCTCTAATGCCTGTACAAAAACATCAAATAGTCGATGCTTTTCTGCTCTGTTCATGAAAGCTCTGCATCCGCATTAAATAAGGACTCCTTCGTTTCCTTTCGGCTGAGAATGTTGCCTCCGTTACAGAACACAACGCGCACGACACGCAGACTGCTTTTGCAGGCTTACAGGCTTGCTGCACTTGCTATTCTGCTGTCCTTTGGAGATTTAAGGAGCTTTGAGGGTCGACGCCGTTTGCAGTTCACACGGCCACGTTAAGGCGCTCGATCAATGGGCATTCAGTGTAAAGGGCCAGGTGCAGCCTTCACCCGTAACAAATCACACGCACAATGAGCGGAGGCTGACCACACAAGAGGGGAGGGAAGCTGGTGAGACCCAGGGAGAGAAAGAGAAGGGGGAAAAAAATGCTGTCAGTCAACTCCTGTAAATCAGGCTGTTTTTAAAAGGTGAGCCCGCCCTCACTAACGTGGCACTGAGTGAAAGGTTTCCTGTTCTGTGCTGGGAAGAAGAAAAAAAAAACAAAAAACCAGTGGGCACAGATCCACACCCCATCTGAAAACAGTTGACTTACAGTGCGAGACTTAATTATACAAGCAAGTCGAGAAAGAGCGAGACCAGGCGTGACGAACAAAACAAACAGGACTGAAAAACGTTCAGGCCATCGGCATCTGCTAGACTTGACTGAGGCGATTCGTTTCGATGCAGCTCGAAAGAGATCACAAATTACGCTTTAAAACTGTCCGTAAACATCCAAAGTGCTCTCTCTGATGAAGTGCCTTGCTGTTTGCTTGTGCACCTGCTCCCCACAATGAGGCCTAGCGCACCAGACAAAGATTCGGTGAACACTTTTCCGGACGTAGATTAAGTCGTGGGTGGACCAAATTACAGTCATCATACAGACATCGATGTCTAAAAAAAAAACCCAAATCCATCCATCCATCTTCTACCACTTATTCCTTCTTCAGGGTCGCGAGAAAAACCCCAAATCTAAAGGACTAAAACATCAGACTGCTATTTAGAAGGACGCGCTTTGGCAGACACAGCATTCTTTCCGCCATCCTTGCGCTACTTGGATACGATCACTCCTTCTGTTCGAGTACTACCTGTAAATAACTCCTTTTAGAAAGAGTTCAACGGTCATCCGGATGCATTGTTGCACTGAAAAGCGAGGCCACCCATTCGCCACATGGCGTCCGTTATAATGGGTGTAACCAGGCAACAAATTGAAACGTTATCATAAAGTGCGATCAATCAAAAAAAGTAAACGAGGAGTGAACAATGCTAAAGAAATGCTTTGGAAAACAATTAGTAGGCTAGCAGCATTACTGAGGTGCCATTGTGCTTCACGCTTAAAGACTGGGTTACAATTAATCTCTGCTTCTTTCTGGCTTCAACCGGCTCCGACAAATAAATGATTTAAAACCCCAGCGATCGTTCTCTTAGTGGAGCTTTGTTCACATTTGACAAATTGGGGTCCTGACCTTTAGCCGTACCTCAAAGACCAGTGTAGTCTCAGCGCATTTATCAGCGCATTTATTTGTGAGGAGAGTGAATCTAAAGGCCAGCTCAGAGCTGAGAAGAGAAATGAAGCCTGGATTAGTGCAAAGACTGATTCATTCACATGAAAAGACTCGTTCATTTCGCCGGTTTCTTCTCCCTCGGTTATCTCAGACACCGATTCTAAGTGATTCTTTGTTAAACTGCAGGATGTATTAGTTCCTGTTTCAGTCGCTTCTTTTTGCCATGATTGTACTCGTTGATTGAAATTTCACGCATGGCAGTCGGTTTAGGTCGGACCTCAGGTAGACAATCAGTCTGGTTAATGCAGATCGATCGGGGTCAAGTCCCGATCCATTTTTAACCCTTTAACAGGTACACGGTGAGACATTTCTTCAAAATTAAAAAAAAAAAAAGGCACCAATTTCATCACATTCAACTGAATTTCATTGATTTGTTGATTATTTTTCAGGTTCGCCCTTCAGAGGAGGAGTTTTGGACGTTTACTGGCCGGTGGAGTTGCTCTTTTGATTTAGTTACCAATAGAAGCGGCTATTGAGCACGACGAACCAAGACTATGGTTTTACTTTTGTAACTACAAATGTAATGAATGAAACATTTTCAATTGTTTAGATATGAAATTACAATCAAATATCTTTAGGTATCGAGTCTCCCACACACACTAGACAGGACGAGACCGTATGCCGCATCCGGATATCTCTACTACCTTACTATACAGTAGGAGAAACGCATTACGCCACGGAAAAGTATTTCCAGTATTCACAAAACAGTAGGCCAAAAAATACCCAGATATTCGGCAGCAGGGAACCAATGGACACTGCGCTATCCCATAAGGCAACAGGAGAGCTGGCGCGGAAGAGCTATCAGAATCAAAAATGGTGGAAGGCAGCATGTCAGCTCTTTTTAAGTTGTAGGTCACATGACAGTGCCAACATGGCGGCAGTAGATACTGAATCGAAAGCAGTAGGTACTGTTACAGCTCATGACTATTTAACAAACAATTACAAATAAAATAAAATATACTACACATCCTATACACATAGGTGAGAACGTTATTTGATATATTTTAGTAAAGAATTTGAACCCATAGCTGCTCAATATGTGTGCGTGTCTAAGTTTGAAAAACAACTCATACTGGACATAAATACAGGGGCATGCCTGTAAAACTGATATTCTTTATAAGAGTGGAACGTCAAAAAGAAGATACAGTATGTGCTTTGACTTTTTGTTAACTTTTGACATTTTGATGAATGAGGAGCAGCGCTCGTCTGGTTTTCATACCGATTTCCAAGCTGTGGTTAGAGACGCATTTGCTGTATATTGGAATTACAATGATAAATGTGTGTATCCATGTGGTTATATGTCATCCCATCCATACACAAGAATGACGTCAGGATCAGGGAGCAACTTGTCTTCATCTAAAAGCTGTTCTATTCTCAAGGGTACCACTTTCCAAAGGAACTTGATCAAAACTACTGGCAGCTATTCAACTGAGAGAAAGCAACATACATTATTCATTCATCCATCCATTCACCCATTTATTCATTCCTTCATCCACCCATTCATTCATACATTCATTCATCCACCATTCACCATTCATCCATCCATCCCCCCATTCATTCCTTCATTCATTCATCTACCATTCACCATTCATCCATCCACCCATTCATTCCTTCATTCATTCATCCATCCATCCATCCATCCACCCATTCATTCCTTCATCTACCATTCATTCATCCATCCATCCATCCATCCACCCATTCATTCCTTCATTCATTCATCTACCATTCATTCATTCATCCATCCATCCACCCATTCATTCTTTCATTCCTTCATCTACCATTCATTCATCTATCCATCCATCCACCCATTCATTCATTCATCTACCATTCATTCATTCATCCATCCATCCATCCACCCATTCATTCCTTCATTCATCTACCATTCATTCATTCATCCATCCATCCACCCATTCATTCCTTCATCCACCACTCACCCATTTATTCATTCCTTCATCCACCATTCATTAATTCATCCAACATCCACCCATTTATTCATTCCTTCATCCATCCATCCACCCATTAATTCATTCATTCATCCACCATTCATTCATTTGTTCATCCATCCACCCATTAATTCATTCATTCATCCACCATTCATTCATTCGTTCATCCACCACTCACCCATTTATTCATTCATTCACTCATCCATCCACCATACATCCATCCATCCCCCTTTTTTTTTTTTTTTTTTTTTTTTTTTTTTTTTTTTTTTTTTTTTTTTTTTTTTTTTTTTTTTTTTTTTTTTTTTTTTTTTTTTTTTTTTTTTTTTTTTTTTTTTTTTTTTTTTTTTTTTTTTTTTATTTTATTTTTTTTTTTTTTTTTTTTTTTTTTTTTTTTTTTTTTTTTATTTTTTTTTTTTTTTTTTTTTTTTTTTTTTTTTTTTTTTTTTTTTTTTTTTTTTTTTTTTTTTTTTTTTTTTTTTTTTTTTTTTTTTTTTTTTTTTTTTTTTTTTTTTTTTATTTATTTTTTATTTCTTTATTTTTTTATTCATTTTTTTTTTTTTTTTTTTTTTTTTACTTTTTTTTTTATTCATTCCTCTTCCTTTTTTTATTCCCCCCTTTTTTTTTTTCTTCCTTTTTCTTTCCTTTTTTTTTTTTTTTCATTCCTTCACCCTTTTTTTTTTTTTCTTTTTTTTTTTTTTTTTTTTTTTTTTTCCTTTCCCCCCCCTTTTTTTTTTTTTTTTTTTTTTTTTTTTTTTTTTTTTTTTTTTTTTTTTTTTTTTTTTTTTTTTTTTTTTTTTCAACATTTTTTTTTTTTTTTTTTTTTTTTTTTTTTTTTTTATTCTTTTTTTTTTTTTTTTTTTTTTTTTTTTTTTTTTTTTGTTTTTTTTTTATCCTGTCAGAGTGGCCGTTGGTTCAGAGCCTATCCCGGGTGAACTGGGTGCGAGGTGGGAATTAACCTTTGTTGTAAATCACACACTCATTCACACCTTGTAGCTAATCCAAGCTTTGAAGTACTGGCTTTTTGGTGATGACACCAATTCAAAGAACCTGAAGAAAAATGACTTGCAGTTTGCAGTTTCCTACTTTAACTCCTTGCTGACTACTAATGTTGCATTCAAAATGAAAAGATTTATAAAAACTGCAAGGAACAAAGGTTATGAATTACCTCAAAAGTTAACAGCACAGACATACACACATGCACACACACACAAAGGCACTGAGAGACAGAAATCTGCATCAACAATCACAAAGCAACAAGTGCTTCTGTGGTCCTTATACTGATTCTATCTGAACATCACAGAACTTCTCCTGTGCTACTAATCGCTGTCATGGAGAGCCTTTTCCTTCACTGTGTATAGCATTTCAGCATAACATTGTGACTGTGTGTTAACTCTAATGCTTCAGAGTGAAATTTCTCCTCACCTGCCCAGTGTAGTGGACTGCTGTCTGAGACTGAGCATCAGCAGCCGGAGTTCAGAGCGCAGCAGCTCTTTAACAGCTGGAGGGTCAGCAAGAGAGGAGTGGGGCATCTTGGATTTCCCATCATGCACCTCATGCCACATTTGCTCCCACATCTGCACCTATGGTGAGCCAACATGGGGAAAACACAACATTCGGTGCATACACACACACTAATACCGATAATTCTAATAATAATGGCAATTATTATTATTATTAGCTTGCACAGATGATGAAGGACTTTAGTCCAGTCTTGTTACTCTAGAAACTTTGTGCACCCTTAGCAACATATTGTGACTTATGTGAATTATTATAAAGCCAGATATTCAATAAATAAGACCTTTTGTTTATGAAGTACAAAAGAAAGTAGTTAGTAGTTGCATTTAAAAAGTAGAGCTGAGCCGAGGTGGAATCAGACCGTGTTTGCACTTAGTCTTCTTATACTACAACGATAAACTGATTTAAGGACTCTTTGTCAGAAAGCTTTCTAAATCCAGAAGCCAAGTGTCCAAACCTCAGGCTCACATGTTCGCTGAAATGTACACAACATTTATGATACAAGATTCTGCTGCATTGGAAACCTTCTGAAGGAGGTAACCTTTTTCTTTTTCTTTTTTTTTGGAGTCAGTCTACTTTGCTCCAAATTGAACTAACCTAAAACAAAAACATAAAAAGTGCTCATTTATGTCTAAATAATCGTAACAATGGGGTAACCCGGGAGCATTCAAATCCTTCGTTATTTAACTTTTAAGCTTACACGTCTACACATTCAGTCTTAAATTTGTGACTCACTGATACGCACATAACAAAACTATTTATATTTAAATAGTAACGAAAGAAATTGTTTACAATTTACAGTATCATAAAATAAAGTACGTGGGCAGATGTTTGACTTTCTTGATAGATTTCTTATCCTTGGCCAAACACAAGCAAGGCAACATTTTGAGATACTGGATTTTTGATTTCCATGAGCTGTAAGCCGTAATCATCGCGATTAAAACTTGAAATATTTCACTGTATGTGTAACGAATCTAGAATATGTGAAAGTTCCTCTTTTTGAATTAAATTACGGGAAAATGAACATTTTGAGATGCACCTGTATGCCAATGCGTGGAAGGTTGTAATCTAAAAATCCCAGAGCTACCAGAGAGCTTCTCTTGGATTCTTAAGCAAAGCTCTTAAACCATAACCACTCAATAGTATATATACTTGGATTCTGCCTCACTCGTAAGTCTGCCAAATGAATGTATTAAAGTCAATGTGTGACAGTGTCCCTCTGGGAGCTCTAAATGATCTTCCATGGACATGTGAAGCATCTTCCCATGAACTGGTTTTACCGACATTGTGAGCTTGCCTTCCTTTAGCATTAGTGCGGAATATTCTTCGAGTGACTGCGGACAGTCATGACTTTTAATGTTCACGTCCGGCACTTTTGGGCGAAAATCTCTAGGCTGTCTAGATTTGTGGCGAAACCACGAAGGTTATTTCACAGAAAAGGAACAGCTTCTTTAAGTTCCATCCAGGAAGAAACGTTGTAGGTTTAGTTAGGAATGAGTTTTTCCCATTCCAAAAGCCTTGCCAAAACAAACCTTTACGCAGACCTACTAAATTCTCGTGTGCCACATTTACAGACGATCCTTTCTTTAAAGGGTTTGTTTTTCAGGGGGGGAAGCAGTTGGCAATATTTTGGCAAACACATTTGAGCATTCTTTTGTGAAGGTTTATTATTATTATTATTATTATTTATTATTATTATTATTATTATTATTATTATTATTATCATCCCTGGTGACTCAGTGTGAATTACAGTCTGCCTTACCTCAGAGTAGACTTCTGTGTACATGTCTATGAGTGCATCCCCGAGTATAGCCCTTATCTCAGGAAGCTCAGAGTCTGGCACACACTCCTTTATCAGGCTCCATACACACTGCTGCTCCATTACGCCATCTACATCACTCATTTAACACCATTCTGTGCACACTGTACAGTAGGATAACATAATAAGAACTGTAAGAAAATGAGTCACTAAAACAATGACAGTTTGGAAATATACAGTAATAATATAATAACAAGTTACAGTAAGTTATTTATATAATGAGATGACACAAACGCATGGAAACATATTCATATATCTGGTGAAATATATCTATCTTTTGTTGTTGTTGGTGGTGGTTTTTAAAAGGATTTGTAGCAACACTATAAAATACATGCTTTAGGTTTTAGATGGATTCTTACCTCATTCCCTCGCTGCTTCCTGTATCGGTGTAAACAGTGCGTTACTAGGAACGAACTCTCGCGAGATTTCAGCTACAAACGAGAACCGGTGAAGTTACATGCACAAGCCGAACAGTCCACACCAACACTTTTTATATTAAACTAGAGATGTTTATCATTTCTATTTTTAAATTGTATATATATATATATATATATATATATATATATATATATATATATATATATATATATATATATATATATATAAATTTAATTTAATATATAATAATTTATTGTATATATATATATATATATATATATATATATATATATATATATATATATATATATATATATATATATAATAAAAAAAAAAAAAAAAAAATTTTTTTTTAAAAAAAAGAAAAAATTATAGTCATTCCTTCACTTACACAAAAGTAGTTGAATTTGAGCTGGGAAGTCTCTCTCTCTCTCTCTCTCTCTCTCTCTCACACACACACACACACACACACACACACACACACACACACACACCAATAATTCAAATAAAAATAATGGCTGTCTTTATTATTATTATTATTATTATTATTATTATTATTATTATTATTATTATTATTATTATTATTAGCTTGCACAGATGATGAAGGTCTTTCGTCAAGTCTTGTTACTCTGGAAACTTTGTGCACACTTAGCAACATATTGTGAGTTATGTGAATTATTATAGAGTCAGGTATTCAATAACACACATGGGATAATGAACATATATAGGATAATGAACATATATAGGATAATGAGCATATATGGGATAATGAGCTTATATAGGATAATGAGCTTATATGGGATAATGAGCATATATAGGATAATGAGCTTATATAGGGTAATGAGCTTATATAGGATAATGAACATATATAGGATAATGAACATATATAGGATAATGAGCTTATATAGGATAATGAACATATATAGGATAATGAACATATATACGATAATGAGCATATATAGGATAATGAGCATATATAGGATAATGAGCTTATATAGGATAAGGACCATATGTATAATAATGAACATCCATCCATCCATCCATATTCAACCGCTTATTCCTAATAATGAACATATATAGGATAATGAGCTTATATAAGATAATTAGCATATATATGATAATGAACATATATAGGATAATGAGCATATATAGGATAATGAGCATATATAAGATAATTAGCATATATAGGATAATGAGCTTATATAGGATAAGGACCATATGTATAATAATGAACATATATAGGATAATGAGCTTATATAGGATAATGAGCATATATAGGATAAGGAATAGTGCAATAGTGATGGACTGTAGAGCGGCTGTGCAATGGATACATATGGATGTATAATGATGAACATTTATAGGATAATGAGCTTATATAGAATAATGAGCATATATAAGATAATTAGCATATATAGGATAAGGACCATATGTATAATGATGAACATTTATAGGATAATGAGCATATGTAGGATAATGAACTTATATATAGAATAATGAGCATATATAAGATAATTAGCATATATAGGATAAGGACCATATGTATAATGATGAACATTTATAGGATAATGAGCATATATAGGATAATGTTGGCGGATCCTGCAGGACCGCAGTATTGCACAGCCGCTCTACAGTCCATCACTATTGCACTATTCCGCTGTCACGTGTGAATGGAAACATAATCCGAGAGGCGTAGAAGTTTGACTCCGAGTGTGTAAGAGGGCCAACAAGAGCGCACATCTGAAACCAGCCTACAGATGTACCCGCTCCCTTTCTTTTGTGTAACTTTCTGGTAGCAAACCACTTCCTCCCTCTTTAATAACCCAGTGGGACGTGGACATGGACGTGCACGGGGACGTGGCGGCGCCGAGGCGGCTGAGTGCGTGGCTCGGAGTCGGTGCGTTTCTGCTCTGCGTGCCGTGCGTCCTGTGCTTCTCAGTGGCAGGGCAGGACGGCACGTGTGAGGCTAACGGCTCGGTGTACTATGCGGGTGAGTGGTACTTCCTGGACTCGGAGCACTGCACGCAGTGTGAGTGTACGGTCGAGGGAGCGGTGTGCGCGCGGACAGAGTGCACGGCGCTGCCCGCCGCCTGCATCCACGTGAGCCACTACCCGAGCGACTGCTGCCCGCGCTGCGAGAGGATCGGCTGTGAGCACCGTGGAGAGGTGTACGAGCTCGGCCAACACTTCCAGGTGAGCGTTACAACCACGGCTTCTTCCCCGAACCGCACCGTGCTGCACTAAAGAGCACGTTATCCGTGAAACTATTCCTAGCAGTTATTTTCTTATACCAACCTCCATCCTAAAACCTGAACGAAGGAATGATTCAAAGAGTCGAATCATTTTGGTGTTCTCAATTGAAGGACTCGAATCACTACATTCAAAGTCTCTTGGAACTTAAAAAAAATATTTTTTTTTACGGGTGGCAGCTCCCACCTGATGCCACCCATGTGGTCATGCCCCTGAACTGAACCAGAGATTACAATTTATTATACAATTTATTATAGTAGTAAGCAGGGTTGGTAGGGTTACCTTTTTTTTTTTAAGTGGTGGCTGGGTGGTTAAGGCTTTGGGTTAGTGATCAGAAGGTCAGGAGTTCAAGCACTACCAAGCTGCCACTGTTGGGCCCTTGAGCAAGGCCCTTAACCCTCTCTGCTCCAGGGGCGCTGTACCATGTCTGACCCTGCACTTTGACCCCAGAAAGAGAATTTCACTGTGCTCTCTTGTATATGTGACCCATAAAGACTCATTATTTAAATAATGAGTACATTTTTACAAAATGTATCTGTAACAACTTTGTTGTTTTTGACGTAACTGTAACGGATTATAGATACCAGTTTTGTGTATCCTGATTACGTAACGCCATCACATCGCCATCGCCATCTCGTTACTCCCCAAGCCTGGTAGTAAACTAGCTTTTTACACTATTTACACTCTAAAGACAAATATTCAGGCTGCCCACTGAACCTCCCAAAGCTGAACTATGCCAGTAAATTTGATCTCCCACCACAATACAAAGGCACTGGTACCCAACCCCCTGTCCTGCACATTCTAGTGTTTTCCCTGCTCCAACACACGACTTCAACTCAGGAAGGACTCTTTATTGGGTGATTAATTGAATTATGTGTGTCGGGAGCAAGGAAACAGGGGTACTCTTGGACCTATTCTAGGGAATATGGTATAAAAACCAGGTATAAAAACTACAAAGCCTCATATCAGAGGTGACGTTTGTATGAATTTGATCATACTGTTTAGGTAGAGTGTGGGTTCACATATGGTGGACACCGAAATGAAAAAGTATGTAATATCTCCACAGAGTTTGCCAGTTGCACTGAACACACATACTTACATAGTACGAGTTAGTATATGTTCACTTCAATTGAATCATTATTTGGGGTATATTGCATCTCCCTGAAAGCATTTTCCACCAGAAAGCAATATACAAAGTTATGGAACATCCACAGTGTGCCTGTGAATAAGTAGTTTTATGTTAATAGAACATTAATTTAAAAAAAAAAATACATAAAAAATCCAACAGAAGTAAAAAGCATACAGTTGGTAATATAAAAAAAATAATAATAAAATAAATAAACCAGTGTTGCATCAATTCAGCTCCTTGCTTTTGTCTTGCTTTTGGTTCTCTGTGATTATTCTATATTTCTCCTTTTTTGGGTATTTTTACACGCAGTAGTACGTGGTATGGACATCAGCATTAGTTATTTGAGTTATTGTTGCCACCCAAAAGGGAATGGCTTTCAAATCCAAGTTTGTTATCGTCTGAGATCATCTGTATGTTTGTTAAAAGTTCTCCGCACTTCTACGAATGTTTCTCAGGTCGACTGTAGTTCAGACAATTAGTTCCTAAACACTGTAGCCCAGTAAATTGTTTCGAGCCTGCTTCAAAGAGGAATATTTATTTTGGAGAGTTCAGTACCATCATGCAGTTTGTCCCATAATTGGTCACTGCATGGTACTTCCCCATAGTGCACGCCTGTTTATCGGTCACTTTTGATTGGTCAGATTTTGGATTTTTTTTTTTAATTGCTCCTTCATCCAGAAATGATCGTTCAAGCAGATAAAGCATAGTGTTTTATATAAGCATAATACCCAAGTTTAACCTCCATGTTTGAACTTTGCATCTTTATCTCTCAGTGAAATACTCCAGCTGTTAGGTAATGGCGGCGAAGTGCAGATAAAGTTTAATGTGAATCGACACAAAACATGATCTCTGGAACACGTGGGGGGAAAAAAACAAAGACTAGGAAACAAAAACGTAGAACAATGAACAGAACGCAACAGCAAAGTAAGACCCAATGGGTGCGGTGCAAAACGTGGCGTATATACACGTGATCATTAAGCCCAAACGCGAATGAGGTGCAGATAGTCATGTGACATGATCGGGTGAGGTGCAGTGGCTGATGGGAATCGTAGTCTCTAGTCCTTTTCCCGTATTTACATAATACAAGCACTAAGATCATTTGGCTCATTTAAAAAAAAAAAAACCTGTCTGTCTTCCAGAGGCCTAAGATGAGGGAAGCACCCTTTCACAACCCCCACTGGACCTCTCATTGTAATGGCAAGCTGAGTACAGACCTAAAGCATAAATCTTTTTCTTCAAAATAACAGCTGAACATTGTGAGATCAGTGGTTCCTGAAGCTTTACCTTCTGGAACATACGTACTGAGACATATTGCACTGCACCAGATCCAGTTAATCACTTTCAGAAGTCATTGGACAAGGTGAATATTAGATTTGGTTTGATACTGAACTCTGCTTGGTAAGAATAAGAATGAGGAGGATTGGTGATCTGGGCTTATTCATTTTCTTATAAAAATGCTTATGCATTTTAGCACTTCTGCTTGTAATTAGTGAAGTTTATTAGGTTATTTATGGAGAGCATGAAAGCCTAAATGTGATCCTGGACCTTACTAAACCTGGTAATGTCAAGTGATGAGTTGAATAAGATGTGCCTGATCAGTACTTACCAAACAGTACCTGACTGGACATGCAGGTCCACTGTGGAGCATGACTGAATCTTCTGTAAAGGAAATGGGTGGCAAGGAACTTGACCACGGACATAGTGTTTCTTGCATGTACAGTGAGGGAAAAAAGTATTTGATCCCCTGCTGATTTTGTACGTTTGCCCACTGACAGAAATGATCAGTCTATAATTTTAATGGTAGGTTTATTTGAACAGTGAGAGACAGAATAACAACAAAAAAATCCAGAAAAACGCATGTCAAAAATTTTATAAACTGATTTGCATTTTAATAAGGGAAATAAGTATTTGACCCCTCTGCAAAACATGACTTATTACTTGGAGGCAAAACCCTTGTTGGCAATCACAGAGGTCAGACGTTTCTTGTAGTTGGCCACCAGGTTTGCACACATCTCAGGAGGGATTTTGTCCCACTCCTCTTTGCAGATCTTCTCCAAGTCATTAAGGTTTCGAGGCTGACGTTTGGCAACTCGAACCTTCAGCTCCCTCCACAGATTTTCTATGGGATTAAGATCTGGAGACTGGCTAGGCCACTCCAGGACCTTAATGTGCTTCTTCTTGAGCCACTCCTTTGTTGCCTTGGCCGTGTGTTTTGGGTCATTGTCATGCTGGAATACACATCCACGACCCATTTTCAATGCCCTGGCTGAGGGAAGGAGGTTCTCACCCAAGATTTGACGGTACATGGCCCCTTCCATCGTCCCTTTGATGCGGGGAAGTTGTCCTGTCCCCTTCGCAGAAAAACTCCCCCAAAGCATAATGTTTCCACCTCCATGTTTGACGGTGGGGACGGTGTTCTTGGGGTCATAGGCAGCATTCCTCCTCCTCCAAACACGGCGAGTTGAGTTGATGCCAAAGAGCTCCATTTTGGTCTCATCTGACCACAACACTTTCACCCAGTTGTCCTCTGAATCATTCAGATGTTCATTGGTAAACTTCAGACGGGCATGTATATGTGCTTTCTTGAGCAGGGGGACCTTGCAGGCGCTGCAGGATTTCAGTCCTTCACGGTGTTACCAGTTGTTTTCTTGGTGACTATTGTCCCAGCTGTATGGAGATCATTGACAAGATCCTCCCGTGTAGTTCTGGGCTGATTCCTCACTGTTCTCATGATCATTGCAGCTCCACGAGGTGAGATCTTGCATGTAGCACCAGGCCGAGGAAGATTGACAGTTTTTTTGTGTTTCTTCCATTTGTGAATAATCGTACCAACTGTTGTCACCTTCTCACCAAACTGCTTGGCAATGGTCTTGTAGCTCCAGACTTGTGTAGGTCTACAATCTTGTCCCTGACATCCTTGGAGAGCTCTTTGGTCTTGGCCATGGTGGAGAGTTTGGAATCTGATTGATTGATTGCTTCTGTGGACAGGTGTCTTTTATACAGGTAACAAGCTGAGATTAGGAGACTCCCTTTAAGAGTGTGCTCCTAATCTCAGCTCGTTACTGTGTATAAAAGAAACCTGGGGCCAAAAATCTTTCTGATTGAGAGGGGGTCAAATACTTATTTCCCTCATTAAAATGCAAATCAATTTATAACATTTTTGACATGCGTTTTTCTGGATTTTTTTGTTGTTATTCTGTCTCTCACTGTTCAAATAAATCTACCATTAAAATTATAGACTGATCATTTCTTTGTAAGTGGGCAAACGTACAAAATCAGCAGGGGATCAAATACTTCTTTCCCTCACTGTATAATGGCAGTAGAATAGCACTCCGCCTTTCTATAATAGAAATGAAATAACTCTGAGGCACACGGTCGAAATCAGTCTTAGACATGCCTCGTTATCTTCCTCAATCAGTTATTATAGTTATTATGGTGATTATAGGGAATGGAAGAAACCTAAGGGGGTAATCAAAGCCCCGTGACAGGTTTGCAGCTGGGAGTTTTTCCCAGCTGATGTGTTTTGTGTGTGTTTTTTTTTTTTTTTTTTGTCAATCCATTTAATTTGAACTGCAGGTGGCATGCTGTCGCGGTTTAAACAGCAGGTGGGTGTGCTGGCCTGTGATTTCTTTGTCCCTGGTGGAGAGGAACCTAACGTATAAAATATCCTGTGAGAAAAGCCCAGAATGATGCACTGTGACACTGTGTAAAAACGTCAACGTCAAGTTTAAGCCTGTCATTTTCTGTTCTACGTATAGAAGCCAGTTGTGAGCTGCCTTGGTGCGTTTATACTCTGAGAGGGAAAAATGATTTTCTGTACTGTAAATGTGACTTCAGGAAATTGTATGTGCTTCGCATAGTACATATCAAGACTAGGCTAGATTACGTTCCACTGACAAAAGGTATGTGTATATTTTACAGCCATCGGAATGTGAGCAGTGCACCTGTGACAACGACGGCATTGCCAGGTGCCTAGTAGCGGACTGTTCCCCCCCTGCATGTGTGAACCCGGTCTTTCAAACAGGGAAGTGCTGCCCAGACTGCAAAGATGGTAAGCTGCTTTAAATCATATAGATAAGCCTAATTTAGGGGGAGAAAGCCCCTTTTCCAAACACTGACTTCAAAGCGCACGACTAATCCTATTATTCTGAACTCAAATACCCTATGCAGCGATACAGCTATCTGTTTTTTGTTTTTTTTTATCTGCATTCCTCTTTCCTCTGTATCTCGTCTCCTCCGCGGCATAATAACCCCGGTGTAATACTCTCGCATAATCCGAAACGCGAAAAACGGATAAGATGCGGGAACGCGACTGCACCAGTTTCCAGTCTATTGGAAGGAAATGTAATTTTGCTCCTTGTGAAATTCATCCAGGCGTGCACTGTGAGCTGTGTATACCGGGAGCGGGTAATCAGGTATGTAGCCAAACAAATTAAAGGGAAAGTATCTCTGGGGAGCTAAATCAGCATGTGAGAAGATCTTCACCATGCTACTGATGTCTTCTTTCTTTAGGGTGCTTTAGGGTAGGGTTAAGAAGATAAAGAGTGTAGCATATGAAGGAATGACGGCAATATATCATGTAGCAGTATAGAATGAGTAGTACTTACGTCAAAGAGAATGACTGAAAACACGTTTCACATTCTTTGTCTTCAAGGTTATAACGTAGGATTATACTGTCACCTTGAATTACGCCTATGAGACATTTCAAAATCTCATGCCTGACTGAAAACCTTGATTCATAATTTAAACTAGAATTATTGGCACCCTTCGTGGGAATAGGGGGGGAAAATGACTTTACAAAAAAGTACCTCTCAATTAGAGAAACTACTCACGAACTTATAATTAATTATAGTTGTGTCCATAAATTTACATACCACTCGCAGAATCTACAAAATGTAAATAATAATAATAATAATAATAATAATAATAATAATAATATATTTAGTACTGTCCTGAATAAGCTAATTCGTATAACAGATGTTTACATACAGTCCACAAGACACTATGGTAAATTTGTCAAGCGGCACCATGAGCAGCAAAAGAAGCTTTTTTTAGAGTCCGATGAACAGTGTACGAGGAGTTAGAAAAAGTCAACTTTCAATCATGAAAAATCAATTATAAAAAAAAAAACCCTCCTAAAAATGGCTTCTTAGAATTTTTGTCCTGAATGTGGCGCTGTTCTGAAACTGCTCGGGTAGCATCTGGGCATAATGGTTATCATGCAGGAAAGCGTTGAGTTATAACCCAAAAAATTATTTTTGCTATCTCCTGAGTAGTAGGGGGCAGTGCGCCCAAACTCTGCAGGTACCCTGAGGGCCTAATGGGGATGACGCGTGCCAAGCTTCATCACAATCCCTCAAAGCGTTGCGGAGATACAGCCTCAAGTTCAGTTTTGCGGCAATCGAAAATGGTATCAAAATTGTGTGAATACGTTATTCGGTGCGAGTGCCTCCAGACGATGCAGGCCAATTTTCATGCAAACGGCTTATGTCGAGTTCGAAAAATGAGGTTTTTCAGAAAATTCTAAACGGCGGAGAAATTTTCACGACGGAAAAATGACCTCATCGGGTGCAGTCAAATCGCCTTGAGCCAAAGAATCAGAAGGGGAGTGAATTTTGTTTCTTGGACACACGGTTCAAAAGTTATTAGCATAAAGTGAGTGAAAATTGTTGGTGTTGGTGGTGCTAGAGGGATTGAGTTAGAGAATCCAAATCTGCTGTATTAACACAACAGCCTGTCCTCCATCTGTGTGCCAAATGCAAGCGTTTCTAAGGGCTGCCATAGACTCAAGAGCGGAAGCAGAATAATAATAAGAAAATGAACAAAGACAATAGGGGTCTTCAACGCTTTGGGGCTTGACCCCTAAAAACCAGAAGATGCTGGAAAAGTAATTAATGTGCAGGACCTGGAGGATTTTTGTGGGCAGTTTAACTGCTCAGGACAAACAATGGACTGTAGGGTTAAGGGTTATAACAAAATATAAAAACAGTAGATGATCATCCAGGTAACAACACACCGTATTAAGAATCGAGCGTGTGTAAACTTTCGAACTGGTTCATTTGTGTAAATTCAGTTATTATTGTGTCTTGTGGACTCTATGTAAACATCTGTTAAGTGAAATTGCTTATTCAGGGCAGGACTCGATTAAAAACAAAATGCTATTTTAATGATCTCTCTTATTTTTGTTTTCTTTACTTAACATTTTGCAGATTCTGCAAGGGTATCATTTCTCTCTTAAAAAAAAATAAATAAATTAAAAAAAATAAGGGTAACAAGCCCAAGTCTCCTGAAACTGTTGCTCTCTTTGACCTATTGATAATTTGTAATCCATCACATCACACTGAGCTGGCACCAAAAAGCTTTTGAATCTCTTGTGTGTTGAAAGTTTTCTCTGTGGTGATGGATGGTTGTTGCCCAAGTCAAGTAACTACTTTATTCATCCATTCATCATCAGGAACCACTTTATCCTGGTCAGGGTTGCAGTGAATCTGTAGCCTATCCTGGGAACACTGAGTGCAAGCGGGAACACAGTCTGGATGGTACTCGAGTTCATAGCAAGGCATTATACACCCTCATTAGTATTTACGGCAGCCAATCCACAAACAGGCACTAGACCCAGCACTAATCAATTCTTAAGTTGATCGTTGATTCGAATTCATCAGCGCTATTATTCTCAGTGATTAACACAATGCTTACCATCACGGTACAAGCTAACACAGTGCGAGTAGTGTTATCCTCTACTTCTTGCCTGGTATGTTAGTTATAAAATGAGTCATGCTGTTTTATTATTTAAAGGAAACATAGACATCTGAAAAAGTTCAAATATCATTATAACCGTAGTCACGACAAATTCATTTCCAGTCCACGGCCACTCAGTGTGCGTCTTTGTTATTTTTTTAGGGCCCAATTGCTACGTGGATGACTCTCGGACGCAGATAATCCCCGGAGGCGAGGCCGTGTGGGTGGATTCCTGCACCAAATGCCGATGCCACGACAGCCATGATGCCGGCTATTGGGAGGGCAACCGAGTGGCCACATGTACCCACCTCCGCAACTGCACAGTCAGCGAGGGGAAAAACTAAACCTCACATTCTCCAGTAGCAGAACGTGACGCTCGCAAGCTGAAGACGGCTTGTGCTCGCGTGGCTGATCGTAGCCTTAGTGTTTGTGCCCAACATTGACGTTAAATGTTAAATGACACGGCTGAATGTTGCTTTGGCCTTATATGGGATGTTCCCAAATTAAGCCCTAGTATGTAGGCTGCAGTAAAAAAATAATAAAAAAAATAATCAGCTATTCAAAACCAATAGCAATGACTCTGTTGCACAGTATTTGAATTAGTTGTTGATTGCTGATTATATTAAACAATTTTTCCGAACCTACTGTAGGTGTTAGACATTGTTGTTAGGCAACTATGAGATGTAAGACTCCATGAATTTGGTGCCATAAATGTGACATCAGTCTTTCTTCATTGTTGTTTAGCCTTATTGCATAAGATTTAGGTACACACACACAAATACACACACACACACACACACATATATATATATATATATACACACATATATATATACACACACACACACACACACATATATATATATATACACACATCAGTTGACATGTAAATAAATACATTTTCAAATATTTACAGAAAAACCATGAAACAAAATCAGAGCAATATTCAGCGATTCAAGCCATGCCTTCAAGGAGTCAATCGATGAACTCGTTTCTTCTGAAAATCCCAGATTTTGTATTGGAACATACAATATGTGCAACTGTTAAACAGAATTGATGTATGATCATTTGCTCATATAACAATGCACCTATTATACGCTTAAATATTACATAATCACATACACATGTACATAATCATAAGGAATTAGCTGTTACCCGAGGTTCCAGAAATCCATAATAAAATACAATACTTACTCCAGTCCCATGCAGGCATGGAATTAGCTACTGTAATGGAGTAAGTAATGTTATGAGCATATAATAACAAAAAATAATAAATAAATAAATTGTTCCTTACTAATGCCTGTTGTTTGTTTGGAAAAATGCACAGTGTATTATTATTTCAGAAATTCACTCCTTTTTTTTTTTTTTTTATTAAACAATTTAAATCAACAGTTTTTTTTTTTATGACCTATTATACCGAGGTCCACGACGATAAATAAATCACTTTGAGCAAATGCTGTTTTGTCTTGATTACCAGAATTTTTATTATCTCATATCAGTTTGTATTGATAGTCTTGATTTGTATCAACAAGCTTTGAAAATCTGCTAAACTCGAACTGACTGGGGGACAATTTGATTGTTCCAGTATTAATTATACAATAATTATTCTCTACAAGTGGCGTGTGCTTTCTATGAGAATCAAATGATTATCACAAATATTACACCATCATATCGGGCTAACAAGGCTAGACAATTTGAATTACAGCCTGTGGTTACAGCAAAGGCCTGAAGGCATGTCGCAAATCCTGTGAGGAAGAAATGAACATGTTGGCGTTTATAATTCGAGTCTGATAGCTTGGGAAATCTGGACTTTGTACAAAACCTTCCAGTAGAATTGCAGTATAAACCTTTTTTTCAGAAATGCTAATCAACTTCATCTAGCTAGAAATGTTACAGCAGAATACATAAAGTACTAACTGTAGCCCGGTATATAAATCTGACTATAGTGTGTTTCACTGTGTACATCTAGTCTAACTCCTTAGCTCTGGTAACTACATGTAAACACCTTATACAGTAAAATGGTGCTGTTGCAAAAACTTAAGTAACCTCAATTTGTCTTGTGCACATAGCATACTCCGTCAATAGAAAGAGCAGGAAAAAAAAAAATATGTATAGTTTTCCAGAAAAATTGAATGAACCAAGAATTTATTTGTACGATTTTAAAGAAAGCAGCACTCAAGGTCTTCTGGGACCTGCATAGAAGGATGGGGTTGGATGGGGTGCCAACCCATAACAGGGCACAACTGCACACCAAATCACACACTACGGACAATTTGGAGATGCCAATCCGTCTCCTATGTATGTCTTCGGATTGAGGGAGGAAACCCCCAAGGCACAGGGAGAACGTGAAAGCTCCGTGCACAGGCCGGAGGCAGGAATCAAACCCCCCAACCCCAGAGGTGCAAGGCAAACACGCTAACCACTAAAGCCACAAGCACCCAATGAGTTGGAAGGGATTTAATCCAAACTTCGACTCATAACTCGGAAACCAATGTCAATCTGGACCTGCGGGTGGAAATTTCTGGAATAAAAAAAACTCCAGTAATGGTCCAGAACATTGTACAGATTTGAACAATACGCCGAGTATTTGAATAGGCGGATCATGTTCATAAAATAAACCCATACTGAGTGTGTCTTTGGAGTTTATTTTACAGGTTGAAGTCCTTCTCATTTTTACTGACTGGTACACCGCCTGTTGTGGTGCATTATGGGATGTCATGCTGAACATTCTCAGGGTCTATGGACACGACTCCCATAGTAATGTGTTAAATGGTGAACAGGGTGTTAACAGGGTGTGATGTCGAGACCTATATGCTGTATAGATCCTGTTCAAAATTGTGTAAATATGACGGCTCAACGTTTAACAAGTCCTCTTAACGCGAGATACTGTCAACACCATGCCAGTCTGAGGCACTGTAAACTCTCTCTCTCTCTCTCTTTTTCACACACACTTGTTTCACTCTTCTATAATGTTAACACAGAGTAGCACATGAGTATCAAGAAAGAAAGACACAGGTTTCCAAGCGACAGCTCTTCTTTATTTGTTGTATACAAAAAGTATGTTCGATATGACATAATGCATTCTACATAGAACCATATGTTGACATTCAATGTACAAAAAAAAAAAACCCTAAGTTGATCCAGTAGGCATTTAAAAAGCCACTTCGAGCTTGAAGACCGGAGTTTGTTTCTTACAGGTGTAATATTTCGCAGAGCCCCTGCCCTTCTCGCGTATGGTTCACTTCCTCCAGGCGAGAATGGAGGGACGGGATGGATGAGGAGAGGAAAGGGAAACAAACACCAAGAGGGAGGGAGAGAGAGAGAGAGAGAGAGAGAGAGAGCTACACACAGTGCGCTACTTCTTTAGAGAGGGAGAATATTCGACAACCCAAATGATATCATATTGGAATGTGCTTAAGCTGTGATCATATGAAGTAGTTCAGTATTATGTAGAAGTAGCGACCAATTCTTTTCTTATTATTTCTTCTTTTTTTTTTTTTTTTTAACACCGTGCACAACATGTAATGTAATGAGACGACTGCCTTGCTTGCGTCATGATATAGCAGCAACGTAAGGTATGTAGGTAGATGATCACACACACACAACAACAAAAAAAAACTTTGATAAACCACAGTGAGATTATGGTCCAACGAAGTGTTTCTCCCCCTCCAGACGGCCAAAAAAAGTGCTCGTTCACATCTACACTGTAGATTCAATTCAGCAGCACGAACGCACTACTCTAACTTAAAGACACAGCTCGTTATTTTCCGTCACTGGCGCGTATGTACAAATTCCCAGCAATAGAAAACAACAGGACGGCACGAGGCTGCTGCAGATGACCTGCAGTAATGCTGCAATTCATAAAACAGCCTCAGGGGGGAGGGGTGTGGGGGAGGTTTTTTGGAGCGAGAGAAAAACAAAAAAAAGCACGCCCTTCACGTCTCATAAACCCCATACATGTCTGCTATGGGAAATTCGAATGTCAAAGATGATGTGCTCAGCGTACCGCTTCTCGTTCCTCCAATTCAGAATATACAAACAGGAATAGGAAAGAATGGAGGGAAAAACAAACAAAAAAAAAACACACAATTACGCATGTGCTATATTTAAAAGTCATATTGTTGAGTATATGTTTAAAAACCAAAAGTGGACTATAGATGCATTCATGTCCATATACCGCTGTTATAATGTTATATCTGCTGATTATGTTCGAGATCGTGTTGTACGTAGGCCTATTAACGCTGCGCTATATAACAGACTTTTGCATGTATGTCATTTATGCTGTATGTCAGCCACATTTGCACCACAGTCGACTAGCATCACACTTGATAAGCTTTGGTATACTGTATATTTGTGTAAGGAGAATACAAGTATAGTATTATAAATATAATATTATAAGTAAGGAATAAAACATGACAGGACGTGCTGTTATAGGAAAGTAATGGGAGGGGGAACACAACCCTTTTTTTTTTTTTTTTTTTGTTACAGCATGTCCTGAACTGTTTTTAGTTTTTGTTCCTCTTATACCACAGCAACCTGCCAATTTTCTTCTTCATTCAAGAGCACGGCGTTGTACTTGGTGTACATCTATTTCTACTTACTTTTAACGTTGTGGAAACAAGTTAGTCCCTGTTATCACTTATGTTATGGCAGCTATACAGTTGTTCCCTGACCTGCCTCGGTTTTTTTTTTTTTCTCCCTCTTGACATTAATAAGACCAAAAAAAAAAACCTCAGCTTGTCATGTTACTGAGAAACCACAAAGCTCGCCGTCCTTGAAATGTTTCTCGCTTCAGCTGTTATAGACTGTTACAAAGAGCTGACACCAAGGACTCGTTCCAACAATGCTGCAGAAATGTCTCCTCACAGAAAACATCGACCATATTCGCAAGTACACATGGTTATTAATCCATTTATTTCTATAAATGCAAAGCAGTCCCCGTGTAAATTGATTTTTATACTGGATTTGCCCTGTAGCTGGCACTACTGCGTCCTGACCGATCAGAATCGAGAATTCGACAACGCTGTGGCAGTATAATATTATAAATATAATATGAAGTATAATAACCGGCTTGAATATACACGTGGCAACACACGTGACCGGAATTAGTTTGCGGATTTAGAAGGTTTCTTTCATAGAAACGTTTAATGCAAGGACAGGGCGGCTTTGTAAACCTAGGCAAAAAAGTTCCGAAATACCGTTAGCACTGATTAGAAATGATGGCACACGTATAGGAATGACAAGGGGTTGGGAACAGAAGGCAAACGGGAGGTGGGGGGTGTGGGTGGGGGTGGGGTGGAAACGAAACGTACTTGTTTAATAGGCTGGGTGAATGGCATGAAGGAAAAAAAAAAAAAAAAAAAAAAGGTGGCCGAAGAAGAAAACACGACTCGAGCACCTCATAAAATGTCTGAAGGCATCAGTATGGCGTGCATAGGCAGTAAATGAAAAAGGTGAGACCACAGGTCGAAAAAAGAAAAGGGCGAGGTAAAAAAACAAAAAAAAAAACAAATCAAATTTCATCTCCAGTGTTTGATGATAGTTCATCTAGAATGAGCGTGACCTCACACACAGAGCAATTCATGTTAAGATGCATTAACCTGAAATAAAACAAAATAATAATAATAATAAAAAAAAGTTCAGGCAGCGATGAAAACACACAAAACACACAGCTTCTCATGTCGTTTTCAAGTGATTGACAGTGGTGACCATGTACAGCTTTGCCAGAATTCCCTTGGTCTCCAAGTGAGAGTTCCTAGAATCCTGGGTCTTCTCAATTCTGGACCACCAAAGGCAGGGCTCTTCATCCAAATCCGGTAACTGAACATTTTTTTCTTTTTAAGCTTTTCTGCGTAATCAGTGCTTCCGTTATTGAACTCAGAGAGCAGGAAGAGTAGAAATACAAAATAATAATAATAATAAAAAAAGAAATGGTTGGAAACCGACAGAGAAGATGATCCCGAGGCTTCTTTCGAGAGTCTCCGGCTTCGTAGATACGATGAGAAATACGTGGGACGAAAAAAATTAAAGCAAATAAAAAGGAAAAAGGGTTCCCGTTTGAGAATGTGCGTTGTACGATGGTTTGAAATGCATCGATTCTATCTAGAATTTTCATAAATTTTTTTTTGCCTTTTTTTTTTTTTTTTAGTGATCATCTCAAATCGCTACGTAGGTGCTGTCCACGCTCTAAAGCCCTCCAATTTCCCCTAATCGCAAGATACCGAGTGTCTGTACTGGAGTCGAAATCTGCATGGGGATTTGTGTTTACAACTCCACGACAAGTCCAGTGTATTCCTGAGAACTAACCTGTTCAGCATATCAGTGGCGCACAGCCATGGGCGGTGTATATATATATATATACTGTATGTGTGTGTGTGTGTGTGTGTGTGTGTGTGTGTTGACCTGGCCATGGTCTATCCTCTGAGAGGTCTGGGAGGGGGTTTGCCAATCTCCACTGAGATGTTGGTGTAGAGCGGGTACTTTTTAATGGAGACCAGGCGATATGTCAGCGAGCTGATGCCGTCCTTCCTCATGGTGTTCTTTGTATTCTGGATTTTATTGAACCTGTCAGGGGGGAAAAAAAAAAAAAAACAGATAAAATAAAACAAGAGCGCATATTTGAAGCGGATTTACAGAAGAAAAAAAAAGAGAAAGAAAAGAAAATGTGGATTGCGGTATATTTTCATCATCTTCTGGTGCGGATATTCTGAAGACGCATCACAAGATGGCGTGTTACAACGACCTTTATTTTTATTTTGTCGTTTCCATTCATGTTTAAGCCATGCACAACTACAAAATGAGCATAAAACAGCTTAAAGTCAATCCCCCAAATGCGCATGCTAGCATTCCAGTGTTAAATGACATATTTATAACAGTGAAAGTGTCCGGTTCGTGGACTAGAACATCACCTACAGCCAAAAGACCTGACATGCGATGAACGATTAACCGGTACATGTGTGCACTTCGTCAACACCACTACTCCGAGGAAATCTATTTAATCCTGAGTATATGGGGAAAAAAAAAAAAAAAAAAGATCCAAGATTTCATGTATGCTCGTCACGAGCCAGCAGATGGCAGAACTGGCAAAGCAAAAATAAATAAATAAATAAAAGAGCACTGAATCCTTCCTTTAGCAACTCTGTTTCCAGGAAGTTTATTCTGCACTCACATACACACACACACACACACGTACAACACTACTGCAAAGTTCTGCGTGGTGGATGGGAAAAATAGTTCACTACCACAGTATCTCACAAAAGTGAGTACACCCCTGACATTATTGTAAATACTTGATAATATCTTTTCACGTGACAACACTGAAGAAATGACACTGTGCTACAATGTAAAGTAGTGAGTGTACAGCTCGTGTAACAGTGTCAATTTGCCGTCCCCTCAAAATAACTCAACACACAGACGTTAATGTCTAAACCGCTGGCAACAAAAGTGAGTACACCCCTAAGTGTAAATGATTTACTGAAAACGTTTTTGCATTCATGAATTGAAACGGGCCTGCAGAGCAAAAAAGGCACTACCTAGGCTTCTCTTGTAGTATAGTTATATTTTTCTTCGCACTCACAGTAAGAAAAACTGTCATTTCAGATATTTTTCAATAGCACCTTATTTTCTACATGTTCTGTTTCAAGAGAGAATTAATAAGATGCGTCACCCAAAACATCTCAATTTCGCATGTATTTTGAGTGAGTAAATGAATTCACGTTCTTTTAACAACTGTAATTCCTTTCTACAAGACTTTTACATGCTTACTACATTAGGTCTCACAAAAAAACCCCAACCAAAAACAAAAATAAATAAATAAATAAACAAACAAACAAAACAAAACAAAACAAAAAAGAATCCCTCTGCAATTTATAGTCTGGAAAATGAAATCATTGGAACTGTAATCTCAAAGATTTTGTGAGATTCTTGATTACAAGATACTTTCCACAATTGCATATTTTTGGTAACATTTTACCAACAACCCCTAAACCGTCCCCCCTCCCCCGTGTTTTGTATCTATTTTTATTACTTGAACTAATTCCATCATTTTTTTTCATCATTTTTTTCCTTCTGATGTAAATGGAACAATTCATGCAGTAGAGGGTATATATTGGCTTCATTTGCATTTAATTTAACGTGTAATAAATCAAATATAAACAGGCCATGAGAACCACCATTTATCTTTATACCCGACTTTACCAGTCCTACAGCCTATTTTACAGCTGCATTCATTAAAGGTGCAATATGTGATTTTTAATTTTTTTTAAATTCCTTACTTGTACAAATAATTTGGAAGATATAAGTAGAACATGGTTTGAAACAAACAAACAAACAATCCATGGCCTTAGTAAAGTTTATTAAGTCATAAGAAAAACTGATTTCTGGTCTGGAATGCGCCTCCACGTCAGTCATTTTATAAACCCGATATGCGCCAGCTAAGATCTTGAAGGCGGAGCTTCATGAACATGAAATCATTCAATTCAATCAACCCACTTACCTTGCAAAAGAAAAAAAAGAAGGAAAAAAAAGTCTAATCTTACCTAATGCACCTTTAAACTGGCAACTCACAGTATCTACCTCACCGGAAAGCATATACAAGTTTACCAACTTAATAAAAGATAATAAAAAATGTCTACATCCTTTTGCGGGAAATATATGGCAGAGATGTATATATAAGTATATTATATTCAGAAGAAAAAAAAAAGACCTTTGGTTAAAATCTGATCTGTGCATAGTTTGGCTGTGGCCAGAATTCAGCCACAGTGACGTGACGGATTTTCCCAAATCTGGGTGAAACAGTACAAAGTTTGCCTTGATTTCGTCATCAAAATGAAGCTTGTGCCTCTCTTACTGATTCAAATATTAAATCTAGTGTAACGTCCTCAAGCATCCTCCTGGCCTTGAAGTACAACAGGCTCTCTTACTGCGCACAGAGAATATATTAAGATCCATCACTTCTACTAAGCACTTCTATCTTGTCACTGTAGAAATAACTCAAGTAGTCATACTCACAGAAGGCAATTATCATTAGACTATGACTGGGTGTCTATATAATCCATATAATTTCACTGGTATCGTGATCTCAGACTGTAAGCTGCCTAATGTACAACCATGCCAGTAATTCAGTAGTTTCCTGGCAGGGCCACAGGAACAAGGCCAACTGCATCTTGGGGGAGGGGGTTTGGAGGGATGGGGGGGACTTTGGGGATAGAGTACATAAATTGCACTTACTCACACATATTTGAGTGGTTTTGCTGCGCTCATACTAATTTGCTCCAAGTTTATGCAGCGTGCGCATGGCATTTCCATTTGAAATTAAGCCGCAAAGTACCTGCATAGTGAAGATGTAATAACTACAGCATACAGACTACGAAGTCTGTTTCGCAACATACAACGTGTGTCTCGGCTCCAATGACACAAGGTCTCATGATGTTGAAGTTGTTAGACAGGGCTCACTGGAAAAGGCTCGCTCGTACACAAACTCCACAGCACATCTGGCAGAGAAATAATGCAGACACAGTTCTTCAATCCCAATCTGGACCTTAGCGCTACTCTAAACCAACGTTATTCTTTGACCTGTCTTGGTCTGTTGGTCTACAAACTGCCCCATAATGTAATCCCTGTGAAATTGCTCCTTGTGTAACCAGGCTTTCTGCTTTTTCTGTAATGATATTGGACCATGTGGTACAGCCATAACCACATAACACTGGGAGAGTATAAAGTATAGCCCGAGTCATATGTCCCCGTCGAACAAATCTTCCTTTATACTAGACCTTTACTGAGACTACAGAAGCCAGGTCATTCTTAATCTCTGCTAGTCCAATTCACAGATTTTTAACTGGATTATTGCAAATCTCAAGATAAATAAAAGAGAAATCTGCTTAAACACAATGATAATTTTAACCAAACATTTCTTCACCATATAATGCCCTTCTTCTGTTTGTTTCTCAATTCCCCTCAATTCTCAATTTTTTTAAAAAATTTACAAACATTTATTTTCATTATTTGAAGGCATATGTGCTTCAAATATAACGATAATTTTAAACACAACAAAATGAATAAATGTAAATGTAACTACAGTCCTCTCTTGCATCAGTACAATTCACTATTCATGACTCCACTATCATCCATGGAAGAGAGGCGAGGAGAAAACCACTGCTAACCCAGAAGAACATTAAGACTCGTCTGAATTTTACCGAGATGATCCTCAAACCTTTTGGGAGAATATTCTGTGAACTGATGAGTCAGAAGTGGAAGTGTTTGGAAGACAGGAGTCCCGTTACATCTGGCGTAAACCAAACGCAGAATTCCACAAAAAGAACATCATTCCTACGGTGAAGCATGGTGGAGGTAGTGTGATGGTGTGGGGATGCTTTACTGCTTCAGGGCCTGGACAACTTGCAGTAATTGAGGGAAATATGAAATCTGCTCTCTACCAGAAAATCCTAAAGGAGAATGTCCGGTCTTCAGTCTGTGAGTTGAAACTGAAGCGCGACTGGATTACACAGCAAGACAATGATCCAAACCCTAGGAGTAAATCTCAGTCTGATCTCCAGATATCGGAAACGTTCGGTTGCAGTTATTGCTGCTAAAGGAGGCACAAACAGATCTTAAGTTTAAAGCCACAATTAGTTTTTCCCATTGGTGCTAGGTGTTGGATAACCTATTTTTTTGTGCGTGTGTCAGAAATGCATCATGGAAAAGAGCTGACTCGGTCATGATTTGCCGTGACAGTTTAGATCCAGTGATACAGTGATCCAGTGCCATATTCTAACATTATCAGTAATTGTTATGATGGGTAGCATAATGTTTGATGCCATGACAGACTGACACATCAAACTTTCTGTTTTATGACTGACGTAAGGATACATTTTATACCATGGGCAAAAATAAAGAATAAATGTTTGCCTATGAGGTGCATAGTAATGTTCTTCATTAAAAGTAATGACTCATAGGCTTCAATAAAATTTAACCAATATATAACAATAATAATAATAATTTAATTCGATCTGTAATTTTAGCTAAATAAAAACAAAAACATGGAGCAGGTATTTCAGTTACACAACTCTTTTTCCTGCTTCTACCTGGCCCAGAAGCATTTCATGTGTTCCAGTTCCAACTAATGGAGCCCTTGATTAGCTGCATCAGGTGTGCTTGAGACAACACTTGAGCTGTTGTGAGGGATTCTATTCGGGGGGGTCAATAATTTTGAGACTGGAGAATTCATTATAAGTTGCATTTTCAGGAAAACACTTGTTGTGTTGAACTATTTCAATCACTTTTGTTTGATGTACTGTCATTATAGTGCAGGAAATCATCCATAATACATTTATAATCAGGTACGAGCAAAGTGTAATGTGTGTGTGTGTGTGTGTGTGTGTGTGTATATATATATATGTGTATATGTATATGTGTATGAGCTTGTGTAGTTTGCACAAAACAACTGATTGTGAGTGATGATAGGAGCAGTGTAGTTGTTAATGCCATGTCAGAATCTGTGGCTATTTTCATAGCAAAAACAGACGTGCAAAAATGACGAGTGTTGCAGAAAATACAATAAAAAATTAAACCAAACAAAAGGAAAATACAGCAGTTAAGATTATAGATGTTTTACATTTACATATGATAACATTTCTAAAACATTTTCTGGTAAAAATCTTGCTAAACAAGCCCTTAAGTGAGCTTTCTACATAGAATTGAATGAATTAAAAGCAGAACAGTCCAATAGAATGGAAACCGGGGACTTGCAGAACACACAGTACATAGAGTCGGGTCTTCACCTTGCAGCAGAAACGCATGAGTCAGTATTGAATGGCTTGTGCGACATCTAGTGAACACCACTTGATCAAATCTTGTTTAAAAAAAAAAAAAAAAAAAGATTAAAAGTCTGCTGAGGAGTTTAGGACGGATTCCATGTAATTTGTTGTTCGACTGTGAGTGAGAACAGTAGTGCAGTCTGAGCAGTACAGCATCTAGCGGATTTCCACAAGACGTCACTGTTTTATATTGGGGTTTTTTTATTTGCAGTTATACAGAATTCAGGTTTTGTGACGTGGCCAATGAACAGCTTCGAATGAGGCTCAGTCTATTTTAGCACCGAAAACATGCAATGCAATATTTAGTGCACTGCAGCCTTCATTAATAGTGAATGATACTGTTATCCGGTCTTAGCCATAATATTAACTTTCTACTCTTTTGAGAATGTTCCAGAACATAAAGCCACTAAGCTTTATGTAAAACCACTAAGCTCTATCTTCTCTCTCTCGCTTTCTTTTCTTTTATAGAAAAGTTCTAAGAAAAGGACGTTTCCTCGAAGAGTTTCTTCTTCATTGACCGTGAACTTTTCCTATAGAAGCCAAGTCACAAGGGTGCACTACTAACCAAGTCCTCATAAAGCCTGGCATGATTTATACCCTGCTATCAGCTTCCATATCATCAGACAAGCTACAAAGCCTATTAGAGCCGCTAGATTGGCCAAAGCCGACAATTTATGTCCTCAGGTGTGGTGGCTTCAGCGTCTATGAGGGCGCTCATGCTAGACTGGAGTTAATATTCAGGCGGCAACGATGTTAACTAATCAGTGCAATGTTGATAAATAGTGTGCTGTCTTCCGCGAGCGAGCACGGTGTCTCATTACGGAGGCTCTTTCGCTGGATTGACCAAAACAAAGGCAGAGATGGCAGTGATCGAGTGGTAAAGAGGGCAACCATTTATCAGCAGGTAAACACCAGCCTTGCTTGGAGAACGCAAGCACATTTTCCGCACTCATCTCTCTCATCTCTCTCTCTTTCTCTTTCTCCTTCTCTGGATTTATATCAAAGGTCAAGCCACTAGTATCATAACAACACATGAGTGCACACGCACAAGAAAACACTTTTAGGAGTTCACTCGATCTATGCGAACTCGTCCGTTTACAGGTGAACAGAATTAGGGTACTGTTAAGCGTTTTCGAAAACTGGTGGTATTTTTCCATGATCAGATTTTCAGCCTGTGCTTACGGGTAGTACAAATGATCAAATATAGAATCTGCCATTTTCATACAAGATCAGACTCAGAATTAATCCATGCTTAAGATACGACAGCGCTCTTGTACATGAGATAACGAGCCCTAATCGAACAAAGGTTCTTATACACCAAATCAAGCAGCAGGCCTAAACATAGGAAGTCAGAGATCAAAAGGACCAACATGAGCTAATCAAATAGACAGGCATCCCTTAAAGGCTCCTCAACCTTCTTAAGCCTTTTATCTAAAACTAAACCTCTTATCTTGCAAAAGGAGACATTTTGAAATAATGCACAAGTGTGCTAATGAAGGGTGTTGTGTGTTTGTCTCGCAGAAGGCACACATTATTTTTTTCTGATGTTAATATATGAACAATTACTATATGAGGTAACGCACAGGCCAAATTCCCTTAGTCATTCATAACAATGGGTAAGACCGAGGAATATAGCTGTGATGTGCGGCAAAAGTTTGTTGAGCTTCACAAAATGGGAAGTGGCTATAAGAAAATAACACAAGCATTGAAAATGTCCATTTCCACCATCAGGGCAATAATGAAGAGCAGAACAGGAAGAGGAGGCGTGTCTATATACAATCCGAAGTCACCTACATCACCACAAGTTGTTTGGAAGGGTTTCAAGAAAAAAGCCTCTAATCTCATCCAAAGACAAACTCGAGCGTCTTCAGTTTGCCAGACACTACTGGAACTTCTAATGGGATCGGGTTCTATGGTCAGATGAAACCAAAATAGAGCTTTTTGGAAATAAACACCAGAGGTGGTTTTGGTGCACACTGAGAGGTAGCCATATGGAAAAGTACCTCATGCCCATGGTAAAGGACCTGGACATTTTGTTAGGATACATGGCATCAAGGACTCTATCAAATATCAACAGAAATTAAATGAAAACCATGACGGCCTCTGCCAGAAAGCTTCAAATGGGCCGTGGTTGGATTTTCCAGCAGGACAATGATCCAAAACATACATCAAAATCAACACAAACATGGTTTACTGACCACAAAATCAAGATCCTGCCATGACCATCCCAGTCCCCTGACCTGAACCCCATAGAAAACCTGTGGAGTGAACTGAAGAGGAGAGTCCACCAGCGTGGACCTTGACATTTGAAGGATCTGGAGAGACTCTGTATGGAGGAATGATCTCAGATCCCTTTGCATGTATTCTCCAACCTCATCAGGCATTATAGAAGAAGACAGAGCTGTTATTTTGACAAAGTGAGGTAGCACAAAGTATTGACTAAAACTGTGCCAATAATTGTTGCACACCGATATTAAACAAAGATATATAGTTTTTGATAAACCTAAGTTGTGTTTGCAGTTGTGTAATATCCTTGAGAGCATTTTGAGAGTATTTTGTGATTTTCTTTTTTAAAACAAAAGATCAAAAGGTTAAACAATAGATAGATTTTTTCACAACCACCTTCGCTCATATTTACCAAGGGTGCCAATATTTGTGGAGGGCACTGTATCTGGAAAATGGAGAGTGAGACAAAAACACATGGTCTTGTTTTTAGAAGCTAAAAGCAAAAACTGGCAGTTAGTTTGTTTGAGACTGCTGAACTTTTTTCACTGTGCTATCCAGATCACCCTGGCATGTCAAAAACTTCAAGAACAACAGAAATACAGTGAAAACAAATGAACCAGTACCAGAATCACTTAACACACAAGTAGATCAGTATAAACACATATAATCTGTCTCAGGAAGGACTTTTCTAATTAAAAGAATACTTTAAATAATTAAAAATAAAAAGAAGCAAAATGACTATTACAAAAAAACAAAACTACTTGTATTATTAATATTTTATAATAGTAGTAGTAACAGTAGTAGTGCTAGTAGTAATAGTAATATTAGTAGAAGTAGTAGTGGTAGTAGTAATAGTAGTGGTAGTAGTAATAGCAGTGGTAGTGGTAGTAGTAGTAATATTGGTAGTAGTAATAGTAGTGGAAATAGTAGTAGTAATAATAGTAGTAGTAATAGTGGTAGTAGTAATAGCAGTAATATTGGTAGTAGTAGTAGAAGTAGTGTTAGTAGTAGTGGTAGTAGTAATAGTAGTGGTAATAGTAGTAGTAACAGTAGTAGTAGTAGTAGTAATAGTAGTGGTAGTAGTAGTAGTAATAGTAGTACTAGTAGTAGTAGTGGTAGTAGTGCTAGCTGTAATAGTAGTAGTAGTAGTAACAGTAGTAGTAGTGGTAGTAGTAGTAATATTAGTAGTGGTAGTAAGAATAGTAGTAATAGTAGTGGTAGTAGTAGTAGTAGTAACAGTAGTAGTAGTGGTAGTAAAAATAGTAGTAATAGTAGTGGTAGTAGTGGTAGTAACAGTAGTAGTAGTAGTAATATTAGTAGTGGTAGTAATAATAGTAGTAGTAATAGTAGTGGTAGTAATCATAGTAGTAGTAATATCAGTAGTGGCAGTAATAATAGTAGTAGTAATATTAGTAGTGCTAATACTAATAGTAGTAGTGTTGGTAGTAGTAATATTAGTAGTGGTAGTGATAATAGTAGTAATAGTAGTAGTAGTGGTGGTGGCAGTAGTAATATTAGTAGTGGTAGTAATAATAGTAGTAATAGTAGTAGTAGTGGTGGTGGCAGTAGTAATATTAGTAGTGGTAGTGATAATAGTAGTAATAGTAGTAGTAGTGGTGGTGGCAGTAGTAATATTAGTAGTGGTAGTGATAATAGTAGTAGTAATATTAGTAGTGGTAGTAGTAATATTAGTAGTGCTAATACTAATAGTAGTAGTGTTGGTAGTAGTAATATTAGTATTAGTAATATTAGTAGTGGTAGTAATAATATTAGTAGTGGTAGTAATAATATTAGTAGTGGTAGTAATAATATTAGTAGTGGTAGTAGTAATATTAGTAGTGGTAGTAATAATATTAGTAGTGGTAGTAGTAATATTAGTAGTGGTAGATAATAGTATTAATAGTAGTAGCAGCAGTACTAGTATTAATTCTCAACTTTTTTTTTTCCTACACTAGTTTTGGGTTTTGATTTTCAGTCCAGATTTTGAATTTGACCAAGATGTTTCATTTCCCTGCACCACTAGTGTACATGTCTATTTACGTATGTTCTCTTTTGCTAATACTGTTACCAGCTGAAGTGACTGATGACTCTTGTCACTTGTGATCATATTACTCAGCTCTCTGCTGCAGCTTAATCTTCATCATTTTGTAAGATTACGTCTTTTATCGTCTGCTAACTGCTTTGTGGCCATGAAGTAGCTATACTTATAGCTATACTTATATTAAAAAAGTTTTGCACAACAGTTTTTGTCTGTCAGTTGTCATGCACCTATTTCTTCCACCTTTCTTAATAAAACCACAGAAAAAACATTATATACACATACATATTATACACACACACACATATATATATATATATATATATATATATACATATACACACACACATATACATATATGTATATATATATATATATATATATATATATATATATATATATATATATATATATATACACACACACATAGTGAGGGAAAAAGTATTTGATCCCCTGCTGATTTTGTACGTTTGCCCACTGACAGAAATGATCAGTCTATAATTTTAATGGTAGGTTTATTTGAACAGTGAGAGACAGAATAACAATAAAAAAATCCAGAAAAACGCATGTCGAAAATGTTATAAACTGATTTGCATTTTAATGAGGGAAATAAGTATTTGACCCCTCTGCAAAACATGACTTAGTACTTGGTGGCAAAACCCTTGTCGGCAATCACAGAGGTCAGACGTTTCTTGTATTTGGCCACCAGGTTTGCACACATCTCAGGAGGGATTTTGTCCCACTCCTCTTTGCAGATCTTCAGCTCCCTCCACAGATTTTCTATGGGATTAAGGTCTGGAGACTGGCGAGGCCACTCCAGGACCTTAATGTGCTTCTTCTTGAGCCACTCCTTTGTTGCCTTGGCCGTGTGTTTTGGGTCATTGTCATGCTGGAATACCCATCCATGACCCATTTTCAATGCCCTGGCTGAGGGAAGGAGGTTCTCACCCAAGTTTTGACGGTACATGGCCCCTTCCATCGTCCCTTTGATGCGGTGAAGTTGTCCTGTCCCCTTAGCAGAAAAACACCCCCAAAGCATAATGTTTCCACCTCCATGTTTGACGGTGGGGATGGTGGGGTCATAGGCAGCATTCCTCCTCCTCCTCCAAACACGGCGAGTTGAGTTGGTGCCAAAAGAGCTCCATTTTGGTCTCATCTGACCACAACACTTTCACCCAGTTGTCCTCTGAATCATTCAGATGTTCATTGGCAAACTTCAGACGGGCATGTATATGTGCTTTCTTGAGCAGGGGGACCTTGCGTGCACTGCAGGATTTCAGTCCTTCACGGCGTAGTGTGTTACCAATTGTTTTCTTGGTGACTATGGTCCCAGCTGCCTTGAGATCATTGACGAGATCCTCCCGTGTAGTTCTGGGCTGATTCCTCACTGTTCTCATGATCATAGCAACTCCACGAGGTGAGATCTTGCATGGAGCCCCAGGCCGAGGGAGACTTTTGTGTTTCTTCCATTTGCGAATAATCGCACCAACTGTTTTCACCTTCTCACCAAGTTGCTTGGCAATGGTCTTGTAGCCCATTCCAGACTTGTGTAGGTCTACAATCTTGTCCCTGACATCCTTGGAGAGCTCTTTGGTCTTGGCCATGGTGGAGAGTTTGGAATCTGATTGATTGATTGCTTCTGTGGACAGGTGACTTTTATACAGGTAACAAGCTGAGATTAGGAGTACTCCATTTAAGAGTGTGCTCCTAATCTCAGCTCGTTACCTGTATAAAACACACCTGGGAGCCAGAAATGTTTCTGATTGAGAGGGGGTCAAATACTTATTTCCCTCATTAAAATTCAAATCAATTTATAACATTTTTGACATGCGTTTTTCTGGATTTTTTTGTTGTTATTCTGTCTCTCACTGTTCAAATAAATCTACCATTAAAATTGTAGACTGATCATTTCTTTATCAGTGGACAAACGTACAAAATCAGCAGGGGATCAAATACTTTTTTCCCCTCACTGTGTGTGTGGTATATATATATATATATATATATATATATATATATATATATATATATATATATATATATATATATATATAAAATAAACAATCTGAAATTAGATCTCTTTCGGCTAAAAATAAAAAATTAAAAAAGTGATCATCTCCTTTTGCGCACATCCCATACTATATTTTGACTCATACTATTATAAAGTGCTCATAGACGAAATCGAATATCTACCGCTCTAACTGCAATCTGAAAACTAGCTATAGAAGTGGTGAATGTGACATCAATCTGAATTTTTCATCCGCTGAGAACAACAGAATGATGAAGCCC
Source organism: Ameiurus melas (assembly GCA_012411365.1). Lineage (NCBI taxonomy): Eukaryota > Metazoa > Chordata > Actinopteri > Siluriformes > Ictaluridae > Ameiurus > Ameiurus melas. The sequence continues at coordinate 33,751,981 of CM022756.1, read as the reverse complement.
TGTAATTGCCCATGCGGAGCGGGAGCAGAAGGAAAATTACACCAATTGATGAGCAATTTCCATTGACTATTACCTCTCAATAGACGGTTGTGCTCATTTGTATGGTGGAGTTTGTCTCACGCAGCACTTAATTGCCTCACACCGAGCCTTTTCCACTTGTCTTAGGAATATGAAAGCAGCTGCAATTACAACGAATGCTGACAATTACAAAAGAGCAAGTTACTGCAGGGCTGAATAATAATACCATCCATTAATAAGGTGTGCAATGCTGCGTCACCCTGCTTGACACATCCTGTTAACCATTTTAGTGTGCATTCTTAAAGAAGAACTGGTCAAAGGTTACCAAGAACACTAAGGCTTATTTTTTGGGGAGTAAGAGCGTGTATGGATGGATGGGTGGTGGTATTTCCGAGACATGATTGAGCCCAAACGATTGCGAAAGCAAAACCGCTGGCTCGAGTTCATTAGTGTCAGCATGCATGCAAAAATTAGCATGAAGCTAATGGGAGCGGGTGGCGCTCATTATTTCCATGAACTCATTTGGAGATGGCAGAAGGAATAAAAGAAAGCGAGAGAATAGCTCGATAGATCGAATTAGTCTGGTGATTAGGATTATCTAATTATTATTATTATTTTTCCCTGTTGTTCAAAATCTTATTATAATGCTCTGACACCAGGAGAATCAGACGGATAGAAAGGCACAGCAAGAAGGGAGAGTGAAAAATAAAGAGAAAGGACGCGAGTGTCAGCAGTGAACGGTGGAGAAAAGCCCATTGCCAACTTTTAATGGCCGCCCCATACTTTCGTCTTGCTTTCTTACCCACAGCTCCATCTAGGATTGATAAGGACCGAGCCAACCTCTGACTGCCTATGGCAGCCGCTGGAATTGTTTTGCAATTTGCTGCTCTACGGTGCATTCTCTTTCCCTGAGAACAATCCATCTCCGCAACACAATATTCAACCCCATTGCCATTGATTGTTTTTTTTTTTCTTTTTTATATCCATCAATACCCATTCATACCCGAACTATTCAGGCGGAGAATGCACTTAGCTCAGCATAAACATGCACGATCGAGTGCGCGAACGACTGCGGGAAGGACGGGTGCCAATTTATATGCACTGCAAGTTTAAGGTTAACAGTTCAGAACTGCTGTAGCACATCATATGGGTTCATAACAAAATAAAAAGATTGCCTCCTAGTCGTGTACTGAAATTGTTTATTCAATACCTAAAGAACGAAACACAATGTGGCGTGCTGGTACAGGAAAATCAACGACGGGGTGGAGTGATGCGGCCACAGTGTTACCGTTAGCGACGCTGAAGAGGATTCATTCCTAATAACGGCACGCTCGGTGTGCTGCTTCATTCCTCGCATATCACAACAACTTATCACGACAAGGTATACAGTGACGAAGGCAACGCAATGCCACCAGAGTTGAGATCATCGTGGTAAATAGGGTAATCTCTCGCTCGTAAATGTTGGTGTATTGCTACAGCGCATACAGTAGGACCCCCTTATCGTGTTTCAGGCATCCGCTGGGGGGCTAGGAACCTATCTCACGTGGACGCCTGAAGCCGAACACTATACATACCGTACATATTTATGATAAAGTTTCATTTATAGATCAGGCACAATAAGACATTAACAACAATAACGAATAATAAAATAAAGCTATTATTATTATAATCATAATAAAAAATGTTATGTGAATGTGGTCTCTCTCTTCCTCGCCTCAGAAGCCGAGTTCAGTTAGTGCGTGTTTGTTATATGGCGCGATTTATTAGTTCTCTTTTTTCCTATTTACAATGAAGCGATTTTAAATTGTAGCGTTGTACGATTACTACTAATATGTAGTGATAAAGTTTACAGTGGCGTCATGAATTGATTAAAAAAGAAGTAAAAAAAAGAAAAGATACTTTGTTCTTCATTTTCTTGAAATATATAAATAAATTAATTAATTTTTGAGTTAATGAAGAGAAGAAAACACCCCCAGCTTGCTCCGCCCAAAAGTGACTTGAACACAGCCGACGTATATAATTACGACTCGGAAATACGAGCTTCCCAGTAGTGCACAATTTAAATGATGAATGTTTACTGCATTTCTGGAATTTTCTATTGAAACTGAAACAGCAGATATGGTGTTGTTTGGTTTTTTTTTTTTTAGTTTTTTTAACTGTATTAACGTTTTTCTTGCCAAAACTTGAGAACAAATCAGAAAAACAACATTGGATACAAACAAAACAACAACTAGTGTAAACAAACAAACAAACAAACAATTATATAGCAATAAAAAAAACGATGGAATACTATAGGTTGATCATCTGGAAGAAAAAAAATATATAAAAACATTCTCTCTCTCTCTCTCATTCAAAATGTAATACTGCAGAGGCAAATACTGTGAAAGAACATCATAGATAGATAGAGAGACAGACATATGGACAGACAAAAACAAAAGATGGAAGGATATGATTTGATTTTGTGAACACAGAAAATATTTTCTCTGTCGGTCTCTCTCTCTTTGAAGGTTGAAGTTGGAGGCAATAAACTGTGTTACTTTAGATCAACTAAATTCCAGATTAAACATAATCCCCATCAAAGCTTCCCTTATAAATCCAATTTATTTATTTATTAAAATCACTAATCTCTTCATTCAGGGCTGCAGCCATATTTGTTGCACGTCTCTGCATTCTACACAGAGCTCATTACACAAGTAAGCACTTTAAAGCCTACAGTTCACCTACCGCAAAGACAATTAAATAAGCAGCACCCTCCTACACCTCCTCAGAAAAGCAGAGGAAAGCTACAGTACATGCCAATGTTGATATAAAACGCCTGTAAAATGCTAAATTTATATCACCTGCCTCGGGATATTCAGACTGATATACGAGAAAACGTCGAGTGGGAGTGAATATGACGGCTCCACAAAGAGTCAGGTTAAGTGAGGATGCTACCAGGCAGTGTGTGTTAATGCTGTGGTGTGTTAGAAGGTCAGAGCTCACCTCTGGGGATTGGGCTCATTGTGCTTGTCCCTCTCGTGCTTGATCATCCTGTAGCGGCCGATCCTCACGTCTGGCCGAGACACCTTCATCCCGTTCAGTGTAATCCTTGGAGAGAAACAGATGAAAAGACGGAGAGAGAGAAAGACAGAGATATTAGATTTTTTTTTCAGGGAAACCAATACAAATTATTACATCTTTCCCAATTAAAAGAGGACACATCCCTTGCTATTGAATTTGTTGCTGCTATAGGACAGGCTATGACAGGTATGATTATGTGCTCCGCTGTCAAAACTTGTTCAAATGTCTGGAGGTTTGTTTGTTGAATGTGGGTATATGTATTTGTGTGCGTTCCCATACACAGTTATACTTACTATTAGGGCTGCAACTAAAGATACTTTTCATAATCGATTAGTTGGCCGATTATTTTTCCGATTAATTCGATTTTTTTTGGTTGGGGGCTGGAGAAGACTGGAAAGAACCCAACACACACACACATACAAGAATATATATTATTCATCTGGACCTGTAGTTTAATTCCATTATTTTTTTTTTACTTCCATAAAAAGTAATACATAAATACTTATACAAATATACAAAGCCCCACAGATGCTCAATAGGGTTTAAGTCTGGAGACATGCTTGGCCAGTACATCGCCTTCACCATCAGCTTCTTTAGCAAGGCAGTGGTGGAGGTGTGTTTGGGGTCGTTATCATGCTGGAATACTGCATACTGATCATGCTCTGCTTCAGTATGTCACAGTACATGTTGGTATTCATGGTTCCCTCAATGAACTGTAGCTCCCCAGTGCCGTCAGCACTCATGCAGCCCCAGACCATGACACTCCCACCATCATGCTTGACTGTAGGCAAGACACACTTGTCTTTGTACTCCTCACCGGGTTGCCACCACACACGCTTCACACCATCTGAACCAAATAAGTTTATCTTGGTCTAATCAGACCACAGAACATGGTTCCAGTAATCCATGTCCTTAGTCTGCTTGTCTTCAGCAAACTGTTTGTGGGCTTTCTTGTGCATCATCTTTAGAAGAGGCTTCCTTCTGGGACGACAGCCATGCAGACCAATTTGATGCAGTGTGTGGTGTATGGTCTGAGCACTGACAGGCTGACACCCCACCCCTTCACATGCACGTGCACTCAACTTCTTTGGTCGACCATGGTGAGGCCTGTTCTGAGTGGAACCTGTCCTGTTAAACCGCTGTATGGTCTTGGCCACAGTGCTGCAGCTCAGTCTCAGGGTCTTGGCAATCTTCTTATATCCTAGGCCATCTTTACGTAGAGCAACAATTCTTTTTTCAGATCCTCAGAGAGTTCTTTGCCATGAGGTGCCATGTTGAACTTCCAGTGACCAGTATGAGGGAGTGTGAAAGCGATGACACCAAATTTAACTCACCTGCTCCCCATTTACACCTGAGACCTTGTAACACTAACAAGTCACATGACACCGGGGAGGGAAAATGGCTAATTGGGCCCAACTTGGACATTTTCACTTAGGGGTGTACTCACTTTTGTTGCCAGCGGTTTAGGCATTAATGTCTGTGTGTTGAGTTATTTTGAAGTGACAGTAAATTGACACTGTTACACAAGCTGTACACTCACTACTTTACATTGTAGCAACGTGTCAATTCATCAGTGTTGTCACATGAAAAGATATCATCAAATATTTACAATAATGTGAGGGGTGTACTCACTTTTGTGAGATACTGTGTGCATATATACAAACACACACATACACTTATATATATATATATATGTGTGTGTGTGTGTGTGTGTGTGTATGTGTGAGTGTTGCATCCCCAGGTGGGACAAACCAGTATATAATAGCGATTAAATTATAATTGCTTTGGCAACGTAGAGCAACGTAAATACAACGTAGCGCCATCGTGTTAATATAGCCTATTTAACGAAAATAGCAAAAAATGCGACCAAATTAGAAGCCTTTTTGTTTTTCCATTTTCCCATCTGCATGTTTATTTGCTCTTACCTTCTAAGCGCAGTAAAGCTTGACATCACTATTTATTTATGTATCAGTGCATTCACTGATTGCCAAACCAAAAACTCATCAAAACCTTGTTTACCTCCCACAACACACACACACACACACACACACACACACACACACACACACACACACGGTTAGCAGTAGCAAATATGTAAAATGAAAAAAAGAATAAATCTTATGGTCATGATGTCCACTTTTCGAGTTCTTCAGTCCTGTTTGTTGAATTATACAAAACTGGCTTCTCTCCAGGAATCACACTGCCTTTCTTAAAATGTTTATTTATACAGAAAACCCAAGGGTAGGTATGAGGATGTATTTCTAGAGAACGTTGTCAACAAAACATACATTATTCAGAGAGTGGATTGCTAATGATCTCTGACTGCAGTGTACTTCAATAATAATAGCCGATTTAAGGAAAAGATCAGGACAGAACATATTGTCCCCCTAAAACCAGACCTTTTTGGAGACATGCTAGCGAAAAACAGAGGATATTGAAAATAGCTTTGGTGTTTATTCCACTGGGTTAATGGAGTGAAGATGAGAGATTTTCCGTATGGTTCTCACTCAACAGAAATGTCATTAAATGTTATGCAATGCCCATCACTGCTGAACTGTCTCACCACTGCAAAGGAGAAACCCTTCATTCATTCTAATGCTCGACACACTGATCGGCGAACTGATCAGGCTTCTCTGATGTACTCTACAGCTGATTACATCTCATGCGGGAAAGACGACAAAACAAGTCCCGCGACGCATGAGGAGTTGCGAGTTAAAGACTCGGGTCTGTTAATATTCTGGTTATTTACAGGTTTTGGTTTTTTTCCCCCCTGAGCATTTGTGGTATCCATGAAGACTCCATGAGACAATGAACCAGAACTTGAGGAAACTCTGGAAGCACCCTTGCTTTAGGGCTGATGATGCACTGTCTGAAACGCCCCTGCTCCAGTGTTCAAAAGTCGGATAAAATGACACGAGAACAGATTTTCTCACATGTCTGTGTCATTCTAAGACTTTTAATGTTGAGCGCACTTGTTACGTAAGGGATAAAACACGGCAGGACATGGTGTTATAGAACATTAATCAACGACGGGGTGGTGTGATGCGGCCTGACATGGCTGGTCATGCAGACTGTCAATCAGTACGTTTACATGCACAACAATAATCTGATATTAACCCGATTACGACGATACTCTGATTAAGAAACTAGCATGTAAACAGCGATTATTGATGACACTTAATCCGATTAAAGTCATACTCGAAGTAAACACAAATGGAATTAAGGCGTGTGGAGTATTCCTGTTTTAGTCGCGTTATCGACGTGCGTTACAGACGTGTACACGCCTTAATCACACTATTAACATCGTGTGGGAGTTTTCACCGCATTGTGCGACAGGACACGTACACACGGCATTGTGCAACCGTTTGACGGCAAACAAGAGAGCACGGCTGCGTCCCAAACCGCGTGCTTACCTACTACAGTGTATAGTAGGTGAAATACAGGCATCTCAGCTACTATATAGTAGGTAAGTGCGCGGTTTCGGACGCAGCCCACAGCTTCAAGCAGTCATCTATTAGCACGACTGAAGCTTTCATAAATTTTTTAAAAATAAAACACCCAGAACTGTACACGGTTCCATAACGAAGAAGAACTGTATGTCGATACGTGAAATTCTGGAAGGACGTCGGACGGCGTGGCGAGGGGACGTAATGACGTGTGACGTTAATCCGTCTATGTTCTATAACCTGTAACACCTGAACATGAAAGGAGTGTTCTAAAAGCGACTCATGTAAACACATTAATCAGAATATTGTCTTATTCAGAATAAGCTCAATAATTAGATTACTGCTGTCCGTGTAAACGTGGTCATTGATCCTTTAAAAAAAAAAAAAAATTAATCAAAGAATGTCACATTCTTTTTGTTTAGTTACTGTCACGTCTCAAGGATTGGTTCGGAAGCAATCGCAGATATATTAACATTTATTAAACAAAGACACCAAGACAACTAGGCAAAACACACTGACCTGAAAGACGGACGTCTAAGACAACGAAAGACACCCAAACAGTGTAGACAACGGCTATATATACCGTACACACAAGTGTGCTCATTACCGGAAACGTGAATCAGGTGCAGGTGGTCATGTGACATGTAGTGCAGTGCAGTGGCTGATGGGAACTGGAGTCCAGTTACATGATACAGATACATGACAGATACATTTGATGTTGTGGAACGTCCATGAAACAAGTTCACTGTTACCTCACTTCTCTCTCTCTCTCTCTCTCTCTCTCTCTCTCTCTCAAAGTTAATAATACAAAAAAATAAAAAATACAGCTTACATGACCAGCTGCATTTTCTGTCTTATTAAGGTCAAGAGAAAAAGAAAAAAAAAAATCAGGTGAGGCAGGTGAGGGAATGACGGAATATAGGTGCTATAGCGTAAGTTATAACAGGAACTAACCTGTATTGTGGACATTCTACAACATTAAAATGTATACTATTTTTATCTCCAATGCTAAGTGCATTTAGAGTAAGCACGTTTTTCGATCTTCTCTCAGTGGAGAGAAATGCATTAATGTTATTAGTGTTAATCACCTATAATTTTAGAGATGTGGTGGATAGCAATTTGAGTATAAAGTGCTGGAGTATTTCCGCAATAAAGAGAAAGAGAATGAAAGAGGAGAAAAAGATGATGAAACGTCCAGACGAACACCACAACTGCATTATCTGGAGCTGTTAAATAGCCGAAGATACCTCATTTAAGAAATGAGAAGGCTGCGATTTCCCTATGAATAGTGAGAGTTATAATGAATATTGTTGACTGGATATCCATTCTGAGCTCTCTCGAGCTCTCTCTGATTGAATTTGCGGTGTATTTCGGTACGTAGTCTCTCTCAATCTGCTCTGCTGTTCACTTAATTGCATTAGACCCATGGAGTCGGAGGGGATTGGAATCATTAGAACTGATTCATGTCTCGTTTGCCAGAGCTGAAATGAAAGCAGGGTGGAATTGAAGAGAGAAGACAGACACGAAAAGAAAGGAAGAGAGCATGAGAGAGAGAGAGAGAGAGAGAGAGAGAGAGAGAGAGAGAGAGATGAACAGAGCATGAGAGAGAGTGAGAGAGAGGAAGAAAGCATTAGAGAGAGAGGGGAAGAGACCATGAGACAGAGAGAGAGGGAAGAGAGCATGAGAGAGAGAGAGAGAGAGAGAGAGAGAGAGAGAGAGAGAGAGGAAGAGTGCATGAGAGAGAGAGTGAGAGGAATAGAGCATAAGAGAGAGCGAGAGAGGAAGAGAGTATGAGAGATAGGAAGAGCGCATGAGAGAGACGAAGAGAGATCACACGAGAGACAGAAAGAGAGAGGGAGCATGAGAGAGGAAGAGAGCATGAGAGAGACGGAGAGAGCATGAGAGAGACGAAGAGAGCATGAGAGAGAGGAAGAGAGTATGAGAGAGAGGAAGAGAGAGAGAGGGAGCATGAGAGAGAGGAAGAGAGAGAGAGGGAAGAGAGCATGAGAGAGAGGAAGAGAGAGAGAGGGAAGAGAGCATGAGAGAGAGGAAGAGAGAGAGAGGGAAGAGAGCATGAGAGAGAGGAAGAGAGAGAGCGCATGAAAAAGAGGAAAAGAGAGAGAGCATGAGAGAGAGGAAGAGAGAGAGAGGGAAGAGAGCATGAGAGAGAGGAAGAGAGAGAGCGCATGAAAAAGAGGAAAAGAGAGAGAGCATGAGAGAGAGAGAGAGAGCGCATGAAAAAGAGGAAAAGAGAGAGAGCATGAGAGAGAGAGAGAGAGAGAGAGAGAGAGAGAGAGAGAGGTCATGTTAAATTGAGCAACCCTTCTGTTAGTGAGATGGTGACTGTGTGAAATGTCTGTGTGTTTCCGGTATATCCCAGAGGACATGTAATACTCGAGTCTGGAGAACACTGCTCTTTCTGATACCTTGATCTCTCTGAGCTGTAACTGTGACCCTGACAGTGTGTGTGTGTGTGTGTGTGTGTGTGTGTGTGTGTGTGTGTGTGTGTTCAGAGGTGTCTGTCTGTGAGGAAATCAGCACTTGTGTTAACTAGTTCACATCAACGGCTACACAAACGCTGAAAATGTGCACACTAATGCTGGGATAGTATTCCCTCTCTCTCTCTCTCTCTCTCTCTCTCCACACACACACACACACACACACACACTAACTGATTTGTCACGATTATAACATTTTGGCTGACCATTGCCAAACACATATTACGCGAGTAATAATTGAGTACGTTTTTCAGTGGACTTTATGGCACTTGTATAAGAATACCAGCAGAGAAATAACAGGCCTTGTGAAGAATAAGCATTTATCAAAACCTGAAAACTAATGTCGTTGTGGTTGGCCTTTTAGACCGTACAACAATATTGCATATGGAAGACAAATACAAATAATATCTATATAAAATACACAAAACAAACTAATAAAATGCACAAAAAGCTTATTTAAGCAATACTGCGCGAGCGAGAGTGTGGATATTACAAACCAAAATCATCACTATGGTTAATCTCACAGGTCAGACCTCTAGGAAAGCTAGACACTCTGGTGTGTTCCATCGATAAAGAAGACCAAGAACCATTGAACACGCCAAGAAAAAGCAGTTCTCCAAGGTAAGGTAAGGCAAGGAACCAGCTGAAATCCGTAAGTAATTATTCCCCCTATCTGTGTAAATGAATATCAGCTGGGCTAGTAAATGGTCTTTAAAACGGCTTTTCATTACCAAGGTGTCACACAAGAAACATCTCATGATGGGTAAAAGCAAAGAGCTCTCCTAAGACCTTCACTACCTTATTGTTGAGAAACATACTGATGGAATCGGATACAGACGTATTTCAAAACTTCTGAATCTTCCAGTAAGCAGTGTTGGGACCATTATCTGCAAGTGGAAACAGCATCACTCCGTCATCAACCGGCCACGCGCAGGAGCTCCTCACAAGGTTTCTGACCAGGGAGTCAGAAGAATAGTCAGAAGAGTAACCCAAGACACAAGGACCACTCGGAAAGAGCTCCAGAAACACGTGGAGGCAGCAGGTACCATCGTCACAGAGAAAACAATAGGCAATGCACTCCACTGCTCGCGCTCACAACGCAAGACTCCATTACTAATGAAAAGGCATGTTGAAGCTCGTTTACAGTTTACTACAACTCATTTGGACACGCCTATGAAATACTGGGAGAGTGTAGTCTGTTCAGATGAGAGGAAAATTGAACTTTTTGGCTGTCGTACTACTCACCATGTTTGGAGAAGTAATGTCACTGCACATCTCCCTAAAAACACTACACCAGCAGTGAAGTTTGGAGATGGAAGCATCATGGTGTGGGGCTGTTCTTCATCACATGGTACTGACAGACTTCATATCATTGAAGGATCGATGAATGGAGCCTTCACCGGGAGATTCTTGAGAAGAATCTGCTGCCATCCACCAGGATGATGAAGATGAGACGTAGGTGGACCTTCCAGCAGGACAACGATCCAAAGCATACAGCAAAGGAAACTCTCAACTGGTTTCATTGGTTTCATTAGAATGGCCCAGTCCATCACCTGACTCGAATCCAATTGAACAAGATTTAAAGACGATATGTTTAGAAGAATGGGACAGAATCACACCTGAATACTGCGACCATTAATTTCTTCATACAGGAAGTGTCTTGAAGCGTCATTACAAACAAAGGCTTCTCCACTAAGTATTAAATACATTTCAGTTAGCGTGTTCAGAACTTTTTTCCCGTGCTATTACATATAACTTTAATGTTGTGAATTCTTTATATGTGCGAATTTCTTGAGTTAATTGTAAAGTCTGGTGAAGATTTCATGTGAATAACAGCACAGGAAAAAAATTGACTGAAAAAATAGCCTGTATCTGCATGTTTTTTTACATTGCGCTGCTGCCACATCATTGGCTGATGACACAAGTGCTTGAACGTGCAGGTTTACAGGTGGTGTTAAAGTGGATGGGGAACATATAATTGCACTATCTGAGGTTTTCAGAAGAGGACAGGTTTCCTTTTGAGTCTGGTTCCTCGTTGGGTTTCCTCCGGAGGTTTTCCTTGCCACTGGCTTGCACATTAGGGATCCAAATCTACATCCAGATTTCTGTAACGCAAAGACGCGGAGACTATCGGAAATTTCTTTCTAATTCTCAGATTCGTCCACATTTTGTACGGATGTCCTGGGGGACTCCTACGCCTCACAATGACAAATCAGTGAGTCAGTCAGTGTGTTGATATGCCTTTTGTAAGCTGTCACTCTCAGCGATCCAGAGAAAAAAAAAATCAGGTCACAAGTAGATGATTAGTACTTACACAATAAATGGAGTCATGGTGAAAAAAAAAAAATTCTAATATTTACCATTTGTGTGGCGCTAAAAAATCTTGCCGCAAATCCACTCGACTATGTGGAGCACAGCAGGAAATATTCAGCTTACCATCCACATCACACTGACAACCACAAATTTCTAGAGAAGTGTCCTGTCTCCTGTCCCCTGCCACTCCATTTAAACTCTCGAACACTGGGGCCTGGTGCCACTTTTACTTTTCTCCTGCGAAAAAGGCAAGGAAAATGTCCCTCCAGGCCATCTGTCTGCTTCCTCAAGATACCGGTACGTGTAAGACGATCATGGCTTCTTGCAGCACATGGCTAGAGGGGATAAGTAAACTTGCCAGGAAAGAAATGTATTCTCTTATTTTCTTCCAACTCAGTGCTTCGACGCAGGTCAAAGGCTAGAGTTACTGGGCAGTTATCTGTGTCCCGCATCTCCACCAATCTCTTTCAGAACTATTTTGGTCCAAAGGCTCTATGAAAAAGGTTCTATCTACCCACAATGTATTTAAAAAAAAAAAAAAAAAAAAAAAGAAGAAGCAGCAGCAGCAGCTGTGCTTTATTGCATTACGCAGGTTTGAGAAATAAAGCAGCCCGAGGGCATAGCACACGTCTTTGAGGAGGAGACATCCGTTATTGTTAAAAGAAGAAAAAAGTATCATGAGCATGTATGTGTATTCCTGTGGCGTAAAGTGTGCTGAGGTGTCTACACAAATCTCAGGTGTTTCTTAACACCTGGAACCGGATCGAGCAGAAAAGACAGCCGTGAAGTGGGTGAAATGGGAAATGGACGTAGTAGTCTTGACCAGAAGCATAATCAGTACTGACAATGGACCAATCGTGGCTTGAGGAGCGAGTACACAAACTTAGAAGTGTGAAAACTTGCCATAAAGTAGGATACTCACTATAGGGCATATAATATATATATATATATAAGTTCTCCCAAACTTCAGCTATTATATAAGCACAACAGGGCTTTCATCCATCTCTCTCAGACCTCAGAGATTCGCCAGCAGGGGATTTTTACAAACTTTCAGCTCAACGCTCTGCTGAAGCCATGCATTAGTAAGACATCACTGCAGAACAATATTTCTCCATGTTTCTCTCTGGCCTGATTTAATGGCTTCTTATAAAAAAAATAAATAAATAAAAAATAAAGCTTTTATAAAATCAGAGCTAAATAAAGATTTCCCTCAAGACTCTGCCCATACATGGGATATTTTTATTTTTCACTGCTGAGACAACTGCGAGATGCTTGAGTATTTTTCAAACACTAGACCAGTAACACTGCAGAAGATGTGAGACCCTGCTCAGAATGTCAGGTGATTCCCGGTTTTTAACCATGAACTCCCAGACCACTTATTTTCTGAAGGGAAGTGGTGGAGGGAAACAATGAGTGTGAGGAGAAAGAGAGGAGAGAGCGAGGGGGAAACTTCCTGCATTTCAGCGGTGTAGAGAAATGACCTGTCTCCAGACACATGGTCAATGACAAATTTCAAATGAGAGGCAAGGATCATTTTTGCATAAATAGAAATAAAGATTTAAAAAAAAAAAAAAGAAAAAAAAAAAAAAAAAGGTGAAAGGCTAGCATTCTTGGCAAAGCTTAGGCACAGAGACGACGTCCATAAAGTGTGCGATATAAATGAACGAATCATAAATGAACCCAAATTTACTAGACCTCAGGGGCACAGTGTATACTCATGCACGATTAACACTCCCATAAGAAAGACTTAAAAAAGTCGGCCATCTTATCATAAGCTATAAAAAAAAAAAAATAGCCCTTGTGAATAAACACACTCGAGGGATATCCGGATGCTGTAATCCATTAAAGCTACTGCAGTAAATTTTTTATAAAAGCGTTTTTATACAACATGCAACTCAGTGAGGAGGGGGGGTGGAGAGAGAGAGCGAGAGAGAGAGAGAGAGAGAGAGAGAGAGAGAGAGGGTTCGATTCAACCATCTGTCCATACACGCAACATCCGGATACGTTACACAACTTAGAACATGGCACCTTTTCTTTGAACCTCCACATTTTATCAGGTGATCAGAAATATTGCACAAGCATGCATTTGGGAGAATGTGCTGAAAGAAGCGGCAGTACAAGCCTGGAAAAGCAACGCAATAGAACAATGCAGCAGTTTGGTGATGTCAGTGGGTCAATAAGGGACATGCGACCAAATATTTAGTGTCATTCGCAAACCCAAGTGTCTTCAATGCATAGTGAAGACAATAGAATTGATCGTGCGGTGCCAATACTTTTGGACGGGATTAGACAGACAGATTGCCAGTATGTGCAAAATATATTAACAAACCAAAACATACAACAACATTGTTGTCTACTGGTATCTACATATACTGTCTACTGTCTCATATTCATCGCTTGATCTCAAACCCAAATGTCTTCACGGTATAGCAAAAAAATAAATAAATAAATAAATAAAAATTTAAATAAATAAATTTACAATACTTCCAGGGGTATGTGCCGGTCAGTCTGTCTATGCGTCTGTCTGCGTGTTTGTGTCTGTCTGTGTGCCTGTTTGTCTACAGATACACAGACACATTTGGCTCTCTATGTGTCTGTTTACAGATAGACACATTAGACTCTCTCTGTGCGTGTGTGTGTGTGTGTGTGTGTGTGTGTGTGCTCATCTATCTGTCTGTCTGTTCATCAATCCGTCTCTCTGTACATCTATCTCTCTATAGTCCCTGAGTGGTCCATTTCGGTATGTGCTGTGGTCTGTTGTCTGAGTTGCACTAAGCGAGGAGGAAGCAACTCACCAATCACCTGACCAGGGTCAAAGGTGAGAGGCATTGCTGAAACAGCTGGGTGTTATACTGAGACACAGCCATTTATTATACCGCTATTTGTTACCACGAAAGTTCTGAAAAAGCCATTTCAAAGCGTGCCTCCTCATCTCCTGCCTCCGTGTTGTGGCCTGAGCCAGCATGCATTTAAAAGCAACAAATGTCTGCAGGTTGCGCTATAGAACAGCAACAATGCTCTGCAGAGAGGTAGGCAAAGTAGATTTTATGGGTGACTGTTCTGCATGATACATGGTTACTCAACATCGTTAAACTAGACACACATCCTGGAATCTTAGCATATAGCAGTTATATATATATATATATATATATATATATATATATATATATATATATATATATATATATATATGTATATATATATATATATATATATATATATATATATATATATAAAAATTTAAGCTTTTTGATTTCTTCATTAGTTAAGAGACGGAGCGAGAAAATGCTGTTGTGCTTAAATGGTATAAATGGTGCTTAATATATGGCATATTAAGAGGTCACCTGTTGTAGATATCATCGTCCTCTCCTCCCCATCCCCAGTACTCATTGGGGAAGCCGTTGATTTTGAGGAACTGCTTCTTGCTCAAGCCAGAGACCCCTCCAAAATATCCTGCATACGGTAACCTGAAAGAGAAGGGAAGCAGTCAGGTACAGACAGTTCAGAGCAGTTACAATAGCTGTACAGTAATCCACACATTGGCATTTTGGGCAAAAGTATTATTTCCAAGGAATTGCTACAAAAACAATCATTACAAAGAAAAGGTCATGACTTGTTTTTATTTCGTTTTGGTTTTATTTTTAATGTCAGGTCCGACTCGGGGTTACTGCTGAGGTTATAACGACAACCCCTTTCCTAAGCTACTGTGATCCCCCCCATTTTTAATTAGAAAAACAAAATATAGGGCAGTGAGGTGGCACAGCGACTAGCATTGCAGCCTCACAGCTCCAGAGTCCACGGTCTGAAAGAAAAACAAAACAAATGTACATTGATAAACCACCCTTTTGAGGAAAAAATATCATTTCAAATTAAGGAACAAAGTCAGTGAAGGTAAATGATTATATAATAAAAAAAGAGCTTATTGCAAACTGCTAAATCGAAAAGCCAGACAGGAAATCGCAAAGAAATACAGAGATGAGACAGAAGTTCTGGAACCAAGATTAACGTCTACCAAAGTGATGGGAATGCCAAAATGTGGAGAAAGAAAGGATCTGGTCATGATCAGAGACATACAAGCACATCTGTGAAACATGGTGGAGGTAGTGTCATGGCTTGAGCTTGCATGGTTGCTTCTGAACAGTCTAGCTAATCGTTACTGATGATGTATCTCAATGGTAGCAACAGAATGACTTCAGAAGTCAACAGAAACAACCTGCCTTCCAAAAATGACCGATTTACATCTTAATTTTTTATTCTTGTGTTCATATTAAAAAAAAAAAAAATTACAATTATGGATCATCTGTTCTTCAGCCTTCGGGGGAACATGGAAATACAAGTTAGCTTATCATTCTGATCACTAATTTCCTGCATATTTTTTAGGCGCCGTTAAGCACCACATCTCCGCACTGAGCCGACGTTCGATGTAAGGTGATAATCCTTTAAGTCCCTCCCTGGATTTAAAACAAAAAGGAAGCGACTCTGGCTGCCAACTGAGGCGTCTGAACTTGACACAATTCCGTCTCGCACGAGTGAGCTGGGAGATAGACTTCACCCTCGGTGGAATCCCGCATCTGAAATGACATCTGATTCCCCTCCTGACCCTCTTTCATCCTACGCTACACTTCCTACCTCAGTTTCTCTCAGCCGGATCTAACAGTATATCTGACATGGGCTCCTGAAAGCTGAGGCGCTATTACCACTGAATACTTCCACTGAGCTCCAAAAGGACTTTTCAGTCAGTTAGTTCAAACACATGGGAAAGTGAGGGAAGAGTTACTCTAGAACAGAGCTGACGAGTCATCGGAAGGACCTCAGTAAAATCCTGTTCATCCGCTTTGTTGTGAAACTGCAGAGATTTGAATTCAAATGTGAGGTAAGGTCCATGGAAAGAAGGATCTACAGTAGGTACTAGATGTTGAGGAAGGAATCTATATATATATATATATATATTTTCCACCTCCCCAGACCCGAGAACACCTTTGGAAATTGGACCCTACAACCCTGTATATACAATAGTGTGAAAAAGTATTTGCCCCATCCTGATTTCTTCTGTTTTTGTGTACATCTCACACAAAATTGTTTCAAAAATGAAAAAGTCTAAGATAAGACAAAGTCAACCTGAGTAAACACACAATAATGATAATGTCATTTATTGAAGCAAAAAAAGTTATACAATAATAAATGGCGATGTGTGAAAATGTATTTGCCCTCGTAGTAATTCCCCAAATCTATGAAACTGCATTGATAATGGGGTTCAGCTGGACTAGACACATCCAGGCCTGATTACTGCAAACCCTGTTCAATCACATCAACACTTAAATATAACTTTTTCAACAGCATAAAGTTGGTTAAAAGGTTTTACCCAGTAACTCACTTTGTAAAAATTGAAAGAATTTCCAGAAATGAACAAGGTGATTGAAATACATCAGTCTGGGAAGAGCCATTTCAAAGACTCTGGGACTCCAAAGAACCACAGTGAGTGTCGTTATCTCCAAATGGAAAAACTCGGCACAGTAGGGAACCTTCCCAGAAGTGGCAGACCTTCCAAAATTCCTCCAAGAGCACAGTGACGACTGATCCAGGAAGTCTCAAAAGAGCCGCGGACAACATCAAAGGACCAATAGGCCTCTCTGCATCAATAAAGGTCACTGTTCATGACTCCGCTATCAGAAAGACACTGGGCAAAAATGGCTTCCATGGAAGAGAGGCGAGGAGAAAACCACTGCTAACCCAGAAGAACATTAAGACTCGTCTGAATTTTGCCAAAACACACCTTGATGATCCTCAAACCTTTTGGCAGAATGATCTGTGGATTGATGAGTCGAAAGTGGAACTAACAACTGGTTAAGTGTGAGGAAAGCACTACCTGCCCTCTTCCACATACACCAGTATGCAGACACTCATGGGGGGGGGGGGACCTTTTAACTCAAAAAGCTTGACATATCTGATTATTAATGTGTCACGGTTGGTTACTTATTATTACCTAACGCTAAAGTTGGCTGTATGTATATTCAGTATTAGCCACATACGTCAGATCATTCAGAGAGTCATTTATTTTACATACACATACAGTGGTGCTTGAAAGTTTGTGAACCCTTTAGAACAGAGGTGTGCAATCTTATCCAGAAAGGGCCGGTGTGGGTGCAGGTTTTCATTCCAACCAAGCAGAAGCCACACCTGAATCTATTGAAAGCCAAGATCAGCTGATTAAACAGGTGGAATCAGGTGTGGCTCCTGCTTGGGTGGAATGAAAACCTGCACCCACGCCGGCCCTTTCCGGATAAGATTGGACACCCCTGCTTTAGAATTTTCTATATGGCAGCTATGGGGTGGCTGTAGCTCACATGGTAGTGCTGGTTGTCCACTAATCGTAGGGTTGGTGGTTCGATTCCCGTTCCACGTGAATCCATTTCCAAGACACTGAACCCCAAGTCGACGACTAACTTCTAACTTGCAGATGGCAAGTTAGCGCCTAGCATGGTAGCTCTGCTACCATTGGTGTGTGAATGTGTGTGTGAATGGGTGAATGAGACACCGTGTAAAGCACTTTGGAACCGCTAAGGTTTAAGCGCTATATCGGAATTCGGAATTTGATGGGAGTAGGATGCGAAGTTGGAGGCTCCTGCTGATTTCGATTAAAATTGCAATTAATTTGCGCTTTTCAGTCATTTTGACTTATTCTACTCCGTTTCCTTATTTACACTTTTAACTTTGTGGTGCGTTAAAATGTGTGGAAAGAACACGAAAACCCGAGATAGCATTCAGACACGACCGAGGCCTAGTGTGCGCGCCGTGAGCAAGGCCTCTTCTCCTTCTCCCACTGGGAAGGAGGCGGTTCTGGACCCTTCAGCCGAAGCCCAAGCCTGGTGAACGACCACGAGCTGTTGTGTGCAGATTCCACCATCACAGGGACTGTGTTGATATTTTACGCCGTGCGAGAGAGCTCCAGCAGATTAAAGCGAGGGATTTGACCATCGCCGTTTTCCCTGACTACACAGTCCAGACAGCCCGGGCCCGGGCCGTGTATAACGATGTTCGGCGTCAACTTCGTGATATTGAGGGCGCTCGCTATGGAATACTTCATCCAGCTCGGCTTCGCATTACATATAACGGTGTCCAGAAGGAGTTTATTTCAGCGGAGGAAGCAGGAGACTACGTTAAACTCTTGATATCGGGGTGACCTGCATCACCTACACAGCGGCGTCTTTTACGCTCTTCTATTATTTTATTTTCTTGCACTCAGCCTTCCAGCTCTACAGAATTCGGATTTTTATTGAAAATATTGTCGCTGCATTACTCCACGTAGATTTTGTGGACTTACTCCTCTAAAATTTACTTCTGTATTAATGTGTTATCTCCTCTGCTTTACGTTCTACACTGTTATATTATTTGTTACAAGTCTTTATAAGGTAAGGACATTACATTTATTATTGTGTGCAGACTGTTTATCAGTCTTGCTAATTTTGTTGGTTAGTTCAGCTTACTCTCCGAGTAAGCGGAACATGCCAATGCTTTGAAGGATGTTATGTTATTTAATTGCTAATCTGTTTGTAGAGGATTTAAACCTAACATGGTGAACAAATTTTATTATAGAATTCAGGCAATTTTACTGGGGTTATCTCATACAGTGTAGCAAGTATTAATCTGGAAAGACCTTTGTAATATCACCGTCTAAAACTGGATTTACAAAGAAGCAAATTAGTAAATGAATCACATGTAAATGAATCATACATAAATGAATCTCATGAAAATGTATCACTTGAAAATGAATCACATGTAAATGAATCATACATAAATGAATCTCATGAAAATGTATCACTTGAATATGAATCACATGAAAATGAATAAATAAATTTAAGACAGCAACTTAAAAAAAAAATGTGCAGACCATTTACCATTACGTGGGGTAAGTTTCAGTTTACTCTTCTCCAATATGAACTTGTCTTGGCTATCGAGAACAATGATCATAAACACAAACTTCCCTTTTTTTAAATGAATTTATTCAACCGCACATGCAAATTTGGACTCTTTCTGTGGGATCTTAGCAAATCAGGGCCAGAACGTTAGTGCATATATGTAATGGGGACGCTATGTACTTGTTTACATAGACAGCGTGATTCATAAAGGTCATGCACGGTTATGAAGGCGTGCGGGAAAGACAAAATCTCAAGTTAAGGCTGCATGATGAAAACATGATGTGAGCATAAGAGACCCACTGAAGACAGCAGGCATGAGTAGATGGATGGGATTCTCCCAGGGCTAAAACACACACTGTAGGTGTGTGTGTGTGTGTGTGTGTGTGTGTGTGTATATATATATATAATCAAAATAGTAATCAAAATTATTCAAGCTCCATTGCAAATCAGGTTTATCATCCAAATTTACATCTTTCAGCTGTTTCCAATTAACAAATCAAACAAAAGCAATAGAAATTAAACCTGATTAGTTGTGGATCAGCTGTGCTTAAGGCAACACCTATTTTGCATATTTGTGCTGTTGTGAAGAATTCTATTCGGGGGTGAATACTTTTGAGACTGGAGAAATCATTATATTGTCAGTTGAATTTGGGGAAACCACTTGAAGCGTTCGTTGTGTCGAACCATTTCAACTGCTTTTGTCTGATTTGTTCATTGCAAAACAGCTGAAAGTCTATAAAATAGTTAAACTATCCATCCACACTAAACTGCCAACAGCATGGACAAAAGTACAAAACTACACACACACACACACACACAAACACAACAACTACAAACTGACATTAATGAGTCCATCTGCTGCAGTGGCAAAAACAGTGCAATCGAGGCTTTGGAGTCACAGCTCAGCTTCTGCGCATTGGCTCTGGAAAAAGATGCCTGACTTATTAATGAGTGCCAGATCCCAAACTAGTCAGCTGAGTCACACAAAGGCTCGGAGGGTCTACGTTCTCAACAAACACTGCAGCCAAACTGAACTGAACTGTGGCCCCGAACCTTGATGAAATGCAGACTGGAAAGCTCATGCTGTTCAGGAACACTGTCGAGCAGACAGGTGAGCAGCTATAGACTGATGTTCTCCTTGGACGTTTGCTTTTTTGGGGGTTTTTTTTTGTTGTTTTTTTTAAAGCAGGTCACAGATGGCCTTGGCTAAGAGAGTAGTGTTACTGTCTGATGATGTTTTGCTTTTGTCTACTGCGCAAGTGCATTTAATTCGACTTGGTATGTAACTGTAGAGCTGAATCATGTGTGTGTGAACATGCTGAATACAAAACTCTGCAATGCAGAGGCCCTTCAGGACTAAAACTGACAAGCCTGTTCGAAACACAGCAGGAATCTGATCTGAGCCTAGAATCTACTCTGACATCATGGATGAGCATTAGCTAGCTCCCAGCTCCCATCTGCTGCTGCGAAAAAGAACCATGATATGAGCATATATAAACAAAAACCTGAATTCCAGTGGTATAGTGAAGTAAGCCAGGTTTGTATGGGATTAGATTTGTGCCAAAAAAAAAGTATCGAATGTAACATTTCAAGAAAAGAACAAAGAGAAAGACGAAAAACACTGGAACTGAAAACGATGGCAAAGATTAAACATGGTCTTCGAATAAACAGCATTCTTTGTTAGCAGTTCTTTAAGCCTTGTTTGCGCTAGTCATGGTTTATGAACGCGCCGGTAGAGTTTTCATTTGCGCTCCGCGAGTTTAACCGTCACCATTCCGGCACAAATCTCCCGCGTGGGCGGGGCTTAACGGCGATTTACTCTCATTGCATAGAGAGATTTGGATTGACAGCTTGAGTGTCCAGCTGGGGAGGAGGATGATGACATCGACGACGCGGCTCCAGGATTTTAGCACTTTTCAAACACGTTCTCTTTTGTTTTTCAAACAAATTCCTCTTTTTTTAAATTCCAAATAAATAAATTAATAATAATAATAATAATAATAATAAAAACACGAAATTTTATGTAGCAGCTTTTCCAGTCATGCTGGACTAAATTCGCATTTCATAGTCTTCATAATCTTCACCATAACATAGGTGAGTGACAGGAGCACTGTTTCCAACAACCGTCAACGGAAAGTCGCTAAACGACGCCATGCGCTAATTAGCATATTCATTATACGCCATCGCGACATATTTGCATTCTCCCTAGTGTCTCTTTGCTTCTTGTCTACTCTCTGTGCACACGTACTGTATTTTAATACAGCCGAATTTCCAATAAAGCTGTTCTCATTTCCATATTTATCAGTTTGTGTTGTCAGACGACGGGACGCGTATGAAATAGTGACTGAAACGCGGCGCATTAAGACACTACGTGTTAACCAGCAGTCTCTTCCAAGCTGCTGTTCTGCACTGCTAAAATCCTGATTCATCACCGCACGCGTACGTTAAAGACAGCGGCTGTGCTGTGATTTCGGCTTTATTTACATGGCAAATGATTCACTCGGAGAGGAAGTTAGAAATGAAGGAACGTGCTGCTCCTCTCTGCCGCTCACTGAACAGAGTAGCCGCAGAGATAGATGCGTCTCTGGGGGGAAAGCAGGACCTCGAGATCGCGGGGCAGTACAGGACATTCTCTTCTACGGAAAGTAGCTAAGGTTTGCCCGAAATGTCGCTAGATTTGTCATTAAGGATTGTATACGTATTCTGTCGAAAATAAGCACTTCAGTAATTTAGCGAATTCGTATTTTTTAAGCACCACTAGAAAAAACGCGGCTATTTTCAGGATAAAAAAAAAAAGCCTGTTACATAACCTACGTCACATGACCTGTTCGAGAATTCAGCCAAGACGGAATCTTTCAGCCATCGCCTCATACTGTAATAACCTTGAAACTCTCCAGTTTTAAACCCGCTTGGAGTTCTAATCAGCTCTGTTAAAGAGAAAATGTCTTATAAAGGACAGGCTTTAAGGAAAGAAGACCAGCATCTGCGGCTAACGGAAAACGGCACGCCAACTTCACAATCCTTCCTGAGCGCTTTAATGTCCCTAGATATTAAAGCTTACACACAAGTGGCCTATCTTCACGTTAATAACTTTCATCCACTCCTTCAGCTCCGTGTCTGTGAATGCGTGACTCGCATGCCCCTCCCCTACACTATTGCTTACTACCCACTTGTACGTGTACAGATACATTGTAACGCATTTAAAAAAAAAAAAAAAAAGTTAATATACAGTTGTTTGAAAAAAATAAGTACACCCCATGGAAATTGTTGCCTTTTTAAAAAATTTGCATAATTGTCCACCAGGCTTCCACTCCTCCATGCAATATTCTTTCCGTTGAAAGATGTTTGAGGGTTTTCTTGCATGGACTGAACTTTTTAAATCCACCCGCAACATTTCAATGGGATTCAAATCCAGGCTTTGACTCGGCCATTCCATGACCCTTTATTTCTTCTTTTTGAGCCGTTCCTTGGTGGATTTGCTAGTGTGCTTAGGATCATTATACTGTTGAAAGGTCCACTTTCCTGGCATGCCTCTTTCAGATTACAGACCCCTGCACTTTGACACCAACAGTTGCAAGACTTACAAGCAGATCCTGTGATGAAATTCCCTCCGTCTTGGAGGCTTCTTTCTGCATCACACGGTCTCCTCTCGGGTTGAATTTCCTGGGATGGAAATTCGTACTCGTTTGAAATCTGCACCATTTGTAGAATATTTTCCTTACAGCGGAATGATGTATATCATTTGGAGATCTTTTTAAATCCCTTGCCAGACTCATAGGCATCCGCAACTTTTTTTCTGAAGGCCTCTTTAGACTCTTTACATGACGACACCACACATGTCAATAACAAAGGGATGTTCGCTTGTCCAAATTGTATTTATTTATTAATTTTATTTAAACCCACACAATTTCCATGGGGTGTACTTATTTGTTCACATGACTGTATATTATATACTGTTCATTTTCAGAACTGTTGAAACACTTATTTTATTCTAAAAGGAGCATGAGAAATAAATTCTTAGGAACAAATGTAACTGAAGAAAGCCTTTTCTATCATTTAACCAATACTGTACCATAAAAGAACCTGCCTGGAGTTTGCCACACACTACTGGAACTCTGACTGGAACTGGGTTGAAACAACAATAGCCAGGATTTTTTAAATTAAAATTTCATGATTACCATCAAATGTTTACCAGGGATGTCTGACTTTCTCCAGGAAGAGAGAAAGTCCCCATGCTTGTAAAGAACTCCGTGTGGTGAAAACACATTTAATACTCAAATACATATAACAAGTTTGACTCTGTTTCTTGGCAACTCCATGCCGCTAACTGCAGAGCAGAAAAACAATATTTTTTACATGCCCCAAGGAGCAACAAGATTATAACAGTCAATAAAAAGAAATGGTCTCTCTGCTATACACACTGCTCGCGCTCCCTTGCACGTCACGCCCTGTTCTGCTGTTACCTGAAGCCGAACTTGTCCATGGCGATGGCGAAGTGGCGCGGCTGGTCGTAGCAGTGGTACAGGTTGCGGTCGTCCATGGGGATCAGGTCCACATCGCTGAAGATGAAGCAGTCATACTCGGCGTCCTTTAGAGCCTCTGTATAGCCGACGTTTAGCAGCTTGGCCCGGTTGAAGGTGTCCTCACCAAGCTGGAAGACAACATGAAACCAAAAATCAGGCTCACGGTGGAAAGAGCTCCTGGAGGAGGTCTACTCTAGTTGACGGCTCATGTATTTGGACTAGGTCTGAACCGTGCTTCTCTAAATCGTCCCTCAATTCAAGCCTCTCTGGGCAAACTAAAGCAACTCATTTCCTCCTTGCAAGCTGCCTGTGCCTTTATTGATCAGCTTCATAATCATTTCTTCACCATTTCGTTCTAGATCGTCAGACTGTATATCAGATACATTTGAAATGACAACTAGTATTGTGTTTACTGTTGAAAATATACAGAATAAACGGAAAGACGTTTCACTGTAATGAGAAACGCTCAGTGATTCATTCCGCAGGCCTTCATTATCAAGCCGCAAGGTTAAAACTTGTGATTGTCGAGCTCCAGATTGCGGCAGAGAACAGACTGCTGCATTCACAAGCGCAAGTTAACCACTCCAACAGCCTAAGTGTCGCTGTTTTAAGTAATGAATAAAACATGATGGGACATGCTGGGGTTGTGTGATATGACCAGATTCAAATTCAAATGAAAGTTTTATCTGGCACACACACACACACACACACACACAGCCATACACAGTACAACGTGTAGTGAAATGCTTTTTTATGACTGTCCATGACATAAAAAAGAATTTACCTAGACCTGAATTTACTTGTATACAGTTATACAAGTATTTTATAAAAGTATAAGCTGACAATAATTGGTATAAAGTGCAGATATGTGCAGTTGACGTGCAATGTGTTTCTGTGCAACAATAAGCTGAGGTAGTTGTATTAAAATTGACCACATATATAATACATATTTATAAACACAGGGATATAGCATACAACAGATGGCTGAGGTTCTTCACGATATTCCTGGCCTTGGTCCAGCACTGCTTGCTGTAGACAGACAGTAGGTCAGGGAGCTCAGTGCAGATTGGGCTGAGCACACCACCCTCCAGAGAGCGTGGCTATCCTGCTTGGTGCAGTTCCTGAACTTACCCCATGCTTGATGGTGCAGGGGTAAAAGTTCCTTAGCACCTTAGAGGGCAGTTTAAAGTCTCTTAAGCGTCTAAGGTGGTAAAGACGCTGACTGCCTTCTACACTAGGGTGTTAATGTGACAGGACCATGACAGGTTCTGTGTGATGTAGAAAAAAAAGCAAGGTACCGGAAACTGCCCACTGTCTTCACTGGGGTCCCGTTGATCTTAAGGAGGTGGTAGCTCCTTTCCTGCCGAAGTCCACTGTCAACTCCTTCGTCTCGCTGACACTCACGAGGAGGTCGTTCTCCAGGCTTTTAAACTCCTCCAGGTAGCTCTTCTTGATATCAGAGATCAGGCCCACCACAACCGTGCCATCAGTAAACTTGACAAAAGTGGTAGAGTAGAAAGTGGCCACACAGTCATAAATGTTCAATGAGTACAGCAGGGGGCTCAAGACACAACCCTGGAGGGCTCCAGTGATGTCAAGATGTGTCTTGTGTGGAATGAGGACAAAACTGCAGTTTGTAATCTCTGTAATCTCTACATTGATACATTTTTATTTGGTTTTTTTTGTTTTTTTTTACAATTCAGTCAATGTTAATATTAGAGCTGTAACAACTAATCGATTATGAAAATTGTTGTAATCAATCTCATTATGGATTAGTCGGTCTGTGCACAGCACGGGGGAGATTTACTTTTCTTCCAAAAACACGCTTCGGAGAGCAAATACTAAAGTCGTGTCCCAAATTAAGTACTGTACACTTACACTATGCATTATGTACTCTACCATCTAGTGTGTGGATTTTAGTAAGGTAATATCATCTCAAATATATAACTAGCGTTTTTAAAAAAAATTTTACTAACCGGAAGTATAAGCCGCTTCTAGCTGACGGTGTATGACGTCATACGCACGCTAGCATTACCAGTCACCCGAGTCACCAATAATGTCTTTCTTCAGTTTACTTTCTATCAGCGTTACCTTTTATTCCCAACATGACCTCAGTCACTATCAGATGGCGGAGAAATCGTCACATGACTGAGGAAGAATGTCCTCTTAGGCGGGGTAATTTTATATTAAACACCACGGAGATTGAACAATGCTGCACGAGCACTTATATTTATATCCAAAATGCTCCACTATGTGTAAGTGCTGGGGGAAAGTGGTGCGAGTTGCTTAAGGTTTAGTTTAATTTAAGTTTATTGTCATTATATGTTGTATTTGCGCGCTCACAGTGTAAAGTCGGTTGTTTATTATAACAGAAGTGATGTGTCAGTAACCAGGCCGCGTTGCTGATCATGCGCAGTGTAGACGCACTGATACAGAGTGGGAGCGCGATTAAGATCTGTAATGTCTCATTAAAACGATTAAAAATAAACACAAGTAAAATAATATGTCTAAAGACAGTAACAGAAACCACAAGGTGCAGTGAAAGTGAGTTTTTATTATTAATTTGGGACCGTAGTTTAAATCGGTGCTTTTTGTGCATCCATTTAAAAAAAAAAAAAAAAGAACGCATAAATACTTATATACAATATAAACTAAAATAATAGTCTGAAGTGTATATTTGGCCCACTCAATTTGTGGATTTTATTTTAAATAAACAAACAAAAAAAAAGTGTACTGAAAGTTTGCCCCGCCCCATCTGATTAATCGAAGAAAAAAAATAATAATAATAATAATAATTGACCAACTAATCGATTATGAAAATAATAATTAATTAATATGAATTAATGAATTCTTTCAGAATTGTGAAATTGAATTATTATTCATTTAAAACAAGGCGTAAAAGGCAGAAGTATCGGTTATCGGCTGAGAAATTTAGTTTCGGTGCATCTCTAATATGCATCCATCTTCTTGCATTTTCTTGTCTGTAATTTCCAACAAAGCCTGCATCACAAAGCTTAAGGGAAATCAATGCAAGACCATTTGCAAAGCCTAGTTACACCAAACACCACTACTGAACTCCTGAACTTCCAATCCCATAATGAGAAAAATCCAATGTAATCCTGTAATTCATGAGCGTTGACCAAGAGATCTTCCACTGACAAGAGTACAAGCCGAACTGATCTGCAAAGGAAAGGTGTTGCAACATATAACACCGAGTTTCAAAAGCTTCCCCTGCAGAGAGCTTTAATGTGCAGTTGGAAAATCAGGAACATCACAATGCAGATATTTTAAATGCAATGTGTGGAGTGAGGATATATACACTACGTTGAATCACTAAGCGACGTCTAGAGTTAAATTAATCAAGTGTGACGTGCTCGAGCGTTTTCAGTGGATGCCAGACAGTAGTAAAAGTGGCGATGACACACACATTTGTCGTTTTAACCAAGCCTATGGAGAACCTTAAGTGTCTTGGAAATAGTGATAAAGCATTTAATTAATTCATAACTAATTGCACGTTAGGCATTTGTTTACAATTTAATTTACGAATCTATACATAAATAGACTAAATTACAAAGTAATTCATTGTTTGGCAATAAAAAGAGTAATTAAAAAAATATCTATACATGAAATACTCATCCGTCAAGAAATAGGGAACTTTGGGGACGGTGGGGGTGGTGGTGGTGGGGGTGGTGGTGGGGGTTACTCAATAAGTACGCCATTTAAAAAGACATTCACGAACTCAATGAGATAAATAGTGGAATTTCAAAACGTCTTTGAAAATGCAATGTAAAAAGAGAGATAAACAACTGGACTCACAAATTGAATTAAGAATACAGGTTTTCATTTTAAAGGGCATTTTTCCGTTTCCCATTTGCATTTCCATTTCCTATTCGCTATTTGCTTAGTCATTTAGCGTCTCCTTTCAGCCTTTCAGTGACACTTTGTACCTTTCGTTGGTAAAACAATGTAAATTAGCTAAGGTGGGATGGATGTAACAAGCTCTCTGATTGGTTACTGCACAAAACCACATATCTCTCAATAACCCAGCTGCAATGACACTCAAAAAAGGTATATATACTATATAACAGATCAAATGCACACAGCACATAATGTACGTTGTAATGCACCATTCACAAATCATAAAACATTTCACCGGGGTTCAAAATACCCAGAATACCCTACCCAAGCTACACCTCTGATGCAGATTGCCTTACAGATCATCAATAGAGGATCAGGAGTTATGATCATAGAGCGGCTCTCCGATCTTTCAGAAATGTTTACCGTGAACACGTCCTTTTCGGAAAGGCTGCTCCAAACGTCTTGCATCTGAAAGCGAACAATAACATGTGCTGTGAATATTATGAGATATAGTGCCAAGGGCACTCCTTTTTAAATCGGCTTGCTCTAAACAGGGACAACGGCTCGTCTGGGAAGCATTAAAAGCTGATGCTCTCATTGAGCTAAATTGCCAAATGGAAAAAAAGAAAGAAAGAAAGAAAGAGAAAAATGCATTAATTAGATCCAATGGTGCCTTCCATATACGCATCCTCGTGCTATTGGGGGGTGGGGGTGGGAGTCCATTTCGTACCTGCCCCACACTTCATTATTCTTCTCCTGTCAAGCTAATTGCAGCCAACTGGCTCAGGAAGAAGTCATTTTCAGCCCACAGTGGGTAGATAATACTTTAAAAACTTCATGACAGGAAGAAGTGATGGCACCATATGCAAAAGACCAGACACAACCCAATGAAAAAATGGCCAAGACTCCAGATTGCCGAGCTGAGGAATCAGGCTTCACGTTTGGCTCATCATAGCAGTGTCATTCCCTCAATCCTTGGCCTCTGAGAAGCAATTAACCCCATTAGGTTTTAGCTGATCATCAGAGAGATGGCTGCTTGAGGGGGACTTCTCCCTCTGGCCCTCTCACACAGAGACAGTCAGGGGAATCTGGCCTACCTGCACCCGTTGCTATGGAGACTGATTGGGTCAGGTCTCAGACTGAGTGATTACACACCGGGCTGTCTTCCATCTAGTGTGTGTGTGTGTGTGTGTGTGTGTGTGTGTGTTGGTGAGTGAGCATCTGCTTTATCACTTCCCAGCAGGCTGACCTTATCACCAAGTAGAGCTATTGATGCCAGGCCTGGAGACGGGGCCGAGACAAACAAGGTGAGCTTAAAAATCACTATGTGTAGATGGGGAAAAAAAAATAAAAAAAGAAAAGAAATACAGGGAGTAAAAGACAGCACAGAGGTGATTAAGCTTTAAAAAGCTTCAGAAAAAGAGAAAGGTGAGCAAACGAAGAGAGCAACAAATCATACGGTCGTGGATGATGCATCACAAAACTTAAATGAGGACACCGTATGTGGCACAGCCGTGATGAAAACCCCCGAAGCACGCTACGGCTGTGTGGGAGGCTTTACCTGGTTTGTCTTGTTAATGAGCCCCACTACAGTATCGCATGCGGCGTAGTGTCCTAGTTTCACACTCGTTACTGTATTAAAGTTCAATCACTGAGACAGGAAAAATACTCGGAGGAAATAAGTGCGCTCGGGGTAATGGAAGCAGCTAATGGAGAGAAGAAAAAAGAAAAAGAAAACAATAATAATACACGCTCGCTAAGACAAAGAGCTAATTTCCACACTGGTTTATCCCAACTACGGTGTGGCACATGTTTAGCACGGCTAACTAGCAAAACTACTAGCATATTGGCTAACTAGCAAAACCCTACTGGTAAAGCTAATCAGATTAACCATCTAATTATGTTCGGAAAAGTTACATCCGTTATGTTGTGAATCAAAAATGACTTCCAGAGCTTAAATACACACAAAAAAAACAGTAAACCTGTCTCGGACAAGCCATAAGAAGAAATCTTTGCATGCAGGTATATGAGGATTAACCAGTATTTCAGACATCTCAAATGTGGAAACAGGTCACATCGACTCATAACATAATACGCTCGTATTATGTTATGAGTCGATGTGACCTGTTTCCACGTTAAAGAACACGATCTAACTAAGATGGCGGATTCATTATGCTGATATTTTTATCAGCAGGGTGGCTAGCAAATCGCTGCACGTGGAGCTATATTATTGCAAGCTATCGTTCTTTGATTCTGAACAGAACGGTCTCGTTATCAGCTCCTTCCTTATGGTCACTGTGATATTCAAAAGCAGCACACGCGGGCTTTTATGGTTCATCACTGGGTGTGTGGGATCTTCACAGTGGACGTATGAGACATCGCTGGCAGCAGGCCAGGCGAACTGATTTACAGTAATGAAAGGCAGCCGTCTGAGCACAGAGCAAGCTATCATGAAGAAACATCCAGGGACCGCTAATTATATTTCTCACGCGTGGTATGTTTCGGTTTCATCAACAGCCTGACGACACGTACGATTAGAAAAGAAAGGAGCTGGGAAAATGAGCTATAGAGGAGCTCGGGTGTTATCGGATTCATTTGTTACGGCAAGGTTAGCGGCGTTTCTTAACTTTGATACAGCTCCAAGAGGATTTATATAAAGACTAAAAAAGAGCATCTGATTCAGACGTATGGAACTTGGAAGCTGATGAAAGTATCTGAACATGCATACGGTGTTCTGGCACCCTGTCCAGCGTGTACCCCGCCTTGTGCCCCATGCTCTCTGGGATAGGCCCCAGGTTCCCCATGACCCTGAAAAGGATTCAACAGAAACGTTGTAGGAAACAACAGAAACGTCATAGATTTGTAATGGTTTTACTGGTTATAATGGGAATAGTATTGGTTTGAATGGAAACTGATAATTTGTTGTCTTCTATTGGTGGCAGAACCAAAAAAAAACATCTTCAAGCTCTTGGCATATGCTGAATAAACAAGTATGACGGCGAATTGAGAATTGCACGGAGGTCAGAGTTGCTTGGCAGGAAGCTTCATTTTGATGGCCTCCATCATGCATCCAGGCGCCGTTTGTCAATCAAGCTTACTGACAGACACCCAGGCTTTCACGGCCTGCCTCACCGTATATATCGCACTCTGTAGCATAAGCAAAACAGACAGATCGTACTGCTCCTGCATTTCGCAAGCAGGTGAAGCCTGCCAATTCACATCCTTTTCATCCCACACCAAGACCCATTAAGACAGACAAGAGTTTTCTGCCCTTCAACCACTGCTTCTAGCAGCTTCTTCAGACTTGAGATTCAAACGGTGCAAGATACAGTGCCTTGCATAAGGCGGCACCCCTTTGAACATCCTGGAGCTGAAATGATTCCGTTGGGGTTTTTACTGTTTGATGGACGCATTATGTGGTGTGGTTATTTGAAGGTGTGGTTTATTTGACTGTCTCACACTGTGACACAAAAAGTATTAAAAATAATTAAATAAATAAATAAATTTGTACTTTTGCATAAGTATTAATCCCCTTGGGTCGATACTTGGCGAAACCACCTTTGGCTGCAATTACAGTGGAACGTCTTCTGGATTTGGAAAGTAATACAACTGTCATGAATATGCGGGAACTAGCCCAGGACTATGATTCCCAGCAGCCACTACTACGTCACATGACTGGTTACACCTGATTCAGTGTGCGATTGATGCACACACCTGTGTGTATAAAGCCCCACAATTCACACTCCATCTCAGACCAAAATCAAAGCAATAAAAGTACAATAAACTCTTCATAGACTCTTCATCTGTGATCAAATTGAGTCAAGACATAGATCTGAGCAAGGGTATAAAACCAAGCTTTGAATGTTCCCAGGAGCACAGAGTGCATCGTTATGAAATGGGAGACGTTTGGAACCACCAAGACTCTAGAAAATGTCCAAAATGGGCCCAAAGTGTCAATATTTTTTGTGGCCACCTTTATTTTCCAGCACTGCCTTAACGCTCTTGGGCATGGAGTTCACCAGAGCTTCACAAATTGCCCCTGGAGTCCTCTTCCACTCCTCCATGATGACATCACAGAGCTGGTGGATGTTAGAGACCTTGTGCTCCACCCTCTATTAGAGGATGCCCCACAGATGCTCAATAGGGTTTAGGTCTGGAGACATGCTTGGGCAGTCCATCACCTTCACCCTCAGCTTCTTTAGCAAGGCAAAAGTCGCCATCATGCTGGAATACTGCAATTTGGACTCATAATCACAGCTCAGCTGATGGTACTTGTTAGTATTCAGTCATAACATTAAAACCACCTGCCAAATATTGTGTAGGTCCCCTTGGTGCAGCCAAAACAGCTCTGACCCACTGAGCCATGGACTCCACAAGACTTCTGAAGGTGTGCTATGGTATCTGGCACCATTTTTTGGGAATTGGGTTTGGCATCTTTAACCATCTAGGTTAAAGTCCTACCAGTACAAAATGGGTTATATGTGACTGTGGTACACCTCTAGTCTCTTTCACTAATGATGAATTGTTTTAATAAATGTGCCTATTTTTTATATTTCTTGTACTAACATATGGTACACCATTTTCTTCATTCCTTGATTCGATATTCAACGTTGAGATTTTTACACAAAATAAAAGAAAAGTGCTACACAAACAAGTATCATTATTACATTCCGAGCATCCCATATCTTCATCGCAATATCCAAACAACTTTATTCCATATCGCATCTCTTGTCCATAGTGTGCAGCCTGATATCTGGTATCTAATCACCTGATACAGAGCAAGATATCGACACAGCACAGGCGGAAGCTGTCACTCAAACCCTTGTGGCTTCATGCAATGAGCTCTAAAAGATAAACCGATCACGTGTTAATGGCCAACATCTGTTTGAATGCATTAAATTGCTCAGTTCCACTCCCATCTGAGCACATTGCTTTTTAAATAAGCGACGACGGCCCAGCTCACAATAGATTTCTTTTAGTAAAACAGCGCTTTCAAGCGGTTCAAACAACTGCATGGGGAAAAGCAATTTCAGGCCGTGTTGCTTGTCGCTTGTAATCTTTATGTTATGCATTAAATTTGAAAGCACTTATTATGATACCTTCAGAAGGAAAAACAGAGAGGCAAACGAATATTTGATGATGGAGTGCAAAAATTGGTTAGTCCGTCTCGTTCCAGACCCAGCATTTCAGTTCAGTTCTTATAACATCCTGATTAGTCTAAGTACTCAGCAGCATGCTAGTTCCCTATGTGCGAGTATGTAATAAGTTATTGGCACAAGTATTTCGAAAGATTTATAAAGGTTATGCCTTATAAATTATGCGCCATGATTGCTTTAAAAGTGTTACCAATCACACCCAAATCTTAGCATCAGACAGAACACTGTGCTTTAAGTAGGCTGGAAGTGAAGTGTGATAGCTGGCAGGAACGTGGAAGGAATGCTAATGCGTAGCAATAAAGTGACTGACCTGCTTTTGGTCTAGATTGTGCAGGTAAAAGGCAGCGTCACAGGATGGGTGAAGGCAATGTCTCATCAGTGCCTGATTAACCCACACTCAGCCATCAGCCAGCAGGGATTCCAGATAAGAACCTCACTGCATAATGAGAGCCCATAAATCAGCTTTTTCAGCATTCTTGCTCCAGGTAGAACGCTGAAGGAGATAGGCGCAAGATATATTAGGGTGTGAAAGCTCAGCTTTCTCTGCTGTCTAACAGGTTCATTGGACACCGTTGACGTCGTTCCGCAGTCAAGGAGGAAATGTCATCATGGGAGACGGCTTTAGCACGCTTTCGTTGATGCAAGACTCTGTTCTGGAGTGTTTGTGTCTTATTTGTGTAAACCCTCCATTTGAACAAAACACACAAGGTTTAATTACAGGTCTAAATGTGTTTTTTTTTTCCCCTATATCCCAACAAGGTCCTGTTGTTTATGGGACACATGGGATAATTCACAGAGTTAAAACAATTAGTATATTGTTGATAAAGTGACCTCAGGCCAAGGATAGTCTAGCTCCAGTCTTAATCTGCTTCTAAAGATGAGAAGCAGGCAAGGTTCACGTGATCTACACATTACCGCTCTCACAGGCGATGCTACCCGGTGGTACGGACAGGAAACAGAAGAAAGGTTTGCAGACTCCACTCATGTCTTCGCCTGCAGGGTCTGATGGATCTCATTCAGGACATGCCACCCCCTGACCTCGACTCAACAGGAACAAGCACTGATCAGATTAGTCTTCAGCTATGTTTACAGCTGGTATAGAAACATGCCCTGATCTACACACATCTCCTGACTCATCTCTTGAGGCAGGTAGGAGTGCTGCAAGGAAAAGAAAAAAGAGAAATACGCTCACACTGCAGATGATGCAGATATATCTGGGATGCATCCGAATATCAGGTGTAAAGAGGCCCCTGATGGCTATGCAATCATTTTCCCCCAGAAAGAGAGATCTACTTTTTAATCCCACGCACCAACGGGGTTTATAAGCGAAACCGAAAAACATCTCATGAAACTTTCAACATGCACAATAGAAGTGTCTAGCAAAATTAATGCTCCGTATAAAATTAATAAACTTGTCCTTCCCCAAGCTATGCGGTTTTTCCAACCGTACCTTACTAATCCCCACTACACTCACGCGTGAGATCTGCTCTCTACATTCCTTACTGGCTTGGCTCCAGGCATTCAGGTCTCCTGTTTTTCATAACGTGTTTTCAGACCTCCATCATAGATCTATAGTGTCTATAGTCGCAATGGCACACCGATAAACAAGTTGCATTCTGTGTGGAAAGCCATCAGAATAAAGAGTGAGCGAAAGAAACAAGGTAGTGCATTTACTCAGTGCAACCTTTCAGTTTGGAGATATGTAGTGATAATTTCATAATTCATTACATTACATAAAGTACAATATCATAAAAATCCCATGTTTTTTTTATTTAGCACTGTCCTGAAAAAGCTATTTCACACAAGAAATATTTATATATGGTCCAGAAGAAAAGATTAATAGCTGAATTTTTTTTTTTTAATTACCCCCTTGAAATAGTTTACATACCTTTGATTTTTAATACTGTGTGTGTCGTCACCTGGATGATCCACGACTGGGTTTATGTTTTGTGACAGTTTTTCATGAGTCCCTTGTTTGTCTAGAGCAGTTCACTCAGGTCAAACTGGCCACTGTTCTTCAAAAAAATCCTCCAGGTCCCGCACATTCTTTGCCTTTCCAGCATCTTCTGCATATTGAACCGGCTATATGAGGTTGTGATAAATCTTTTCACACAGAGGACGACTGAGGGACTCGTACACAACTATTACATAAGGTGCAAACATTCACTGATGCTCAAGAAGGTAACGCGATACATTAAGAGCCAGGGGGGTGTAAACTTTTGAACAGGATGATCGGTGTAATTTGTTAGTATTGTCATCTGGGAAACATGTAACTATCTTATTTAGTGTCTATATTAAGTGGAGAACAAAAAGATCTTTAAACAAAATAACAATTTACACTGATCATCCTGCTCAAAAGACTCCACAACACTGTCTCCACCTTACATCTCCTTTGATCGCAATCTTTGCTCCCTTTCCCCCCTCACACTACTCCTCAAATGTCACAAATTCACTTCCCTCTGATGGTCACCTCTCCTCACTGGACTTAACGTGGCAACTGGCATGCTATGTTCCACTCTAACATCCTCTGTTGACAGCATCTGCCCCTGACCTCCAGATCACACATCACCCCCTTGCCCGTGGCTCTCAGAAGCTGTGCGTAACAACTAGGCCAAACTAAGAGCATCTGAAAGGAAATGGCATAAATCTAACGATCTGATGGACCTAACCAATTACCAAACACTTCTCTCCTCTTTTTCCAATAGCATCTCTACTGCTAAAGCCACATACTACCAGGAGAAGATTGGCAGCTTTTCCCAGCACCCATACTCTCTTCAAAACCTTTTCTTCTCTTCTCTGTCCCCCTCCTCCCCCTTCCCCTACCTCACTCATTGCAGACTTTCTTTTCCAACAAGGCTACATCAATCAGGAACCAGTTATCTACCCAAGACACACACAGACCGGCTCCTCCTCCATATAACTCTCAACCTTCTCTCCTCTCTCTGAGACTGATGTCTCAAAACTCCTCCTCTCTAGACATTCCTCAACCTGTCCTCTTGACCCTATCCCTTCTCACCTTCTTCAGTCCATCTCTCGAACACATCTGTATCACATCCCTCTCTACTGACACATTCCCTACCGCATTTAAGCAGGCCTGGGTTAACCCACTGCTTAAAAAAACATCACTTAACCCTGCTGCAGTTGACAATTTCAGACCTGTTTCCCTCCTCACATTTCTGCCTCCACAGAGACTGCTCTGCTTTTTGTCGCTGAAGCCTTAGGACTAGCAAGAGCAACCTCTAGATCATCCTGTCCTCATCCTACTCGACCTCTCTGCTGCTTTTGACAGTGTTAACGATCAGATCCTCCTTTCAACTCTCTCCATCCTGGGCATCACTGGAACAGCTTTGCGCTGGGTGGAATCTTATCTCTGACAGATCCTTCAAGGTATAGTCTAGGGGAGGTATTTCTGAACCTCAGCAACTCACAACTGGCGTTCTGCAGGGGTCGGTTATGGGTCCACTGCCCTTTTCTATTTATACTACATCTCTAGGGCAGGTGAGTGAGTCTCATGGCTTCTCATATCATTGCTATGCTGATGACACCCAGCTCGATTTGTCCTTCCAGCCTGAAGATCCATCTGTCTCTGCACGAATCTGACATCTCGGACTGGATGAGGGAAAACCACCTTAAGCACAACTTGACAAAATCTGAGCTTCTCCTAATCCCCGTCTGCCCCTCAATCAACCACAACCTCACTGTACAGCTTGACTCAACCACACTCAAGCCAACCAGGACAGCCAGGAACCTTGGGGTGACTTTCAATGAGCAGTTTAACTTTACAGACCACATCTCAACAACTGCATGGTCCTGTAAATTCATTCTGTACCACATTAAGAAAATCAGACCCGATCTCACTGAACAGGCTACACACATACTCGTCCAGGCTCTTGTCATCTCAAAACTGGACTACTGCAACACACTACACTCTGCCCTCCCAGCCAGGTCCTTCAAACCCCTTCAGATGATTCAGAATGCAGCAGCATTCCTTCAATCAGCCCAAAAGGACCCATGTTACACCCCTCTTCATTCTCCCTCCACTGGCTTCATGTAGGCACCAGAATCAAATTCAAAGCCTTGATGCTCACGTACAAGACCTTGTCTTGATCAGCACCCCCTTCCTTAACACACTGAAATATTACTACTAATATTAAAATTATTGCGAGCTGCAGGTTTTTTCTTCATGCAGCTGTGAGCAAGCAGTCAGACATGAAGCCCTTGAACCTACTTCATTAACATGAAAAAGCAGCAGTCCTTAGCACCTGGCTGGTCAGGGTCATGGTGGTTTAAATTTGGCTACTAATTTCAAAGGATTCAAATTTAATGATGAAAAATACAATTCTCGAGATCACGGTGGCTTAGCGGTTAGCACGAGTCCCTCCTCCGCCCTGTCTCCTCCAGGTACCCCAGAGATTCCTGGGATAGGGCTCCAGGCTCCCCTGTGATGGACAAGCTTGACAGAAATGGATGGATGGACAAACTTCTGTTTAGACCACACCATTTGGTATGCTGTTATGAAAACAAAATAGTGCATTTTGTATGCCAAAACAAATGGCCATAGTTCTCAAGTTCTTTAAATGACTCGCTGCAGTGTGGTTTGCTTGATTTGCTGAGCTGATGACCAGGGGTTAAGGGTTATGTTTAGGGTCATGTGTAAAAATGTTTTTCATTATTTCCAGTTAAACCCTTTGGGGAAACGAAACGTTCACCAGGCTACAAAATGAGAACGACTAAAAAGTGTTACGCTAAAGTGTTATGTAAAGATCAGTGGGACATGAAGCAAGGCAGCCATCAGGTAAGTAAAGTGGAATTAGCGTATGTTTTGAGAGCCATTGCTCAAGTGTTGTTCTGACAGTCTGCTATGCCGTGTTTATGGGGTAGAGAAGAATAAGCATTTGGCTGATGCAAATGAGCGCTTGGTCCCGCAGTGCAGTGCTGGAACGTGATCAAGCAACTCGTTAGCTCCCAAACATCTGCCCCTGTGCCGCACAAGTCAACAACTCCAAAATGCACAGAACAGTGTGATTAATGATTCAGAGTGGCACTCCTGAAGCATGCGACACGTTGATATTCTCACTGGTGATCTGGTTCTTGCCATAATGAAAGATGGGAGTCTGTTCAGATAGCCTGGCACTACAGTATGCAAATCACACAGCCTGGGGGAAAAAAAAATAAAAATCCAGCCTAAGGAGGAAACTTCCAGGAAGAGTGACAGAATGCTAATGCAACGGGATGCTAATCCAAATGGACACCAGTGTTAATAAGTATGTTAATGTGGTGAATATTTAAAGCTTTCGGTGGAAATTGAGAAAAAGCATTTCCGTGGCATGAAACGAGATTCTCCTGTGAAGTCAGAAGTGTCAAAGTTATCGTAAGGTGAATTTGCGGGAAGTACTGATTAAACAGTTCTTTACGTATTGGTTACGTTTTTATTTAGCATGTAGCGGAATTTAAATGAAGTGTGAACTGATGGCTTTGGGACAGGGAGTTAGGTGCCATTAGAAATGTTTCTGGGGTGCTTTATTTCATATCAAGCTGAACTGAGCATATCAAGAGGCCTCTGTGTTGATGGTTTCTTTAGGTGCACACATGTGGAATTTTTATTTGCACCAAAAGTATTGAATGTAAGTTTTGAAGAAAAAACTACTTTCTTCGCAAAGATTAACATGGTCTTTAAATAAACAGCATTCTTTAACAGTTTTCGAAGCTAGGTTTGCGTTATTCATGGTTTAGGAACGTGCCGCAAGGTTTACGTTTGCCATTCTTGTGCAAATATTGTGTGGGCGGGGCTTAATCTCATCGGCTAGTGAGATTTGGATTGACATCTTGAGCGTCCAGCTTAGGAGAAGGACGATGCGCGGTGTCGCTCCTGAGACCTCATCTCGAAAAAACGTCATATGCGACTTACTCAAACCTCAAATATTAAATACAGACTAATACACTGACTTAAGCAAGTAAATAATTCCACAACAGAGTACAAACACTATACCTATACAGAGAACTGCATCCAGAACACGCTCCAGAATTCGTGACACTGAAGTCTCTACTTCCAGGTCAGAAAGCTAGCAAGCAAATTGCACTAGCCGATGAGAGAAAAATCGATGTTAAGCCCCGCCCAGACGTGAGTGCATTCATAAACCATGATTAGCTCAAAGGATTTGGATTGTTCCTTCCATTCATCCTGGCTGATTATCTCAATCAGATTAGACGGGGAGAATCTGTGAATTGCCATTTTTAGGTGCCATCCACATAGTCTGGGCTTTGATTGGGCCACTCAAGGACATTCAGAGTCACATCAGTGTCTCCAGTACTGACTTAGATGAATGTTTCAGGACGTGCTGAAAGGTGAACCTCTGCATATGTTTGTGTGCAGTCTGGTGCAGGACCTCTCTGTATTTATCTACATTCATTCTGACCAATCTCCCGGTCACCGTCACTCATAATCAGCCCACCTACATTACTCGTTGTAGGGATATATCAGCCACTTGATGAGCAGCACCTGGTTTTCATCGGATGTAGCACCTGGAGTTCAGCTTAAAGAGTTCCATTTCTGGCTCATCAGACCACAGACTCTTTTTCTTAATGCTCTCAGAGTAGAATGACTGCCATATACCATTTACTCAGGAGTATCGTACGTTTTCCCACTCTTCCATAAAGACCTGATTGATAGAGTATTTCTGAGAGGGTTGTCCTTAAGGCAGATTTTCCCATCTCTGTGCAGGATTTCTATAGCTTTGTCCGAGTGTTGTCTGGGTTTTTGGTGAGCTTCCTAACCAATGTCCTTCTAGTCTGGTTACCAAGTTTGGCTGGAACAGCTCTAGGAGTCGTCCTGTTGGTTCTAAACGGCTTTATTTTGTACAATGATGGAACCTATTGTGCTCCCTTGAACAGATCTATGTCTCGACAATTTGATCGCAAAAGTCTATAGAGAACTCATGGCTTGCGTTCTGGTCTGAGAAGCACTGAACTGTAGCACTGAGTCCCAATTCCCTACTACACAGTAGGTGAGGAAAAGCAGAACACCAACGGAGTATGTCCAAATTCTCAGTATTCATAAAACAGTAGGCGAGAAATCCCCGAATGACCTACTGCTTCCTCCTCGATTCTGCAGTATGGAACCAGTGGACCCTGCACTATCCCATAATGCAAACGGGACTGGCGAGGGAGAATGGTCAGAATCCATGCCACGTAGTACGTCCGGATTGTATTCATGCTTACTACTTATACTGATCAGTAACGTAACGTATCAACAGCCAAGCA
The DNA here is from genome assembly GCA_012411365.1 of Ameiurus melas. Lineage (NCBI taxonomy): Eukaryota > Metazoa > Chordata > Actinopteri > Siluriformes > Ictaluridae > Ameiurus > Ameiurus melas. The sequence continues at coordinate 33,711,933 of CM022756.1, read as the reverse complement.
TCAACAGCCAAGCACTAGGTACTGAATCAAATGCTTTAGGTACTTTCACAGCATGCGATTTCAGACATTTCAAGATAATCAAAAAACAAACAGGATGCACCTGAACCCAATATGGCGTGACATAGCCACGGTCTGAATATTGATCTAAATGAGATAAAATTTTTGAAACATGACCTTAAAAATATTTTCGCTTTTTCTTTATGAATTATTGTGTGTAAATGATTGGGGGGATGCATTTAATCCATTTTAAATTGAAACTGAGCATAAATCCCACACTCCTGCCTCTGAAAAAGCAGCTTAAGCAGTTAAAAAAAACAACACCACACTTCTCCTAATAGCACACTAGCATGAATGATAGCAGTCACTAATACCACTGCATCTGCAGCAACATCACGTAGAACAAAATACGAAGACACCCTCACTCTCTCTCTGCTTTAAGGCAGCATTTTAAGCTGACTGAATCCAGATTAAAGAAAGCACTGTGGAGATTGGGAAGTTTTTAGACACACCCACTTGAGCTCACATCAGCAGGGTTGCCAGGGTCACGTTTTTTTTACACCACATTGAGATAGCTTTGAAACATGTTCCTGGGTCGAAAATGTACGTCCGTTAAGGTTCAAAGATTCTGGGCTACGTTCAGGACTTTTTGACACCTTTTGTGTTGTTCTTGTCGTGGCAACTCAGTGAAAGTTTTAACGCCAACGCGCTAATGTTGAAATCAGCCATGTTTCATTTTAACTTCTAATACACAGTTCTGGGGAAAAACCCCCATCCATTATATGCTGAATGGATCACACAAACAGCGTCCCGTTAGATTCAATGACTGTATTTTTATAATGTTCAATGTTTTATAATCATAATCAATGCATTTAGGCAATTTGTGAATCGAAAATCTACCTGTACCTTATCAAGCCACCATATCATATTGTATCAAATCGGAATTTTCTGTATCGTTACACCCCTACTAACTGAACATGATTTCTGAGATTATTTTAAAAGTCATATTTATAAAATGTTCTTTCCTGCCTATGTGATCTTCACATGCTTTAACTGAGGATTTCTGAAAGGCATTTTCAGAAACCTTGACCCTGAAATGTTAAATTTATAAAGATTTTCACGGTGAACGTTAGGGACATTTTTACTTCCCATGGTTCATTTAAGGTAATATTTATAATTATAATCATGGCAAGCCTGTATAAATAAATATACTTTACAGACCTATATAATATTTACACATGATGTACAGATGCACAAAATGTGACACTTGTCATTTCTTTAATTCTAGAAGCCAGTATTCGCATTTTATTGGTCATTGCCCTCAAAGCTCTTGTTACTTTGAACCTTTTGGGAGTCCATTGTGGTGAATCTAACTACGGGTAGGCTATAATTGGACTGCCACAGTAAATGATCTCAATTTCTCACAGCTTAAAAGGTCAAGCATGAAGACGAAGATCTCTATGCTTATAAACAGAAGCTCAGTGGGGACATAAGTACAGACTGGAAAAAAAAAAAAAAGAAGAAGAAATCAATTACACATTCACATTCGGTTAACTAGAAAACAGTCCTTATTCAAGACGACAGTGTATGGCAGCATAGTAATGGTTGCTAGATTTAAAGCTTAGTTAAAGATTTTCTTCCATTTATTCATTTGGCAGCTGCTTTTTTTTTTTTTAGCCAAACCAAGGCAAAATCCAATCAAAGTACAAGTACAAAGTACTGAGAGTTCAAGGCCTTATTCAAGATCCCAACGTTGAGCATTTCTGCCATGTGAACTCAATCTTCTTGTGATGTGTAATGTTACTGGCTTGATTATAGGTGTTCTTTTACCTGCCACTTTCCTTTCCAACAAGGTTACATCAATCAATCAGGTTATGATCAATCCTCCTCCATGTAACACTCAACTGTCCTCCTTGTCCCTTCTCTCAGAGACTGACGTCTTAAAAATTCTCTCTAGCTGTCCTACAATCTGTCTTCTAGAACCTATCACTTCTCACCTTCTTCAGTCCATGTCTCCTATGCTACTAGCTGAACTCAGACATCCCTGTCCACAGGCCCATTCCCTACCTCATTTAAGCAGGCCCAGCTTACCCCGCTGTTTAAAAAACCAACACTTAGCCAATTACAGACCTGTTTCTCTCCTCCCTTTCTTTGTCCAAAACCATTGAAAGAGCTGTTTTTAATCAACTCTCCACTTCTCTCAGACAGAACACTGTCCTGAACACCAAGCAGCCTGGCTTAAAAAGCAGTCACTCCACAGAGACTGCACTGCTTTCCGTGACTGAAGCCTTATGACTAGCAAGATCAACCTCAAGATCATCTGTCCTCATCCTACTCAACCTCTCTGCTGTATTTGACACTGTGAATCATCAGATCCTTCTGTCAACTCTCTCAAAAGAGCCGCTCTGGGCTGAGTGGAATCCTATCTCTCAGGCAGATCCTTCAAGGTATCGTGGAGGTGAGGGGAATCTGAAACTTGGCAGCTCGCAACTTGGGTTCCCCAGGGGTCAGTTCTGGGTCCACTGCTCTTTTAAATTTATATTACATTTCTCGAGCCTGTGATTGACTCTCATGGCTTCTCATATCACTGCTATGCTGATGACACCCAGCTCGATTTGTCCTTCCTGCCTGAAGATCCATCCATCTCAGCATGCATCTCTGTCTGCCTGTCTGACATCTCCAACTGGATGGGAGAACACCACCTTAAGCTCAACTTGCCAAAAACAGAGCTTCTCGTTAATCCCAGCCTGCCCCTCAATCAACCACAACCTCGCTGTACAGCTCGGCTCGACCACATTCAAGCCAACCAAGACAGCCAGAAACCTTGGGGTGACTTTCAATGACCACTTGACCTTTACAGACCACATCTCAACAACTGCATGGTCCTGTAAATTCATTCTGTACCACATTAAGGAAATCAGACCCTATCTCACTGAACAGGCTACACACATACTCGTCCAGGCTCTTGTCATCTCAAAACTGGACCACTGCAAAACACTAGTCTCTGCCCTCCCAACCAGGTCCATCAAACCCCTTCAGACGATTCAGAATGCAGCATCGCGCCTCATCTTCAATCAACCCAAAAAAGCCCATGTCACACCCCTCTTCATCTCCCTCCACTGGCTCCCTGTAGCAGCCCGTATCAAATTCAAGGCCTTGATGCTCACGTACAAGAACTTGTCTGGAACAGCGCCCCCTACCTCAACTCTCACTTTAAGTTTATGTTCCCACACGCAACCTTCAATCAGTTAATAACCAATGCATGATAGTGCCAACTCATTGAGGCATGACATCCCTTTCCAGATCCTTCACACTGACTGACCCCCCATAAGTCTCTTTGGAAAGTGTTTGCTAACTGAATAAATGAAGGAAAAAATGAAAATGAACCTCCTTTTAATATTAAAATAATCCAACCCAGACATACGCAATTTAAAAAAAAAAAAAAAAAAAAAAGGGCTTAAATTATTATTATTATTTTTTTAATGGTCTTCAGCTGGTTTTGCTAATACAATTTAATACAGGTGTGGGTTTTACTTTGAAGGATTTACACTTTGTACTGCTGACACATTGAACTTTAATTACCAGTTCCATTAGTCTCGAAAACAGGGAATTAAGCCAGCAGTTTGATAACCAGATGGTATGACTCCTCCTCCTAAAACTGTATTGCTCTGAATATGGCTTAAAATCATTACCTTCATGTTACTCAGTTAATACCCTCTTCAACTGAACACATTAGCAAATAGACTGTCAAATGTTTGGCTGCTTTACAAATATAATCGGCACCGATAGCTTCAGCTTATACAGTCTGAGCAAATAGTCCTCAGTAACGTACATACACTGTATATGTGGCACTTCTATCAAGTCACCACACACAATTAGCCTATTGCAAGGAACTCGGGGCATGAGGTCATGGACACCCTGGACGGGGGTCGGCCAACCGCAGGGCACAATCACACACCCATTCACACACTACAGATAATTTGGAAATGCCAATCAGCGTACAACGCATGTCTTTGGACTGGGGGAGGAAACCAGAGTACCTGGAGGAAACCCCCCGAAGCATGGGGAGAACATGCAAACTCCGCGCACACAGGACGGAGATGGGACTCGAACCTGCAACATTTGTGAAGCAAATGTACTAACCACTAAACACCTACAACCAAAATGCCACAGCACTGTCCACCTATCAAACAATGTCAGTGTATAAACCCCTGAATGAGAAACATCACTCGGATCACATCGGCTGTGCCTTCTTGTTGCAGAAACTAAGCAAAATATAGTGTTTTCTAAAGTGTCAGGTTGTGCTGCTCGGGTGTCAGAACAGGAAAAGCGTTCATAAAGACATCTGTTTTTATTCTATCAAATCAGTCACCTTTGCAAGGCAACAGAAGACGACTGTGTTTACAGGCAAGTAGGTGGAATAATTAGGTGGAATATCTTGATGAGTAAGTATCTCAGGTAAGTTCAATTCCATTTAAGACCATTGTATTTGTATAGCACTTTTAAAAATGGACATCATTCCAGAGGTGAAATTTACATTTATAAATTGTACATACCCAAGTACCATATCAGTAATGTTGGCTTGTTAACTAAGAACTGAACAGGGTTCAAATGTGCCAGACTTGCTAGACTTAAAATTAGCTAGTTAGCCATCATGCCTAATTTATATAGCTTTCTATTGCGTATTCACTGTATCACTGTTGACTTTCTGACCCCAAGTCGCAACTAACTTCTGAAATTCTCCAGCTGTGATCCTTGGAGATTTTTTTGGCCACTCTAACCGTCCTCTTCACAGTGCGCTGAGACGATATACACACACATGTCCTCTTCCTCTTCTGTTCTAAATTATTGCCCTGGTGGTGGAAATTGGCATTTTCAATACTTGTGCTATTTTCTTATAGACACTTCCCATTTTGTGAAGCTCAACAACCTTTTGCCGCACGTCACAGCTATATTCCTCGGTGAATGACGAAGGGAATTTGGCCTGTGTGTTACCTCATATTCATACCCCTGTGATACAGGAAGTCATGGTTCAAATATATTTTCTAATATTAATTCATACACCAATATTCATGCACACCTATATTTAACAAAAAATTCTTTGGATAAACCTGCTTTTTTATTTTTATTTTGTAGTTGTCTGATATCCATTAGAGCAATATTAGTGGAGGGCACTGTATATAATGCTACATATATAGGTCATGTTCTTACTGAGAAGTTGCCTATAACGGATACATTTAACTAGATAAAACTTTCTTGTAATAACAAATGAGTTTGAGCTCTGTTTTACGGAGCAGCTTGGCTTTTTAGTGTCTCGATGTTGTATTTGTAAAAGATTACGTGTTAAACATGCCCACAAACGTCAAAGTTGGAAACATCAAGAGACATGTATGCCTAAATTTCTCTCTAGTATAAACGCTCTGAGTTTCTATGAGATATGTATATATGTCTGGACGATGCAGGCTAGGTCCCCGCTTAGCATCATTTATCCAGAGAAACGATGCAAAGTTATAAGGATCGTCTAGAGTTACACCATTAGAAAGTGTTCGTTCAGCCGAATAGCACTCGCTGTGTTTCAGTGGAGATCCAAAATAATAACTGGATGATAATCTGATTCATAAACTTCTTGATAGATTCTTCAGTAAAATTAAAGTCAGGCTACTCATCTCTTTTTTTTCTTTACAAGCACTGGGTTTACACTGAGAGCACTGACAATATTGTTAAGATCTAAGGGGAGGTCTTGCTTTTGCTGGTTCAAATGGTTCCCTGTGATTGATTCTTAAAACATACAACACACAGAATAAGACGTTTGGGGATCTAGAGGTTCACTTTAAAGAGTACTTTAAAAACATTGCACAGAAGGACATTTTCTTTAGAGGAGTTGGCACAGGAAATTCAATTCAACAGACTATTTTAGTGTTGATGAGAACAGATGCAATGAATAACAATTTGATTCACACAGAGATTATGTTCTAACCTCTTTGATTTGTATTCAGGCTTCACTAGGTCAGAATAAGAAAGGTGTGTGTGTGTGTGTGTGTGTCTGAGACCTGTTTTTCTATCCAGTATAGATAGATTTGGAGATAGATACCAACTATTTCAACCCTACTCTGGACAGTATATATAGATGTACTACATTTACATACACACACACACACACACCTATTTTACACACACATTATATATATATGTATTTATTCATTTAAGTGTTTGTGTGTATATATATATATATATATATATATATATATATATATATATATATATATATATATATATATACACACATACACACACACATATATATATATATATATATATATATATATATATATATATATATATATATATATATATAAACACGCATTATGACAGTATTTTCAAATAACTTCCAAATGACACAGAAGGTAAAACCACACATGAATTATTAAAATTAATTTTAAATAGACCGGATTTACAAAGCCCCCGAAAGAGACATTGAATTAGGAGAAATGAGACCTTATGCAAGCCCATAAATCGGGTATATAAAAAAAAAAAAAAAAAACCTGTTGTAAATGTGGATTAATTTTTAATTGACTCACTTAACTCATTCTTGTGAACAGCACCAGACCCAGGAAACTTTAAAGGCTAAGCTCATAACTTGCTGCTAAATTAAATACGAGGTGTACTGACCATGCTTTTTCATCCATCCTTTTCAATCTATTGCTGAAGTCATGCTGAAACCTGAGTATCGGTCGAAATACGATACCAATCTGACAGAGCCTCACCTTCTGCTCTTGTTGCTGGTCCCACGTGGATGCCCTAAAGACTGCAACTCACCGAAAAGACTCACCCTTGGTTCAGTCGATGCTTTCTCCTGAATACTGAAGATTTGTACGTTCAAATAACTGTTCCTGTAATCATAAAGACCGTCCTGTGCTCATTCCAGAAGGATTATTCACATTATTTTATATGATCACACGCTCAGAACGGTCACGAACACTGTATTGGACTGAATTGTCCTGAACAACCTCTATGGAACCGAGTAGCGGTGTTTATATGTATAATGTCATGTCAGTCAACAAGTCAAGACAACACAGGCATTCACAGCATAAAATAACCCTTGGGATTTGGTTAGAAAAATGTGTCATATCCAATCTGATACCGATCTAGGGTAGGGTCAATATCAGCCCTAACACCAATATTTGGGACATCTCTAAAACAGAGCGTAAATGCAATAACTAGCCTAGCAGGTAAATAAAAGCTCCACTGTGCCATGGTTTTGTTGCTTAGAAACCTAATAGGCTAGACTGATAGCTAAAGCAATGGAATAACACATGGCAAGATTGTTAACTGATTAGTAACCCAGACTAAGGTCTGATTTTTTTTATCCTCATCTAACAAAAGTCAACAGAAAGTCAGCCAGTTTTTGACAGTGTTTTGGCTGTGAATTTTGGTGTTCTGTCATCGCCGTGCATGTTGAAACTCTTCAGTTATTCATTCTTTAATAATTATTCAAGTCTAGCAGGGGTCTTTATTTTCTCTCACTACGATTCATCGGTGCTCCCACAAACCTGCATGTCTCTGATGCTGAAAACATCATCTCTGCACAACGCACATGTCTGATGTGTGTACTTTAGCAGGCCGTGGGATTCGGAAGAAGTAGCGTGTGAGATTTCGCAACACAGTGAAGTATATTAAGTTTAACACAATGTACAATGAAGGCTGGGCAATTATGAATGGAAAAAAGAAACAAATAATTCAACAAACAAACAGCCTGGACACGTCCTTGCTAGAGAACCGAATATTTTGCTCTTAAAAGGGGTTAAAGCTCTTCTTGGAGAGAGTTTGTTGAAATTTATGAGATAGTGGAGTGCATAAAGTAGACCGAAAACTAATATTAAGTCTAATATTTTCATGTTCCCTTGATGTATGTGCGAGATTACAGCTACTGTTTGTCATATGGATAATAACAACACCGTAAGATGCAGGAAGTAGCCAGCGCACATTATTATTATAGGTCTACACGTCTCCTCACTACTCAACATTCCTCTAATGCAATACAATATTTCTTTTCTCTTCAAATTCAGCCTGAGCTTTATGGAGGAATTGCATTCATGAAACAGTTAGAAAGTCAAGACTATATGTCTGCAGTAGTGGAAAAGTTTCTCTGTGTGAATGATGAATTAGAGCTGCTGCATACTGTAAGTACATTGTCCACAAACACACTCTTACCTCAACTCTGCTTTCTCATGTCATCATGTTTGTGTTCATCGTCCTACAATATATGCGCACTTTATTAGGAACACCTATACACCTGCACATTCAAGCTGTTATCTAATCGGCCAATCATGTGGCAGCAGCATAATGGGGTGGGGTGGGGTGGTGGGGGTAGGGGGTGGGGGGAGTCATTCAGATACAAGTCAAGAAGCAAGGCTTAATACCAGATGGTCTGTATTGAGTATTTCAGAAACTGCTGATCTCTTGGGAATTTCACTCACAGCTGTCTCTAGAATTTACACACACTGGTGCGAAATACAAAAAAACATTTAAATTTATGCGGACTGGCTGCAGGCTGAAACACCTTGTTGATGAGAGAGAACAGAGGAGAATGACCAGACTGGTCTGAACTGACATAAAGTAAGTCAAATAAGCACTCTTTACATACTTACTATGGTGAGCAGAAATGTATCTCAGAACATATAACGCAAAGAAGCTTTGGGCGGATGGGCTACGACTTTAGAAGACCACATGGGTTCTACTTCTGTCAGTCAAGAACATTAACCTGAGGCTATCATGGGCACAGAATGGAAAAAGAGCCCCTTCAACCGTCCAGTTTCGATGAGCCTGTGCCCAATTAAAAGGAAGATTAACTGAGTTACTATATCTTAATGTCCGCTCAAACCAAATAAAATATGGCCATTTTCCTCTGACCAACCACAGAACTGTCACTCACTCAATGTTTTTTGCACCATTCTGTGTAAACTCTAGAGACTGTTGTGTGTGAAACTCCCAGGAGATCAGCACTATCTGAAACACTAAAACCAACCTATCTGGTACAACATCCCTGCCACGGTTAAAGCCACAGAGGTCACAGTTTTTCCTTCACTCTGATGTTTGACTTGACCATTAACTGAAGCTCTTGCACTTCTTGGCTGATTAGGTACATGGGCGGTGGTAGAGCGGGTTGTCCATTAATCGTAGGGTTAGCGGTTCGATTCCCGGCCTGTGTGACTCGACATGCCGAAGTGTCCTTGGGCAAGACACTGAACCCCAAAGTTGCTCTCAATGGCAAGTTAGTGCCTTTCATGGCAGCTCTGCTACCATTGGTGTGTGAATGAGACAGTGTAAAGCGCTTTGGGTAAAAGCGCTATATGGGGGACTATAGTATAGAACAATACTTGAAGACATTTCTATGATACATGATGTGCATCATGATATATAGGTCTGCTAATAAACTTCCAGTAATTTATAAAATAAATATTACAAATTGTGGGGCGCACAATTTTAGTGGTTAGCACATTCGCCTCACACCTCCAGGGTCCAGGGTTCGATTCCCCCCCGGGGCCATGTGTGTGCGGAGTTTGCATGTTCTCCCCGTGCTGCGGGGGTTTCCTCCAGGTACTCCGGTTTCCTCCCCGAGTCCAAAGACATGCATGGTAGGCTGATTGGCGTGTCTAAAGTGTCCGTAGTGTATGAATGGGTGTGAGTGTGTATGTGATTGTGCCCTGCAATGGACTGGCACCCTGTCCAGGGTGTACCCCGCCTTGTGCCCAATGCTTCCTGGGATAGACTCCAGGTTCCCCGTGACCCTGAAGAAGGAATAAGCGGTAGAAGATGGATGGATTGATTACAAATTGTGGGAAAATTTTTCTAACGATACTTTATCTAAAAAAAATTTTTTTTTAAATTATAGAACAGCAGAAAACTTCAAATCAACTATTTTTTGAGATAGACATCTATGATATATTTTAAATGTGAAAGACAGTTCATCACAATATTGATATTATTAGGTCGTACTGCCTAGCCCTATGAGAAAGGCAACTGTTCAAATTTGTTGGGTTATCTTTTAATTTGTTCTTCCCATAGAGATGCTGTTCCATTTCCCTCCCTTCTCTCAGATCGGACTGAATCTAAACACGTAGAAGTGCAATGAAAACAGCAAGGATATTTCAATTTATACAAAAGAACCCTTTAACAATGTACTGTGTGGGTTGAACGTCTTCCAAGAGGTTTATTTTTGCTTTACAGATAGAGGGATGGAACAAAGTGTCCTTGAGATGAACAATATCCAGTAGTGACTGGATCAATATGACAAGTCCAGTTCCTTAGAAACGGGCTCTCTTTGGTTCATTAATGAGAGAGAGAGGGGGGGGGGCCTCAGAGAGCTCTTAATCAATATGTAGTCAATAGGTCTTATTTGAAAGAACTGATAATATCCAGAGTGATATATACATGACATATTGGGAAGAGGATTCGATAATATAATGCCGGACATGGACCTAACATAGTTGCTTATGAAATTTTATCAGCTTTTATCAAAAGCAATACATGGCAACAGAAAATACTGTAAGCTTACAGCGTTGGTAACATGACAACAGTATAAACCCACTGACTGGGCTTATATTTGGGCCAAAATCGTGCGTTTTATTACTTTTCTAACATGAAAAATGTACACTACAGCAAGTTTATTAGAAACATGTGTGTATACATATACAGTATATACACACCCCTATGTCTCGACGACATTCTGAGATTCTCAACTCGGTTGTAAACAGTGATTATTCATTTACTGTGGCCAAACAAAAATAAATAAATAAATAAATAAATAAAACATATCGATGGATGGATATCATGCCCACTCCAATACTTATCTAGTGTTCAGGGTGAGTATCAGCTCTAATATCAATATATAGGACATCTCTAGCAGGGCTGGACAAATCCTAAATTCATTACCTAGCCCACCAGGCACACAGAAACCCCAGTGAGCTCCCCAGTCCCATGTTTGGTTTGCTTAGTAAGCTAACCGATAAGGCTAAAATGTGGTAGCTAAAATAATATAATAACATATGGCAAATTTTTAGATAATTAAGTGGATTATAACAGAATAAGGGATATGGATAAGTATGTGATTATTAACCTCTTCTAGCAAATTTTATATTGTGCACTCAAGAAAAAGTCAGCAAATTGTCAGTCAACGTTTTTGCCCGATATATGGTGTTCTCTCATTATATCATCCAATGGCCCAGGTCTGGTGCCACCATGGTTGTAAACAGTGGTTATTATGAGGCCTGTACCTATACGATGGTATGCATTGCACTGCGGCTTTATGATTGGCCGTTTGGATAACGGCATTAATATGTTTAGGTGTATAGGTGTTATTAATAAAGTGGTGAGTCATTGTATCGGCTAGTCTAATCTGATTTAAACCCGAAACGTCACTGCAACTGATCGGCTCATTTTGAGTCACAAAACCAAATAAAGGTGGCCATAAATGACTGGCGTTTATAAACAGTAAACATAACATTGATTTATCTGCCCGCACTATACATACATACATACATTGTTCTTAGTGCTTAACAACTGATATTAAAATAAGATAATCTATTTACTTTAATCTGATAAAAACCAATGAAATGGTTCAGTGGCACATTCAAGGTGAAGTAGTGCCAAAGCATCATTTAATGATTATTCTTTTTTTATTATTATTATTATTATTATTATTACTCTTATTGGCACTCAAAGCAGACACAAGAAAGAAAAAAAAACTGAGCTCTCTTCAGGAAGTAGGTGATGTATCAAAAACAGTTTCTCTGGGAGCATTTAAAATTCGCACCTTTTCTGTGTCCTCGTCGGCTCATTGACGCCATGACAGCATTCACTTTTCTGCCTCTGTCTGAGTCATGAAATTTGTTGTACGGCACCATAATGGAGCAGCTCAGCTGGAGAATTCACGGAGGCTTCGTAGAACAAATACTGAGACAACAGAGAAATTCAGAGGCTTATTATAAAACTCATTAGCCGAGTCCCTGAGCCGACACGGCACTCCAAATATCGTTGGTGATCTGTGGTACACTGCTGTCCCTCACCAGCCTCTTATCCACCAGGATGGAAGTGACTCCAGTTATGTTAATACTACAAATTAAGAGTCAGGAGGTAGAGTCAGCTGTGGAGTATGAACACTGTTTATATTTTTAACTGCATGTACTGGCGTTTTCCAGCATCGTATATATATATTGGTATATTCTCTTTTTGTCACAAAAACCTCTTTGCTACACTTGAAAAGACTGAACGTGACCAAACACCATAAGAAGAACAAAACATTTCATGACATTTTAAGAACGCACTGATGAATACTCTGTGTAGAAAGAGCTGGAGTGCAGTGATTTGATGCTCAAGGTGGATTTGACCGCAGTAGGGCAGAGTTTTCTGTAAACTGCTTATCCTACTGTACATTTTACCCAAGCTGCCCTACGGTATGACTTAGCATGAACTCACAAAACGTCCAAATTCGGTTTATCCTAGCATTACGCTTCTCAAAGACATCGAGAAATGGCCGAGGGCTTCAGACACTCACTCATCGGGTGTGAGAACAAAAGAAGAACATAAAATAAGTCCTATTCAAGAATACAGTGTGCTTTTGTCTGCCACTCTTCACACACTAAAACCCTGCCAAACCGTAACAACTTGCTGTGGTACAAAGGCATAGCAAACGAGAGCCATGCTTGATCTCATAGTGAGCTGCAATTCACCGAATGTTAAACTTGACTGCCTCATTTCAGCTCGGAGATCATTTACAAATCAATGTATATTAATTCCTCTCTAGAAAAAGTACCAACCTTAAATTTAAAACAGTACTCTAGTAAAAGCTTCCACTCCCTTATTTAAGTTCACGTGTAAAGTACAGATTTCTAAATGTAAAGCATGAAAGTAAAAGCCCAAACACTGCTATTCAATTCTGATGATAAATCAGTCACCTTTCACATAGAACTAACAAACCTGGGCAACTAAACTAAAATAACTAACCCCAGCTACTCTGCTAGTCTCTCAACTGCTAGCTAGCATGATTCTTACAAGACAAACTAGCTTGCATGCTAACAGCTAACTGGTTGGTAGCCACAGAAATCAGCAGAAAATTCAGAGGAAAAATAAGAACCGGTTCAGATTATGTAGCACGCCCTGACAACATGCGAGAGTGGTCAAGTTAAAAACACCATCTTTAGTGAAAAATTACCTGTGTGATTCTTTCTTGTTTCTTTTATAAGTTTAAGGGAGATTTCTTAAAACCGTTTTTTTTTTTTTGTTTTGTTTTTTTGAAATGCAGTAAGTAAAAGTCAAACATCTTAGATTTTATTTATTTATTTATTTATTTTTTAAATAACAAGGTACTTTAATACACAAAGTATTTGTGCTCTGATATTTCCCACCTTTGCTTAAACCTAAATAGTGTTTTCAAGTGAAAAGATGTACCAAAGAGCTGTGCCAGAGCACATTCGTGTCTATTAGACGTGGTTCAGTGGGCATTTCCATGTGTTTATAGATGCACTCTTTGGAAAAACCCTGCAATCAGGTCATTAAGAAAACTACCTAATAGGAGACAGCATTAGAATATGCATATGGTCCTATTCTGATGATGCATACGATACACAAAAATGGATTACATTCTTTCATTTTACACAACGACCGTAATTAATCAAGTGTACTACAGCAGTGGCGATTTCTCACTTTTGACTGGTTGAAAGGTGTGTTTATGACGGCGCGGCTCCGACTGTACCGCCGGCTATAATTCAAATTGCATTTTTAAATGAGCGTGCTCATCCTGCTCATCAAGTGTTATTGTTTCTAGGACACAGATCGTTCACAGGGACTCCACATCATCGAAGAGGAATGCTAAACAGATTGTGTAAATGTGCTGTTATTTAATAAAAAGACATCATGAATCTTTGGTATGGTGAAGGTTTGTGTAAGGACACGTCTACTTAACATTTATGGGAAAGGAGTCTCCAGTGTGAGCGCCTTTTTAACAGTTTGTTTTCCACCACAGGAGAGTCATCAGGACAGAGGACTTTCAGTTTTGTTGGCATTAGCTTAGTTATTCTTTATACATCACCCTGGCACGCCCATATAGTCCAACGCCATTACTGACCCTACAGAAACAAAAATGTTTTTAACTCATTTACATTATTTTATGAAGGCATAAAAGCAAAAATAAATAAATTAAAAATCAGGTCTATTTGAGCATAATCATGTAGTTAAAACTGGGTTTAAAAATGCAAGAGTGATAACTACGATATCCATTTCATTAGTACATTTGGTACAAGTATTAATATTATTCATAAGGGTACACAATTCTTCCTAAATGACCTTAAATGTGCCGCTTTAGTAGGTGACTGGAGGCTAAACAATCTCGCACAACGTGAATGAATGTGATTCTGTTCTCTTCGGTTGAATTTTTTTATTTTATTATTTTTTAATTCAATGAAGGTTGCACAGCATTTCGTTAACTTTAGCGCAGCCTCCTTCACACGCCGAAATGCAGACGAGAAACTGAGTACAGGAAGGAGTCCAAAGCAAACCAGACCTTTAAAAACGGTGTATCCTGCACCACAACATGAGCTTCCTCCTACTGAGCCCTCCAATCTGTCCAAATACACCATGTTCCACCATCTCAGAGAGCTGCAACCCAAAATAGATCAGCGCTGACATTCACCTACACTTCGGCTCGAGCTGAATCTGAGCTGCTGTCACACTGTGGGATTAAATATCTTAAATAAAATGAAGCCTAAACAGATACTGTACTGCGTACAGACTGGATCAGCTGCTTGTATTATACAGACTGAATATTCAATTGCAATTAATGGCTATAAAAGGTACAGATTACTAATTAGACATGTGCTGATATTACTGAATTGATCGTTATAATGATAAAACATGTATATATATATATATATATATATATATATATATATATATATATATATATATATATATTTTTTTTTTTGGTTCGTTTTATGGAAAATTTTAATTATGTAAAGTTTCATTTCGATGCATCGCCCTCATCTGGTGACTCGATACGGCGCTATCGTTCCGTTGTTAGTCAGAGTGTACGATTTAGTTTAGATTTTTATTTATTTATATTTACATTTAATATGAAAGCCTTACACTTTTCTCAGAAAGAAACGAAAAAGATGTGCCATTCATTTCTATCCAAAATAGTCCGCTAGCTGCAGTCGTACAAGCTAAATGTTTCACGGACATATCCACACACACACACACACACACACACACACACACACACACACACACACACACACAGCCCTCCAGAATAATTGGTCTTCTTCGTGAAAATGAAAAAACAGTAGCTCTGTCAATTGATAAAAATTTTAATCAAATTAATTACATGTATTTAATGAAAATTAATTAATCAAATGAATCTCTGTTAATCGCACATATTGCCTGAGAAATCCCCCCCCCCCAAAAAAAAAATAATTAATTTAAAGCCATTATGTGATGGTATGAAAATTCCTTATTGCAGAACAATTTGGTCTTATCAGGTGCTTCCATCTGGATGCGTTTTGAATGATAAATTTCCGTTCAAAGAGCCAAGCAGAGCATGGTAGTCGCCTTGTATCGTGCTCGTCGCTAAGCAACTGCACGCAACGTACGATGACGTAGAGGTCTGGGGCGGGGCGGGGCATGACATTAATCCTGCACACCTACGTGCTTCAATCAATTTATTAAATTCAATATAGAGCAATACATTACTCCAGCTAAGAGGTGTAACACTGCTACTGTTGTAACAGTCGCGTCATTCCACGATACCATACGGTCATGACAATATAAACATAATGTTCTGTTTCTGCAAAACATCGAATCATTTGATACATTTTACACCTTACTCAGAGTCAAAACTGTGGCTCGTTATCATCAAACACAGAACTGTAAAATAGAAGCTTATAACTTCATCAGTTTTCATTCCCAAACAGGTGAAGCTTCAGGACACAAGTCTTTACACTCTATATGCAGACAAATGAATCCTCAGAACAGGAGGATATAATCTGGCAACAACCCAAAGACTAGATAGGGGCAGAGATAGGACTAGAAGAGAAGCTAAAATAAACACGCAATTTGCTGACAAACTGTGACATCATAATTACTTGCATCTCGTCTTAAGATACGACTAAAACAAAGGTAGGTTTCTTAGGTTTCCTCAACCCACCCCACCCGCCCAACCCTTTCACAAATTGGGCAGCTTTCACCTCGAGAGCATAAACATGGCAGTTTCCGTCTGAATAGAATGTAGCAACAGGGATATTTTATGTCCAATTTATTTTATTTATTTTTTCGTAATAAATATCATTGCATAAACAATGATCAGAACACGGGTACTGTCAACAGGCTCGATTAGACAACCTTTGGAAGGTTCCAACAGAAACATTTTCCTTTCATCTTTTCTTAACTGTCCGTGTCCAGTGACCTTTGTGCTGTGCGACATGCAGTCAGAATGGAAATAGAGCTGACTTTATAAAGCCGAGTTCATGGCTTTCAACCCCAGGTGTCTGCTGGCTTTATGAGTCTCAACCAAGACTCTGTGTGCTCGACTTTCATGCTTCTATAGCCACGTTGAGAGAGACAGAAGAAAATGCACGAGGTGAAGAAAAAAGTTCTCATTGTGAGCTGCTATTTTTTTCCAAGGCAACCCATGATGCAAGCGTTATCTCAGTTGTGAATGTAAAAGAAGGGGCAAAAGGAGGTCCAAAAAATAAATAAATAAAGAGGAATGAAGCACACCAGTCTGATTTATACTCTGATATATATGCAGTACTCCGTCTGACTTATACTCTGAGTCACACCAGATAGGCCTGATGAAAACACTTCGCAATGGTTTAAAGGGGTTTTAGTGAAAGGCATGTGCCGGCTACCCACACATCAGACGCATCGCCGCACCTTTCGTACAGCCATGGCCTGTTCCTCAGATCCGAGAACACTCATCGTGAACCCCCAGTGAACTAGTGCAGCCTTTTCCTCTACTAGATACTTGATATGGAGATCTGTGGTAATGACCTGTGCATGGATTTGATTATTCGGAAAGTTAGTGTAGCTGGAGGGCTTTTCGTACTTCCTGTGCATTGCATCTTGCCACGACAGAAGAAAGGCAAGGATGAATAGTAAATGCCATCCGCCTGATTCTCAACATCCACCAAAGGAAAACCGCCTTGCAAGGGAGAGAACAAAGAACTGTCGAAGAAACAAAGAGCTGTCGATGTAATCTTCTTCCCAAAGATGGTTTGTGGGCAAAATCGTTTAAAAAAAAAAAAAAAAAGTTTTAGTCTGTGTTCATTAACTTGTGTCATCTGAGACGATTTAAAAGCTGAGAGCAGAGTAAGGGCGTACTCTACTAGGCCTGGCTGCCTTGTACCCTGCCCAAGTCGGGTGAAAATTTCATGTGGATAGCCTCATTTGAAATATAAAAAACAAATAAATAAAAATGTTGATGCGTTTAATACTTATTTCCCAACACTGTCCCTTAACCCCTTTATCCCAGTCACAGGGGTGGATCCGGAGCCTATCGAGTGTGAAAATATTAATAAAACATGCAAAATTTTAATGATCAAAATATACCAAATATTTTGAAATGGTAAATAATAAGAATTAAGTTTTTTATTTTATTTTTATTATTGTTTTAAAATAAGATTTCGTCTGAGTTACACTTTCCTTTAACTTTCATCTGCAATCTTTCATTTGCTTCTGAATTTTGACACATTTTCCACTGGGGTGGGTCTTAAAAGAAGACACTCACCTTAAATCTCTAATGTTCAACTGATTTTTAACGTGTTGGCGGTTCTCTGAAAGTTAGCCACACCCACCAAATTAAAGGAGGCGTTGCCACACAGCAACGGGATAAAACATACTGAATTTGCTTGAAAAGTTGACAAAAAGAATGAGTAGATGCTGAATAATTGTTGTTTTTTTAGATGCATTCAGACCAATTCTTTGTCATACAAGTGTCTTCAGCTGAGTGGCAATTTAAAAAGATAACTAGGTGACGAGGCCAAAATCGGCTTCTTATTCAACAGATTCTTATTTAGATTATTTTACTTTTTTTTGCTCAACTTTTTTGCTTCCCTATACCATTAGCACCTCATTAGGAAAACGTCTCAAAAACCTGCCAATCCCATAATGTCGTAAATTCCGACTTTCAAAATACCATTTTGAACATTTACTGTAATGGTTTATTTAATATTTGAATGAATGGCTCTGCGAAGTTGGCATTTAAGCCCATTTCATATGAAAATAAGTGTAATGTATTATTATTAACAATGACAAACGGCCAATAATTGCAGAAAGTGCGATTTCCCTGCATCTGATAGTCTTGAATGTCATGTTCACAGGCTAAATTTCTTCCTGCTGAGTATTTATACAATACATTACACTTATGCTGATATGAAACTGCCAGAGTTTTGGGACATGCTGTTTAAACCGCTACTCAACTCGATGGAATGATGACACTTAATGGCATAATAAAGAAATACGTGAGAATCCATCTACAGGCAATTCAGCAGCTACTCATATTTTGTCAGCTTGTTAACGCAGCTTTCCCTGTTTGTTCCACCATGTTATTAGCAGACCCCTCCTCCTTAAATTTTTTTTTTTTTTTTAAATAATCAGAAGTCCTCTTTTTGAAGAATTACTTACATTTGCAACTTTTTTTGTTTGTTTGTTTACATTTTTATCTTTTATATTTTGCTTGTGGATCTTATTCATTTATGTGAAACTTCACACACAAAATTCATTTGAATACTTGAATACACCCTGAACGGGACAATAGTCCAATCACAGATTGCGCACACACATTCACACACTCGCGCATATTGGATCGTATCTAATACACCTACTGGAATGTTTCGGTCACGTGGGAGGAAACGGAAGAGCTTGGAGGCAACCCATGGAGAGAACACGCAGAGAAACTCCACACAGACAGTAACGATCGAGTTCAGGATCGAACCAGGGAACTTGAAACTGTGAGACAGCGACACCACTGTGCCACACCTAGACAAACCCAGCGGTCCGTCTTAATCTAAATTCAAGCCGAGATGTGAATGACCGCGAGATGGTAATTGATTGTGTACGTCTGCTTGAGTAAGTGGTCATGATTAGTCACAGATCACAGACAGAAATCAGATTCAATACATCATAAGAGTCGTACAGTAGAGTTTTTTTCTTACAATATAGAGCACATGTAGAAAACAGGGGCGTCCTACAGCCTAATCCTTGGTTTGGAACAGTGGTTGGCTTTTTCCTAGAAAGCAGATTTCTCTGTCAACTTAAGATAAGAGCCAATGCTGACAGGATAAACGGCTTATTCTGTGACATGCACAGTCCCTGTATCTCCAAACATACCAGTGCTGACTGCAGACAGCTCAAATTGTGCGAAATTGCCAGAACATGGTGTGAATTTGCAGTGGAAAAAGAACGAATTAAAACTGACTGGTGCCACTCGGCAGAAGCAGGAGGGGGAAAAAAAAACATGAGCGTTAACATTATATTCAGCCTCATCACGCTACTGTGATTTGATTTTCTAGAGAAAAATGATTGATCTATATTTTGAAGCACTCCCTCCCTCCCAAATGATTCCAATTTGGTGGTGCACCATGTCTGGGCAAAGCTGTTGACTGGAAATAAAGAAACAGACATGCATATCCTGCTGCTTTGCTTAGTCTGAGCATAGTTCTATCAAATGAATAAAATAAGGAAGGAAAGAATGGAGGGTTCATCTTCTTTCTTCTCTCTGCAAGCACACAGAGGGGTGGTGGTGGTGGTGGCTTGGTGGTTAAGGCTCTGGGTTACTGATCAGAAGGTCGGGGGTTCAACCCCCAGCACTGGCAAGCTGTTGGGCCCTTGAACAAGACCCTTAACCCTCTCTGCTCCAAGCCTGCACTGTGACCCCAACTTCCTAACATGCTGTGGTATGAGAAGAAAACAATTTCACTGTTCTGGTTGATCTCGCACTGGTGTAACGTCATCATGAGTAAAGGTCAGCGGTTTGTGCACTGCCTCATCGTAAAGCCAATTCAGGTGTGGCATAATACATCACATCTTTCTCAGACGGACATGTGTGTGTGTGTGTGTGTGGAAAAAAAAAATAGAATAAATAATTGATTGTGTTTGTGTGTACTGAACCTGACTGAGAGATTAAAGGCTCAGGAAACCTTTGTAGATGTTTTGAGTTAATTATCTGATTAGAGTCTTCTCAGGTCGACATTTCTGTATTATAAATTCTTTATTCGAATATTCCGAGATACTGGCTTTTTGATTTCCCTGAGCTGTAAGCCGTAATCACCACTTTATGTGTGAAATATTTCACTTTATGTGTAATGAATCTACAATATATGGAAGTTCCACTTTTTAAATTAAATAACATAAGAAATGAACTTTTCCGTGATATTCACATTTTTTTAGATTTTATATATATATATATATATATATACACACACACACACACACACACACACACACACACACACATATATACATATGTATATGTATATAAACCACTCCATAGAATTGAGGAACACGTACTCAAACCCTGGGTGGTGACAAAAATAAATGGACAAGCATTAGAGATGCTTACTTTCATCTGCAAGGGACTGTAATTATAATAATTACAGGGTGACAGCCGGGATGTTGCATCAAGGTTAATTCCTGACACATTTCTTTGCTTCAGTCTTCATGCATTATGCACAAGTTATTAGCATAATACCCCTTCACAACTCACAACTTGAATTATTTTCTCACTGGGAAGGACACTGACAGAGAAGCTAATCAATGTAACTATGGTGAAATAGCGAGGCTTATTTCTGAACCAGACGACAGCAGACTGTAGTCAAGACGGACATCCTCTCAACACACTGGCTTTTTTTGTCCCTGAGGATCTTGAGAGCTCTCTCCTAAAGTCTCCGTGAACTTGTTGCACCTTGTTGTGCCTCTTCTCTTTTCCCTAACTTCTCCTCTGCAGTATCCTCACCTCCTGTTTCTGCCCACATCTTCACCTCCTCCTCTCCGTCCCTTCTCGTTCTCTCGTCATCCTGTCACACTGCTTTCTCACCACGACCTCGAGGATCTTAAAGGCTGCACTCTGATTAGCTTCCTGCTCTTCGGTGTAATGCTTTCAGCAGAACGTTGGAGCACTGCAACACAATGAGCTGTCACAAGGCAGGTGGACATACGTGCGAGATTAACGTTGAGTCCAAGTAAACAGGAAACAGTCAAACAATCAAGCAAACAGCACAACATAGGACAACCAAAACAAAAGGCCTACAGCAATGAAGCAAAAAGGGAAACTTAAGCTCAGAGTCATACTGAAAAATGTGAAAGCCTCACATCCTACACGTTAGAGGTGTTTAAGTAGACGGGGCAATTAAACTTCATGGACCCCATTAGTACCGATTTATTTTATAAACACCGTCTATTCAAATATTAGGCTCATTATATAAACGTGCCCAAAGTTATGGCGCTTTACTGTCGCCATAGAGCTTTTTATTCCAGAAATGTCCTCCAACAGAAGACGTTACGTCCATGTTGATTTCATAAGCTACTTTTCTTTGACTTTTTAATTATTGAGTTTTGGATTAAACCCAGTCCGGTGTGCAGTCTAATGACTAGAAGAATGCAACAATGAGTACGTTCACTTTTAGAGTGCTCAGAGATTTACACTTCTGTAACAACAACAGCGGCAAATCAGGGATCATTGGGTTTGCTTTACGGCTTGCAGGAACCTGGGCTCCATTATAGGAACCATGTGAGACTAGTTCCTGCTAAACAAAAGTCAATTCTCTGCATATCCAACATGGATGTTTGCGATGAACTACCTGACCATTTTCCTCCACTTTGTCAGGCTGTACCCCATCACAAGGACATCTGAAATCCTAGCGCAGGAACAATTTAGAATGCGATGACCACAAATATCAGCTGAACTTAATATGGTGTAATCAAGTCAAGATTTTAACACTGAAGACATCCTGAGAACCTGTTACTGTCATGCTTTCTGTTCCTGCAAAAGATCTGCAGAAATATTTGAAGCAAAATCCTGAATACACTCCTGATTCCAAACATACAGGAAATGAACACTTGTTAATAGGTCGTGTTATCAAAGTAGGGTAATTTTTGCACATAGAGTTATTGTATTTTTTTTCCCATGTGGCATGGTGCCATTGCTGAGTGCTTTAGCCAGAAACATTGATGATAGCCAAATATTGACAGAGTCATCAATGTTTAAATGGCTGGCTATGGAGCTCAGGCTGACCCCCAGTGCAGAGCCTCATTAGGGAGTGCAGGTTTACGTCTCAGCACATTAACTGCTCGCCACTTCAGCCCAAACCTCTAGGCCATCAGCCAGCTGACATGATGAGCATGATGAGGGACAGAGAAACATTGGCCTGCATTCCAGGCAGCTCAGCTGGTGCTACTCAAAAGCCTCACCAGACTCTCACCAAAGAGGCAAGGAGAGCATTTGTGGGTTTCAGGTCTGGAGGGGGGTTGAGCTGGAGTTTTGGGGGTTGGTTGTGGGTTTCAGGTCTGAAGGGGGGTTGAGTTGGAGTTTGGGGTTTCGGGTCTGGACGGACCTAAATCTGGAGTTTGGGGTTGGTAGAGGGGTTTCAGGTCTGGAGGGGGATTGAGCTGGAGTTTGGGGTTGGTTGGGGGTTTCAGGTCTGGACGGACCTAAATCTGGAGTTTGGGGTTGGTCAGTGGTTTCAGGTCTGAAGGGGGCATACATTTACTTTCATGGCATTTGGTAGACACCCTTATAAAGAGCAAATTACAGAAGTGCTTTGAAGTCTCTATCAATAAATACATCCTTATACTGGTTCACTAGGTCACAGACTAACAATACCATCAGTCTAAAAACTCTGTTGAGGAGGTAATATAGTAACAAAAGTGCACAGAAAACAATTAAACTTTTTATAGGTCGTTTGAAGACCGCCAGTGACTCAGCTGTTCAGACATCTAGGGGAAGTTTATTCCACCACCTAGGTGACAGACCAGAGAAGAGTCACGATGCATGCCTTCCTTGTACCCTGAGATGGTGGGACTAGTCGAGCAGTGCTAGAGGATCGAAGGGAGCGTGGTGCAGTGCAGGGTGTGATAATTCTTTTGAGGTAAGTGGGCGATGGTCCATTTTTGGCTTTGTAGGCAATCATCGGTGTTTTATATCTGATGCGAGTAGCTACAGTAAGCCAGTGTAGGGGCTTGAGCTAGAGTTTGTGGTTGTTCTGAAGGTTTTAGGCCTGGAAAAATCTGAGCTGGGGTTATTCAGGGGTTTCCGGATAAGAGTTCTAGGAGCAGCAGACTACAGAGAGCCCCGGGACTCAATATTCCAATATTCCATTCTTTATTTCCACAGCACTATTTTTCCACAAAGCCTAAGGGACCTAAACCAGGGCTTAAACCAGGACTGGAAAACGTCTTGCACCAGGGGAGATTCCTGCCACGTTTCATTCTTCACACATTATTACCAAAATGCTACAGTGGATACAAACGAGAAATGATTCACCTCATTGGGAAGGACACGGAGGCAGTTCTTAGTATTAATGCTTACAGAACAATGATGATCCAGGATAAAAGCCTGCAGGGAGCACCGGGTCGTTTTGCACACCAGCGTCCCTACTGACATAATTTCCTAAACTTTTTTTGTTCATGGCTGGCGAGGTTAGTGGCACAAGAAATAAGACTGGCGTTGTCTATTTCAAGGCTGCTGCTTCACAAGGGGCTAATGGGCCACTGGAGACATGATGATGAAACATTTTTCTGGATGTAGGATATGGCACAGTAAAGGCACTATACGACGTTAATAAACAAGAGCTTCCACAAGTGCAGTTTGGGAAATAAATCTGACCACACAGGTAGACCTGGGACAGACTCCACAGGGAGGTGATGTGAAATCAGGACAATTCCACATGCCCAACTAGCAAAGAATGAATGTGTCAAACCAGTGGAAAAGATGCAGACTGAGATGAGGGATGGGGCTGCGTTATAGAAATAGTTTTGACTCAGAGAGAAATTGAACTGGATTTGAATTTGGATTTTTGTGCACAGAAATGTAGAATTGCTACCAATATTAAAGGGCAAATGCAAAGTCTGATTCTGCCGTAATGAAGACATAATAGCAGTTCTTCCATGCACTTACTCATCTTATGCTATACCTTGTCCAAAAATACAGCATCTTTCCAATCATGTTTACATTTGAATTTTCCCTAGCAATGAGCTAGACCTGTCAATCAAATGCTGTGGACGGGAAGGTTTTGTTTTTTTTTTCTTTTGGTGTGGACTGGGCGACTTTTTGTGATGAAGTGATGAACTGAACACTATCTTAAGACAGCGGTGTCAGATTTTCTGACAATGGTAAGAATATGCAGATAATGATAATGCTAAGGACGTTTTTAATGTTTGCCAAAGGGGACAATTCACAACCAATTGCTTATTGCTTTGGGGTGACAGGGTTCTTGGTCTGTTGGGAAAGATTGTGCCTTCCACAAAAAAACTCATTATTAGAGATGCTGACTTGGTAAACTTGCATCAAGTAAAAGACTCGCTGCAGGGCAGCAAAAGTAGCTGATTTTGCACGCAATACCACAGACGTGCACATTGAAAAGGGGATTGAAATAGCATTTTCTTGTCAATTGTACCGTGAGGATGTGAACGTACGATCGCAAAATCGAAGGAGCGATATTACTTCTCAATACGGCAGAATCATGTCCGTTTCTGTCCTTCGTCTTCTGTCCTTCTGCTTTATCCGGATCGGGGTCATGGTGGAGCCAGAGCCAATCCTGGGAACACTGAGCACGAGGCGGGAATACACCCTGAACGTGATGCCACACCATAGCAGAGCGTTAACGTACTCGATCACACCCTAGAAGTAATTCGATGTGTTTTGTGAGGTGTGAGGACACCGAAGAACCCACAGGAAACCCACACAGACACCCTGGGAGAACATGCAAAACTCCACACGGACAATCAGACCCTTTTGACACTGAAAATGAAACGAGTCTGTATTTTGCATCCATTGTAGATCGCTATGCAGAAAAATGCAAATCCACCTTCTGCCGATGAATTTGAACCGTCTCAAATTACGCGCATTAATAAAGGACACGCGACTCTAAATCCATGTTTTAATTAGCATCTTTCCGACTAGCATTCCATTAGAATTTGAATAAAGGTCTGGAAAATGCTGCCATATTCACGCCTGGGACCGAACGATAGGGTGAGACAGAAACGAGAGAAAGGACGGCACAGACGGGTTTTGTTTTGGACAGACTTTGTTTTAGACAGACTGTTGTGCAGCATCTGCCAGATCTCATTGTTTTCAAACCACATGGCCTTTGGAGCAGGAAAAGTGCTTGGCTGTAATGCGATTTAGGCCGTCTAATGCTTTTAAAGGAGCCGAGCGTCTACGAGACGCACTTATGAGCAGATGAAGGGAAGCTAGAATCTGAATACAGGACAGACTGGTAATGGTGGATAATGGGTTTGTTTTTTTTTCTCTTCATGATTCCTGTAGTCAATTATCGTCACAATACATAGCAATAAGCCAAGTGACACTGTTCTGTAGGCAAACAAATGAGGTGATCTAATTGGGAAAGAATAGCAAGGCTGCTAATCAGACAGTTATCTGGGCTGATGGAGTTTATGTTCTCACTGGATGAGGAAATCTTCCAGCGTCATTTGCGCCATGAATACGCTGTGGTTGAAGATCCACGTTACTTGGCATTTAAGAGCTCAAACAGCATGTTTCACATGTTAGATGAGACTAGGCAGAAAATGCTGCGCTATCTGATCCGAGACGAGGAACGAATAAAAAGTTAACAAATAAAAAGTCTTTCCTTCGGAAAAAGCTCATTTTGTTCTCTGAAGCGTAAAGAAGCACTGTTTTGTGAAGTTCGCGGGTTACGCCTCACAGCTCTGTGCATCAGCCTCAACCGGCCTAATGATGGCCATGGAAAACATAAAGGAAGCACAATGCTAATAATTCCCACATAGTGCTGCCGTCTGGTGCTCTGTGACTTACTGTTGATAATGACATCCACTGGCACCTACGTGATTGCTCAGAACGGCTGCACATGTGGGAGTGGGAGTTATTAGGACAAGACAGGGCAGGCACTGAATGGACACTACTAACCACAGCTCATTAACTACCGAGGACTGGTTTAGTGTGCTCAAAAAATGTGTGCACACCCACACCGAGAGAGAGAGAGAGAGAGAGAGAGAGATCACAGTTCATCATAAGCCTCACGTTTCACAGCAGACTACAAAAGTTTAATCGCACATCCGAAAACTTGCTTGATTCTTTCGCTTACTTGTGTCTCTAAGCCCAAGAAAAAAAAGAAAAGAAAAAAAAACAAGAAAAGAAATTTTTAAAAAAATTATCATACACAGATGGATCACAGATGGGGCGTGACAGCGCTCGCTTACAGACTGATGAGAAATTATCATCCGGATCCGACTGCTGAGTGAAATGCCTCTGAACGCTATGCCAAACAATATGTAGAAATGTTCACAGTTCATTGGCACCCTGTCCAGGGTGTAACCAAATGCCTCAGATAGCTGGAGATCAGAGTTTCACTTACAGTACTTCTAGGACTAGGATTTACTCCTAGGCTTTGGATCATTGTCTTGCTGCATAATCCAGCAACGCTTGAGTTTCAATTTACAGACTGAAGACCGGACATTCTCCTTTAGGATTTTCTGGTAGAGAGCAGATTTCATATTTCCCTCAATTACTGCAAGTTGTCCAGGCCCTGAAGCAGTAAAGCATCCCCACACCATCATACTACCTCCACCATGCTTCACCGTAGGAATGATGTTCTTTTTGTGGAATTCTGTGTTTGGTTTACGCCAGCTGTAACGGGACTCCTGTCTTCCAAACAGTTCCACTTTCGACTCATCAATCCACAGAACATTCTCCCAAAAGGTTTGAGGATCATCAAGGTGTGTTTTGGCAAAATTCAGACGAGTCTTAATGTTCTTCTGGGTTAGCAGTGGTTTTCTCCTCACCACTCTTCCATAGATGCCATTTTTGCCCAGTGTCTTTCTGATAGCGGAGTCATGAACAGTGACCTTTATCGATGCAAGAGAGGCCTGTAGGTCCTTTGATGTTGTCCTTGGGTTTGTTGTGACTTCCTGCATGAGTCCTCTTGGGAGGAATTTTGGAAGGTCGGCCACTTCTGGGAAGATTCCCTACCGTGCCGAGTTTTTCCATTTGGAGATCCCAAAGAGTCCCAGAGCCTTTGAAATAACCTTTGCCAGACTGGTGTATTTCAATCACCTTCTTAATTTCTGGAATTTCATTCAACTTTGGCGTAGTGTGTTACTGGTTAAGACCTTTTACCCAACTTCATGCTGTTGAAAAAGTTCTACTTAAGTGTCGATGTGGTTGAACAGGGTTTGCAGTAATCAGGCCTGGGTGTGTCTAGTCCAGCTGAACCCCATTATCAATGCAGTTTCATAGATTTGGGGAATTAGTAACTACAGGGGAAAATACATTTTCACACAGGATAATATATAATGTTGCAATAAATATCATTATCATTTAAAAAACAGTATTCTGACTTTACTCAGGTTGCCTTTGTTTTCATTTCTGAAACAATTTAATATGAGATATACACAAAAACAGAAGAAATCAGGATAGGGCAAATACTTGTTCCCACCACTGTATGGCATCTGAGACCTTTACAATAACAAATGCTCCAAAATGTAAATAGAACACACTGACTCAGTGCTGGTCCACTTGCAGTTACCGGTCTGTTCACGTGAACTCATCAGTGATCCCCTTTAATCTACAGGACAGTTCATTGCCAATTCCAACCAGCAGAAGCTTTCTCACAGCATCCGGCCTCAGCGCCAAAATAAGATGGATAGACACAAACGTTTGAATGATACTGGGTTGTTTTTTTGTTTTGTTTAACACCCTAGGATGAATAATACTTCCTCAAACCCATAGTTAGATAACAGAAGGCTTGCAAAACACACACACACACACACACACACACACACACACACACACACACACACACCTGGTTGATGATGTAGATTCCGTAGTCGATCTTCTGCCGCCGTAGGATGGGGTGCAGGTAGTGGAGCCAGTATTTCAAGTGGTGTTCTCTGTGCCGAAATGGAATGATAATGGCTACTTTTTGCTTGGGCCGACAGTCCGGTGGCGTGTACTTGCCCCCTTCCGTCACGTTGGGATTCTCCCTCTGCACCCTCTCCATGCTCATCAGAGAGCTGAACTCAATCAGGAGACGTCCCACTGCACACACAACACAAACGCGGTTAGAAACGTGGCATGTTATTTAACCATGCTGAGTGACATGCTGAATTTAACCAACACCTTTGACCAGAAACATCGTTCCCTAATTTGAAAACCAAAACCAACAGATGCAAAAAAAAAAAAAAAAAAAAAAAAAAAAACCTTCCTCGGAGAACATGAGAGGAACCAGATTCAAAATTCCTCCACTTTGCCGATTTTGATCATTAAAGCAAACCATCAAACAATGAATAGTTTCAACTTGAAACTCCTTTGGAAATATACAGGATGATTTAATTATAGTTACAACATAATACAACTATTATACTGAAATACATCAATAACTCCTTACTGGCTGTACACCAGAACAGAGGTTCTCAAACTTCTGTAACTAAAGCCCCCCCAAGCCCCCTCTATCATATGGCATGCACACTCCCCATCATTCCCCCCAGCACCCCCCCCCCCCACATGGAGGAGACCGGGTATAACAATTATCTATATTCTGTATAAAATCTATCTCTATGTAAACTAATCTATATTCTGTTTTGGATAGACAGATAGATAGATAGCTACATAAATTTTTGGCTTTTGTAATTTATTACTTTTCATAACTTGTATGATTTTTTTTACAATAACTTACGACTTTTATAAAGCTATATAACAGATGGAAGATGAATGATCAAAAATGTTTCTGAACACGATAACTACTTTGAACTACTATTTTACATGTAAAACATGTTGCATTATATTCATCTAAAACGTCCTTAAAACATTTGCGTAAGAATGATGTAAACTGGGACGAACGGCGAGTCTCGTTATCCATGACATTGTTAAATCTCCGGCTCTCGGCCCCTCATTGAACAGAGCAGACGCAGAGGGAGGTGCGAGTGCAGCGGGAAAGCAGGACCTCGCGCTTGCCGGACAGTACTGGTGATATGTGGAAAGTCGCTAAGGTTTGTCCAAAAAGTCGCTAGATTTGTCACTAGACGCCTTTTTCTCCAAAGAAGTCACTAAAGGGGTCTGAAAAGTTAGATAAAAGGCAGGATAAGCTCCGCCTATCCTCAGCAAAAACAAAATACAGAAGGAGAGGGAACGTGGGGTTTTTCCATTTATGCACATTCTAATTGAAAAGCAATAGAATACACAGAGAACCTAAATGATTTTTTTTTCTTGAAAACAATTTGCGCCCCCCCTTCCGATCTCTCTCGATGTTGGGAGACCTCTGACCTAGTATAACAATTCTTCAGACCAAAAATCCTGGGCAATACAGATATATTGTATAATTCATAGTCATGTGACCAGCAGAAGGCATCCTTCCCCAGGTTACTAACTTATATACTCGTATCTAGCCACTTTCACAGGTGGACAGATGGTACACAGGTCCTTCACCTGGCACCATGCACATTGTGAGGAAACCCACATAGAGATAGTAAAGCAAGCTCAGGATCGAACCCAGAACTCCGGAGCAGTGAGTCGGCAATGTTACCTGCTGTACCGTGCCCCACCTCAATAGTGCTTAAGAACTGGAAATCAAAAGGCCTAAAAAAAGGAATATAATGTATTGCAAACTGATTGCAGTCTCACTGATACAAAATACTTTGCTTAAATATTAAATATCCCATTTTAGCACTTTCTAAAGCGTAATGATCGGAGAAGTGATCAGAGAAGCTGAAGAAAAACCAAGGGTTCATAAACTCAATCCCAGATGATCCAATCAGTAAACTTATTTATTATTTTTTAAAATAAATAAATAAAAACCCGCTCCTAATTTTCCCTCCTTCTCCTACGGTACCGTTGGGCATCTCATGTTCTCATTAGCAAAGCTGTCTAAACGAAACATTCACAGGTTGCGGCTGCGTGGCTCAGATGCTTTCACCCATCATTTCCTAACAGGGGCACGATCCAGACTCAGCTCACATCACAGTTAAATCACTCATGGAGGCATATACAGGGAGGGATACATGCAGAGCTTACAGGCCCACTAAATGAGAACACCCTAATGATGGACAGCTTCAGGAGCAGGTATGGGGCGACTTTTCAGCTCTGATAAATGATCAAACACACCGAAGCTCTTCATTATGAGCGAGACTGACACTCGGGGGAGACGAGTGCATGTTCAAGCACTGCACAATCTGCCATCCTGAATCAAAATGAAACCAAACTCCTCTGTGCCCAGGCACCAGCCAAACAACAATGCTGACTGAAACCCATCCAAACATCACAGAGCTATTGATCGGAATACAGCAGATGGGGAACTGTGACACACACACACACAGTTTGGATTTAAAAAAAAAAACTGCTTAATGAATTTGCTTGAGCAAAGACCGATTTGTTTGAGCATTTTTTGTTCCCAAATCATTAAGTAAGCACTGGCAGGGCAACCGGGGCAGCATACTAGGGATTTGTGTGTGTGTGTGTGTGTGTGTGTGTGTGTGAGTGTGAGTTTTCTTTTGCACTCTGGAATGAAATAAATCAAATGTTCCTGATAGATGTCGTCTGAGGTCAACGATTTCTCTCACAATCCAATGTTTCTAAATCTTTATGTGATGTCAGTGACCGCGCAGCAGCGTATAACAAATGCCACAATGGTAAAAAAAAAATTCTACAAACCCGACAAGATAGGATGGAGGATGGGATAAATAAACAGTTGTGTCCACTTTTTACGAGCTGCGGCAGCTACCACCCCAATTACAGGCTTCTTCCTCCTTCTCTCAATAAATCCAGTGCTTGGTCCGATCATTCAGAAGGCTCCTTTGAAGTGATCCTTCCACAAAAGCTGATTGGATCTGACCACTTAATTAGCGACTTGGGATTTATATTCTTAAAAAGATATATATATATATATATAGAGAGAGAGAGAGAGAGAGAGAGAGAGCGAGAGAGAGAGATAGATAGATAGATAGATAGATAGATAGATAGATAGATAGATAGATAGATAGATAGATAGATAGATAGATAGATAGATAGATAGATAGATAGATAGATAGATAGATAGATAGATAGATAGATAAAGGGATATAGAAGGGGGAGAGATGTGTGCAAATATGAAGTCAAATATGAAGGTGTAGTGAGTATACAGTGGTGCTTGAAAGTTTAGAATTGACTATATATCTGCAGAAATATGACCTAAAACAACGTCATATTTTCACACAAGTCTTAAAAGTAGACAAAAAGAACCCAATTAAACAATTGAGATATTATATATATATATATATATATATATATATATATATATATATATATATATATATATATATATATATAGTACTTGGTCATTTATTTATCAAGGAACATCATCCAATATTACATGTCTATGAGAGTTAAAGGTATGTAAACCTCTAGGATTAGCAGTTAATTTGAAGGTGGAATTAGAGGCAGGTGATTTCAATCAGGTGTGACTGAATGAGCGTCCGGTTTTATTTACAGAACAGGGATCTATCAGAGTCTGATCATCACGACACATGTTTGTGGAAGTGTATCATGGCTTGAAGAAAGGAGATTTCTGAGGACCTCAGTAAAAGAGTAATAAAGCTCTCACGAGGCTGGAAAAGGTTACAAAGCCATCTCTATAAAGAGTTTAGACTCCAATAATACACAATCAGGCAGATTGTTTACAAATGGAGGAAATTTAAGGCATTTGTTACACTCCTCAGGAGTGATCAACCAACAAAGATCACTCCAAGAGCAAGACGTCTAAAAGGTCACAAAGGAACCAAGTTGGCTAACGTTAATGTTCATCAGTCCACCATCAGGAGAACACTGAACAACAATGGTGTACACGGCAGGGTTGCAAGGAGAAAGACACTGCTCTGCCAGAAAAACATGCTAAAGATCACATGGATGAGACAGAAGGCCAATGGGAAATGTTTTGTGGATGCATGAGACCAAAGAGAATTTTTGTTATGCGTTATGTTTGGAGAAATGAAAGCACTGCATTCCAGCATAATACCCTTATCCTATCAGTGAAACATGGTGGTGGTAGTATCATGGTTTGGGCCTGTTTTGCAGCATCTGCAACCCATCAACATAGGAGTGAAATTATACATACACGGCACATGCACTGATCAACCATAACTTTAAAGCGACTGACAGGTGAAGTGAGTAACATTGATTATCTTGTTACAATCGAACCTGTCAAGGGGTTGGATATATTAATCAGCAAGTGAACAGTCAGTTCTCAAGGGTTCAAGGTGTTGACTTGGCCTCCAAATTCCCCAGATCTCAGTTCGATTGAGAGTCTGCGGACGGTGCCCGTTTATAATCATGTTTTAGGTTATGTAATGTTCGTTCCTGTTATCACTTGCACTCCACTTTTGGCCACATTAATAGGAACACCTAAACGCATGCTCAATCGTTCGGCGTGTGATCTCGGTGACTTTGACTGTGCTGCTGTGGTTTGAGTATTCCAGAAACTGCAAAACTCCTGGGACATACAATGTTCTTAGACTGTACACAAAACGGTGCAAAAATAAATAAATAAATAAATAAACATCCACCAAGCAGCAGTTCTGTTGGCGGAAATGTCTTGCTGAAGAACGAGAATAGCCAGACTGGTTCGAGCTGACAGAAAGGCTAAAAAAAAAAATCACTCTTTACAACCGTGGTGAGCAGAAAAGCATCTCCGAAGACTCAACATGTCAAACCTTGAGGTGGATAGGTTACAACAGCAACAGACCACATCAGGTTTCACACTTGTCAGAAAGAACAGGAATGGTTTTGGAATGGGATTTTACTACTCAGGTCTCCACATACTTTTGACCATATAGTGTAGTGTACAACATTTTGTTGCTTGTAAAGGCTGCTTTCGTGTCTTAATTTAAAATAGCTTTTTTTTTGGCACTGATAATGAGAATTTGCCACTTGATAAACAAACATACATGCTTGCTTGGTTCATTTAGTCAAATCAAATTGTGAAGCCCTCACTCTACCAGTCGCTTTGGTTTTAAAATTAAAATAAAAAATGAAACACCCAGAACCGTACCATAACGAAGACCTGTATGTCGATACGTGAAATTGTGTGACAGGACACGTACACACACGGCAGTGCTCAACCACGGCTGCGTCCCAAACCGCGTACTTGCCTACCACAGTATATGTGCTTTACCTTAATACTTCACCACACTATTAACGTCGTGTGCGAGTTTTCACCGCATTGTGCGACAGGTCACATTCACACACGGCAGCGCTCAACCGTTTTACGGCAAACGAGAGAGCACGGCTGCGTCCCAAACCGCGTACTTACCTACTAAAGTATATAGTAGGTGAAATACATGCATCTCGGCTACTATATAGCTAGTAAGTACGCGGTTTGGGACGCAGCCCACGGCTTCAATCAGTCGTCTATTTGCACCCGGTTCCATAACGAAGACCAACCATATGTCGATACGTGAAATTCTGGAAGGACGTCGGACGGCGTGGCGTCGGGACGTAATGACGTGTGCCGTTAATCCATCTATGTTCTATAACATGTAAAACCTGAACATGAACAGAGTATTCTAAAAGCGACTCATGTAAACACCTTAATCAGAATATTGTCTTATTCAGAATAAGGTCAATCATTAGATTTCTGCTGTCCATGTAAACGCAGTCTATGTCTCTTTGCTGTACATTTCAGAATGTCTTCAGAAGAGGCAAGAGAAAGAAATGTTAAGGCTGCAGGCAAGCAAGACAAGTAGTGCCCTTGTCAGACACTCCACTGTTTCCCAACTGCAGACAAGATTTTAGCAAAGAGGCAAGGCCTACATATCTACCGGTCCCTCTGAGAGCTACTTTCAGATCTGCAATCCGTACTTCTCAAACTCCAGGCAGATGCAATACCCACATGCACTGTGAAGGACAGGAGTCACGCTGTTGCCCTTCATGAAAGCACAACTGCACACAACTTGGGTTTGATGATTCAGAGGCTCCCTAAAGGTCAACACTAGAGCCTCCACCAGATATTGAAGGACTGCAGGATAACTGTTGTGTTCTTACTAAAAGTTCACTTGCGTAATATAAGATTCCTGTGGGACCAATTAGTAGTATGCTGAAGCTGGAATTTCAGTCCATGTCTTAGGTGTTGCCTGTTATTTATCCATCAGCACATTGTATGTGTTGTCATCTGGGAAAACCCATCAGATTTAGCTGGAAAACAATGTGTTTTTTTTTTGTTGTTTTTTTTTTTTACTTTGACATGTCTACGGTCTACTATAAAAACCAAGATATTTCTCCAAAACATTTAGATTTTTTTCCTGCTTGGGGTTCACCATTTTAGATCCAATTGCTTTAATAAAAGGCAGGAACGGCTTGCCACCATTTGCAATTGTGATGTTAAATAGTATATAAAACGATCAGCGGTTAAACATTAAAACCACTGACTGGTGACGTGAATAATCCTGATTATCTCGTTACGATGGCACCTGTCAAGGTTAGGCAGCACGTGAAGAGTCAGTTCACGAGGTGTTGGAAGCAAGAAATATGGGCAAGCGTAAAGATCTGATTGACTTTAACAAGGTCACAACTGTGATGGCTAGAGCACTGGGTCAGGGCATCTCCAAAACAGCAGGTTCCTGGTATACTGTGGTTAGTACCTACCAAAAGTGGTCCAAGGAAGTACAACAAGTAAACCGGCGACAGGGTCATGGGCGCCCAAGGCTTAGCCCGCTGGCTATGACTGAAAAAGCCTGGAAGTGAGGAAGTGGATGTCCAAGCATCCATTGATGAAGGCGTGATGAACTGACGTGGTGCTGGCAATCATAATCCCCTACAGTAGATATAGAGACTTTTGGGACACCGTGTAGTTTTCAGAACTACATAGCCTTTACAAGAAAGTGTCAAAATTTGATTATGTGAAAGGTTTTGCAGGTAACCATATACATATATTCAGAATAAATGTCTTAACGACTGTGCTTGAATACACAGGGGAAGTGATCCTGTACATCTACTACAGTCTCGGTGTTCTCGTTGTGCTGAAGAAGCATGTGGGACAAAGAGCTGACAAACCTTTCGTGATTCTGCCAGCTTATTACCGCAGCTCCAAAAGCGAGCAGCACCTGAAGACGAGTTCGGGGTTTTGATGTGCTGGTGATGAGCTAGCTCACTCGTGTTCTAGTTAGGAGGATTATCCATATCAGAAAATCTACTTAAAGCCAAGCAGGAGAAGAAGGCCAATCCAATCAACTCAGCCTATGTTAAGTACCTAAAGTGTTTAGATCTAATCAGTGTGTAATGCTCTCCTCCAACTCTGACTCTGACCACTAGAGTAATGACCACATGCTTAGTTCGGATGCGTGCTGTGATAGAACGCAGTGATTACTTTTTACTCTTTTCACCTGTTACGTAATTGCAAAAATGTGCAGAGATCAAAAGCCGTGGTTCTTTTAACCCCGGATAACCTCCAGAGAGAACGAGCTGCATGCCTGTATTAGATGCCTTCCTGTCAAGTTGTAAAACTAACAACCCAGTATGCTGTGCTATGCTTATACACTCAGCTGGGTGCTTTTAAATCCAAAACTTCCTGCAGACTGCAGCTGAATATCATTTTAACTACTGTGTCTTTTATCATTTAAGGTGTTAACATCTATGCTGTTTTTTCTCTCTGCCTGCTAGGATTTTGTAAAGCTCCGGAAGACGAGACGAGGGATTGAACCCCTCTCATGGACTCTTCAACCTTCTGTCATCTGGTAGAACATACCAGGAGCATCCGTGCCACCACCAGCAGACACGGCAACAATTTCTTCATGGACAGCAGTAATCTAATTATCGGACACTAAGACAGACAATAATTTCTCTTGCCTCTTCTAAAGACATTCTGAAATGTACAGCAAAGAGACATAGACTGTGTTTACATGGACAGCAGAAATCTAATGATTGACCTTATTCTGAATAAGACAATATTCTGATTAAGGTGTTTACATGAGTCGCTTTTAGAATACTCTGTTCATGTTCAGGTTTTACATGTTATAGAACATAAACGGCACACCGTCCGACGTCCCTCCAGAATTTCACATATCGACATATGGTTGCTCTTCGTTATGGGACCGTATACAGTTTTGGGTGCAAATAGACGACTGATTGAAGCCGTGGGCTGCGTCCCAAACCGCGTACTTACCGACTATATAGCAGATGAGATGTATGTATTTCACCTACTATATCACTTTAGTAGGTAAGAACGCCGATTGGGACGCAGTCGTGCTCTCTTGTTTGCCGTAAAACGGTTGAGCGCTGCCGTGTGTGAATGTGACCTGTCGCACAATGCGGTGAAAACACGACGTTAATAGTGTGGTGAAGTATTAAGGTAAAGCAGTAATGTAAACATCAGCAGAGTTTAGATGATGTACATACAGCCGAGGTCCTTTTTTTTTTTAATGCTCTACTGTGTTTGCTCTTTAACTTTGAATGCAAACTTCTTTACTTTTACTTTAGTATTTTGCTAGTCGGCAACCGATGCAGCGCTCGCGCTCTTTTGAATAAACCGGCAAATGATCCAATCCCGAAATGAGTCTGATAGACAGAACAAAGCCCGTTTTATTTTTAGAATACAGCCTTTCGTTCAGCAGCCCTTGAAGGATGTGTTCGTCAAGCCCCATACCCTAGGAAATTGCCTACTCTGCCAAGAGGTAACGCCGGTGTTCTGACGATCTATCCTACCCGCTCAGGATGTGCTACCAGTAGTTTAAGCCGTCATGCAGATCTAACGAAATGTGTTTCTTTCTCAGAATAAAGGATGAAAAGCAGGGTCGTCAGCCTCAAATACCTGTGGTGGTGTTTAATCATACCACGTATCGCAATCACAAACGTATTACATTGGTAAAGACTCATTTGTACTATGGAATACTATTTATGTCGGCATTTTAATTTAAGTAAAGAATTTAATTCAAGCTAGATTGATTTCACTTACATTTCACATCCTAATTCGTAAAGACAATATAGCTCAAAATTATGGGCGGGTCTTCAGATATGCCATAATCAGGAATATTCTGAGAGGTAGGGAAGATTGCCAGAAAACCGTCCCTGTATACAAGCTATACAGAGATATGGCAATAAAAACCCACTTGACACTTCAAAGTGTACAAGTCTATCCGTGTTCTGGAGAGAAAACTGCGCACTGCGCAGACCCACTAAAGTCAAACAGTCCTACTGGACATGGCTTGAACCGTATCTGACACCATCCATTAATAAACTATCCAAGGAAATCCCTGTAAGGAACACTACTACTAGAACCGTGGTATTAGAATGAGAGGAAATGATACCTTTTTACAATATATAAGTTAGCAAAGCAGCTACATAAACCTACATAAATGGAGCCAAATTATGTTGTTGGATTTTTATTTTATTTTTTTTTCCCCCAGAAGACACCTCTCTATAGCAGCAGCAACATATGCAAATCACTTGATTTCCATACACTTTATACTGGTTTAGCAGATGCACTGTCAAAATGAAATGGAATAAAAATTAAGAACAAAAAACAAACAAAAAAAAAAGGACAGCAACAGCAATTATCTCAACACTCCTGTCAATCATATTTTTATTTTTTTTTACCGCATACTGTATGATTTCCAAACTGTTCTCCAGTCCTCTCATTTTCATTCTGTAGACAGAGTTATGCAGTGCCCCCAGCGTGAGTGTGACCACTGAACCATGGTGGTGGTGGTGGTGGTGGTGGTGGTGGGGGGGAGGGGGGTTAAATAAATCAGCAGATGGACGAGGAGTTAACGAAAGAGAGAAAGCAAAGAGAACGAGCTTTAACTGAGGACGAAAATAAAGCAAAACAAGCACTGGAGAGTTCGTATAGCAGACAAAGTGAGCGTGATTTAGAAGACGTGAATGACGATCTCCGCGAAAGAGGGTCGCGAAAGAGGGTCCGCGCCACTGTTCGAGAGCCTTACCACCTCTTAATCTGCACTTCAGCCCAAAGCAAGTGAAGCTACACCACCGCTTATATACACCACAACAGCCACAATCCAATGTCACGTCCTACTTCAAGCACATACAGCTCAGAAAACGGACTAAACGGTGATCGAATGTGTTCTAGAGTCTCAATCCAAACCCACAGCCTACTAATGCACTAAATAATACACCAAAATACTCCATCAGCTAAGTGCACTGGAGCTAATTGCAGCCCCAGCTAATTACATACATTTGTAGGCGCTTCTTTTTCGTTGACGTAAACAAATGCTATCAATACATCCTGAGATTTAGCGCTACTTTATATTTTTACCCGTGTTCCATGTACGATCCCACATCTTAGGTCAATTCCGAACAGCTTCAAATTCATTGTATAGACTTCAATACATAGCGGATAACAAAATGGCGCTGTCATATGACTGTAGTGTGCTAGTAC
Source organism: Ameiurus melas (assembly GCA_012411365.1). Lineage (NCBI taxonomy): Eukaryota > Metazoa > Chordata > Actinopteri > Siluriformes > Ictaluridae > Ameiurus > Ameiurus melas. Next base: position 33,673,339 of record CM022756.1, on the reverse strand, counting down.
ACCGATATGATTTCGGATTCAACCACAAACAAGTCACAGGTTCTGCTTGTATTCAAAGTTCGTATTCACCTCATTCTCTAGCTTCACTAGCGTTCAATTATCGGCACGCCTGGCTTCAAATACTGGAGAGAACATACCGGGTACTGGCTCTTATGACAAATGGCAAAGATTGGAATTGGATTTGGAAATGTATTTTTACATTCACGTATTACGTAAAGAGACTTTAAAAAAATAAAATAAAATAAGAAGAAGAAAAGAAAGCTATATTGGACGAGGATACTCATGGTATTTCAGTTTTGGTATCAGAAAAGAAAACGTGGTATTGTACCATGCACGCTAGTTAATTGTATAAACCAAAGAAACAACGTTACACACGTTTTAACTTTAAAAAAAAATGCTATATGCGTGTTTGTTATGCCAAAAAAAAGAAAAAGCAATTTGTGAATTTTTAGTTCTTTCACCGGTAGCGTTATGTGATGGCATCAGCAGTGGTCGTTCAGCGGTGAAAGCTCTGGGCTACTGCTCAGAGTTCAAATCCCAGCACTCTCAAGCTACCATCGTTAACCCCTTGAGCAACACCCGTAACCTCCATCCGCTCGGCTCGACTGGAAGTCACTTTGGATAAAAGCGTCTATCGAATGTAAAACATGCGTGACCAGGGTACAGATAGTTCTGGATTCAGATTGCGAACCCATATCAGGCTGTACATTTAAGCATTTAAGGACGCAAACAAGAACTCCACAATATGTTGAGATGACTGTTTCTGACAAGAGAGAACTGCTTCCTGTGTTCTCAGTCAGTGTGAAATAATCTTAAGTTTACTTAAATTTACTCCGCAGTAACGTTCAACCTGCCCTCTAATTCAGAGCGAGTGGATCAATAATTCAGTGCCGCAATGTTCAGAGTTCAAACCTCTGATCTTAGCACTAAGCCAGCTTGTACTGGAACATAGTTTAACACAGCAGTGTTTAAAATGCAAGGACTAAGATTGAACAGCAGGGATGCATTCACTGCACTCAATGACAGTTATTGATAGACAATGAATGTCTTTTATGGAGCAGGCTGATCATCAAGACCATCAATGGGTCACAATTGCACTGTACACTCTGATATATAACAACAAATGTTTAAAAAAGACATAAACAAATAAAAGATAGGATGGAAGAAAGTTAAACCCTAGTCCCCTTATAAGGTTGGGATTTAAAAACCAAAACAAAACTGTGGAGTCACCTTAGATCACGTTCACATGGAAAACACCTACGGGGGGGCCATCACTTTGTACCCATGATCTCCTGCAGTAATCGTAAAGTAAATCGTGACTGTTTAATACCCGGACTACTATTCACAAATCATCTCAACACAGTACTGTTTGCCTTTACTGTACTGTATACTTTATAATCACACTATCCGGTGTCACTGAGAAGAACATGGGATTCTGATGCCTACACAGTGAGGGAAAAAAGTATTTGATCCCCTGCTGATTTTGTACGTTTGCCCACTAACAAAGAAACGATCAGTCTATAATTTTAATGGTGGGCTTATTTGAACAGTGAGAGACAGAATAACAACCAAAAAAAAATCCAGAAAAACGCATGTCAAAAATGTTATCAATTGATTTGCATATTAATGAGGGAAATAAGTATTTGACCCCTCTGCAAAACATGACTTAGTACTTGGTAATGACTTAGAAATTACTTTTAATTTTCAATGCCCTGGCTGAGGGAAGGAGGTTCTCACCCAAGGTTTGACGGTACATGGCCCCGTCCATCGTCCCTTTGATGCGGTGAAGTTGTCCTGTCCCCTTAGCAGAAAAACTCCCCCAAAGCATAATGTTTCCACCTCCATGTTTGACGGTGGGGACGGTGTTCTTGGGGTCATAGGCAGCATTCCTCCTCCTCCAAACACGGCGAGTTGAGTCGATGCCAAAAAGCTCCATTTTGGTCTCATCTGACCACAACACTTTCACCCAGTTGTCCTCTGAATCATTCAGATGTTCATTGGTAAACTTCAGACGGTCATGTATATGTGCTTTCTTGAGCAGGGGGACCTTACAGGCGCTGCAGGTTTTCAGTCCTTCACGGTGTTACCAATTGTGTTCTTGGTGACTATGGTCCCAGCTGCCTTGAGATCATTGACAAGATCCTCCCGTGTAGTTCTGGGCTGATTCCCAGTTGTCCTCTGGTGGTCAGATGAGACCAACCTCCTTCCCTCAGCCAGGGCATTGAATAATGCCCTGAATTGAATTGAATAATTGAATTGAACTGGAAAATGTCCTCTAGGGGGCGCAAGGTGGCTTAGTGGTTAGCACGTTCGCCTCACACCTCCAGGTGCTCGAGTCCCGCCGGGGCAGATGCGTGTGCGGAGCTCGCATGCTCATTACTCCCCAGTCCAAAGACATGCATGGTAGGCTGATTGGCGTGTCTAAAGTGTCCGTGTATGAATTAAACACCGACTTTGAATTAATAGTCACTAACAAAGCAAAAAAATTACTACAGAGTCTACTGATGTCTGTAGGAATTTCACTTACAGCTTTCAGTAACAGGCAGAATGTGAAATGCCTCGCAGCACAACATGGGTATATCTGTAACCGTAGCCTGCTCTGCTTCCACTCACCCAATCACTCAAAGTCATTTGAGGCAGCTTTTCAGAGCAATAGGCCTCACTCACACAATTAACTGCAGAAATTATTTCGTAGACGATCTAAGTTCGGTGCTCTTAACAGTGCCAGTTCATGGTGTGCATACATACATGAAATTTATTTCTTTTTTTTTTAAATCAGGCTCTTTGGGTAGTATAATCAAAGTCCTCTCAGCTGCAGGGCCTACTTCACAAGGATTGAAACCAGAGAGGTCGCTCTATGAGTGAGACGAGCGGAACACATTGGAGTGAATGAGTATGAGCAACATGCTGACAAATGAGCATATAATAATAATAATAATAATAATAATAATAATAATAAAGTTGCTCTCAGTTAGAAAACATTGACACCTTCCTATACATCATTGGAGAGGAAAAAAAAAAAAAAAAAAGAGAAAGAAGTACTATAATGGGAGCGAATACAAATGATGGAAAGGTATCTCGATGAAGGGTGAGGAAGACCGATGTCTTCTTGAAGTCATGATCATCACAGATGTAGGCGCTCTTATTCAAGTAATTCAACTGCTTCTCTCTTGGCTCACTGCTCGAGGAGCGCCATCCATCCATCCATCCATCCATCCATCCGCAGAGAGCGTAAAAAATAAATAAATAAATAAGTAAATAAATGACTGCTAAGATTTGCCCAGAGTTGTAAACCTTGACTGATTTCAGGCAATGGAAAAGGGAGCTTATTAAAAACACAGTCAAAGTGCTGTGTTAGCTTGATTGCAGCATGCGTCGAAGTTCCACTTCAACTCAAATCCTTAATTAGGAACTGCCATAAAATGCAAGCGATCGATGAATGCTCGATCAGACCCATTAAAACGGAGCAAATATGCGACATGCGTTTTCGTTTGTGGCAAGCTTGGGGAAAGAAAGACAAATTGGAACATGGGTGGCAAGAATACTCGTACGACTCAAACAAGAGAACACAGAAGCTTAGACGCATGCTGAAAGGTGAACGATAATGGTAAAGCCGTTATAATTTTTTTACAACAATAAGTTCGATGAAAGACTACTTTAGCCACAGGTATCAAAAGGTTTGGAGAAACGCACAGCGGTCTTAACAAGCCATGGACGAAATAACAGTTCATCAGGTGCATTCTGAGAAGCTTTTCGAAATCGACTTCATTCATTCAGTGCCTCACTGCTGTACTCGAGCAAGGAGCTGAGGCGACCGGAATCCGTCTCTTCTCCCTAGCCAATTCCTGGGTGAACCGGAGTCATGGTTTACAAAAAGGACCAGCTGAAAGCGACTGGAGGAGGGAAAGAAAGGCTCCTTTTGTGTGGGTCTGCCAGCTGCCATCTCCTCCCAGTCAAATCCAACCTTTCATGTGGAGCCATGGAAACGCGGCCAAAGCGTCGAGATATCAAAAAGGAGCCGGAAGCAGCAACCGGAGGCAAAGTGAGAGTTCCCATGCCAAGGACTGCCCCCGCTGTGCCACTCCTCCAGGATCCCGAAAAAGCATGCTGGAAAGGATGCAATCGGTCATGAGTAAAATAATGTACATGAGGTCAACGAATCCAGCCGTGCTCATGGAGAACAGCCGTCCCCGAAAGAGCGATCGAAGATAAGCAGCCCAAAAACACCGGTACGGTATCTATGGCTTTTAAAGCCAGCCGGACTAACCGCAATCTCCTCAGCTGCGGGCGAAGCGCTGTGAAATTGAGCGGTTTCCTCTCGTTGCTTTCGGAGTGTTTCGCACTGCTGTAGTCCTCTTCACTGTATTCCTCGAAGGCAAAGACAGGCTCAAAATGTCCTCGCAGTACGGCTTGTTGTACAGACACTTTATACAGCTATACGGAGCTGATCATTGTGTGAAGATGACGTCTGAACACCGTGTAACTGAATCACACTCCTCAAAGAGGAAGTCACAGTAAGACATAAAAATATACCTTTATTGTGCCCTAAAGGAATGCGAACAGTAACTGTACAGTAGACGCTGATGTATGACTTTTAAAAATTTTTTTTAATTGTTTTACATTTTACTAGCTCCATCTATACACAGTACTCCAAAATAACTCCTGTGAGGGTTAATCATTTCTTATTTGCTTTCATAACACACACCCATCAGTGCATATACATCCACAGTATCGTCTCTTGATAGTAGCGTCCCTGTGATCGTTATGGCAAGAATATAATGTCAGATGACTCGCACGTCTTAGTTGCAATATTTCTTATACTGTACTTGAGGAAAAAAGGTTTTATCAAAACCGTTCCCATAACTCACAAGTTATTCAAAGCTTTATAATAAAGTTCAGACGGCAGAGCTTTAGCGCTACAGACTTACAGGCACAGACATTTAGAATTGAGCCATTCTAAGTCTTAAAACAGTTGTCCGTTGTTGTAGTCATGTAAAGAGTGCCTATTTGAGTTACTATAGACTTCCTGTCTGGTCATCCCATCAATAAGGTGGTCTAGTCTACAGACACGCTACTTTGGTATCAGAAATCCAATATGGCGATCAACTGAACTTTAATTAATAGTTGGAAATGTAATATTGTGTTCCGCAAAGGACACACTGGCCCTGATTTACTAAAATGCCAAGTGACGCCACGTGAGGGGAGGAAGCAAAATGTAAATGAGTTTTTTTTGCATGTGCTAATTGTCCCCAGGAGCTGCAGGCAGTTTGCATTATGGTAATAAAGTACATATAAATGAATACTTTTCAGACTCTTCATAGTTGCTTTCAGGTGTGTGAAAGTGCAGAAAATATCCAAGATAATCATTTTCAGACACTGTTATTTTCTAAACTTTCCCATTATTAAGAACTAGGAAATTACAATGTTTTCAACCGTGGGTGTTATATTGCCTTTTAGAAAGTGAAGGCCAAAATATCTTCTGGATGTACTGAGTAAAGACGGCATACAAAGAATACATGACTCATGAGTTTATCAAACAGGTATCAGCACCTCAAACTGAATACTTTTTAAGACCGGATTCAAGACATTAAAAAAAAAAAAACACTCGCAGCAGTGTTTACTAGTTTTTTTGGAATTTAATGCCAGGGTAACGTAACAAGTAGTGTTTTATATATATATATATATATATATATATATATATATATATATATATATATATATATATATAAACAGCACATTTTGTTATGTCACAGGCTTATTCCAAAATACCATGATGTCATCATGGAGGAATGGAAGAGGACTCCAGGGGCAACCTGTGAAGCTCTGGTGAACTCCATGCCCAAGAGGGTTAAGGCAGTGCTGGAAAATAATGGTGGCCGCAAAAAATATTGACACTTTGGCCCAATTTGGACATTTTCACTTAGGGGTGTACTCACTTTTGTTGCCAGCAGTTTAGACATTAATGTCTGTGTGTTGAGTTATTCTGAGGGGACAACAAATTTACACTGTTACACAAGCTGTACACTCACTACTTTACATTGTAGCAACGTGTCATTTCTTCATTGTTGTCACATGAAAAGATATCATCAAATATTTACAAAAATGTGAGGGGTGTACTCACTCTTGTGAGATGCTCTATATATATATATAAGACCATAGACAGCTCTCTAGTCTTCATGTCGGATCCTTTTTAACAACAAATGCAGTCTTTCACATGTGAAACTGAAGGCTAAATCCAAGAGAGTCCAAGAGTTCAGAGCTGTTTATTGTTTAAACATTCATTCTAACAGGACACACCTGGGTAACAAGAAACACCTGTCAGTCACATGTTCCAATATTTTTGCTCACCTACAATTTGGGTGGTCTGACACACAATGTGCTTTGTTCTACGTCGTTTAACACATCTACATATAAACACCAGGAAATAAAAGCTGAAATCCTAAACTCTCTTCTCATCTTCATCTTTTGATCTCAAACCCAAATGTCTTCAGGTCTACAGCAAAAACAACTGAATTGGCCCCACCGTTCCAATAGTTTCCAAGGGAACTGTAGGGGATCTACTTTATAAATTTTTGAGTCATGTATTGTTTGCATGTCATCTTTACTCATTACACCCATAAAATATTTTGGCCCTCATTTTCTAAAAGGTGTACAGTATGTGAAACCATATGCAACACAGTAGTTTCAGAGAGAACTGCATAAATATACTTTTATTAATCAGTGAGCAGCTATGACCGATACGCTTCATCTGAAGTATTAAACAATGTCTAGATAATTTACAGAGAAAGATCCATAAAATCTTCTGGTGTTATGAAAAATGACACAGTATGTTTTCACATTAAAGTCACTACCTTCGGAGCCTCTGTTTGCAGAGGAGTTATCAACAATTAGCACATCACTCTAATCCATAAACAGTGCTACTATTGTCTGTTTTACACCAAGTCTACATTTTTACTTAACAAATATGACAGGACAGTATTGTCAAGCAATTCTTAATTCTACTGGCCTTGCTTGGCCTATGAAAAATAAATAAATAAACAAACAAACAAACAAACAAATAAATAAATACACACAGTGGCAAGAAAAAGTATGTGAACCTTTTGGAATTTCATGGTTTTCTGAATGAATTTGTCATAAAATGTGATCTGATCTTCATCTAAGTCAGGGGTATTGACCAATATAATGTGTCTAAAAGAATAACACAAAAAAATTCTGATCTGTCATGTTATTGAGAACAACCAAAAAAAACCTCATAGTGCTTGTGGAAAAACCCTTGAGTTAATGACCTCAAAAAAGCTTTTTTTTTTTTTTTTTTTTGTACACCTGTAGTCTGGTTGAGAAAATGAGTTTGAAGGTGTCGACTACAGCGACTTTGACTGATAAAAACCCCTAAAACTTTTGGAGTTTGCTCTGCACAAGAAGCACACGCTTATGTGAGCCCTGCCTCGCCATAAAGAGCTTTCAGAGGATCTACGTTCAAGAATAGTTGATTTACATAAAGCTGGCAAGGGTCACATTCCAAAGATTTAGAAATTCACCAGTCTACAGTTATGCAAACATTCTACAAATGGAGACACTGTGGGAAGTGTGCGCCCAGTCAAAATGACACTAAGAGCACAACGAAGACTCGTCAATGAGGTAAAGAAACAACCCTGAATGACAGCTAAAGATTTGAAGGCATCATTGGTACTGTCTAACATCTCTGTTCATGAGTCTACAATACGCAAAACACTGAACAAGCAGGGTATCTACGGCAGGACACCACGAAGGAGGCCACTGCTTACTAAAAAGAACATGTACGCCTGAAATTTGCAAAGGAGCACACTGACACTCCACAGCGGTATGGGCTAAATGTTCTGTGGACTGATGAAACGAAGATTGAACTATTTGGAAAAACCACACAGCACTACATCTGGCGTAGAAAGGGCGTATCATCATGAAAACATCATCCCAACCGTAAAGTGTGGTGGAAACGTCATGATTTGGGCCTGCTTTGCTGCATCAGGGCCTGGCCAGCTTGCAATTATTGAGGGGAAGATGAAATCCCAGGTATATCAGACAATTATTCAGGATAATGTGAGAATGTCTGTACGTCTGCTGAAACTGTGTAGAAGTTGGGTGATGCAACAGGACAACAACCCAAAACACCAGAGCAGGTCCACAACAGAATGGCTTCAGAAAAACAAAATCCACCTTTTGGCGTGTCCGAGTCAGAGCCCAGACCTCAACCCATTAGAGATGCTATGGAATGACTTGAAAAAAGCCATACACACGAGACGTCCAAAGAATATGACCGAGCTAAAGCAGTTCTGCCAGGAAGAATGGGCTAAAATTCCTCCTGAACGATGTGCAGGTCTGATCCACAGCTACAGGAAGCGCCTGGTTGAGGTTATTCCTGCCAAGGGAGGGTCAACCAGTTATTAATTCTAAAGGTTCACTTACTTTTTCCACTGATATTTTGAATGTTGAATGAGTGTGTTCAATAAAGACATGAAAGATCAGATTTTATATATATATATATATACATACACACACACACACACACACACACAGCTCAAAAATAAAGGGAACACTAAAATAACACATCCTAGATCTGAATGAATGAAATAATCTCATTAAATACTCGTTTCTTTACATAGTTGAATGTGCTGACAGCAAAATCACACAAAAATTATCAATGGAAATCAAATTGATCAACCCATGGAGGTCTGGATTTGGAGTCACACTTAAAATCAAAGTGGAAAACCACACTACAGGCCGATCCAACTTTGATGTAATGTCCTTAAAACAAGTCAAAATGAGGCTCAGTAGTGTGTGTGGCCTCCACGTGCTTGTATGACACAAGCACAACGCCTGGGCATGCTCCTGATGAGGTGGCGGATGGTCTCCTGAAGGATCTCCTCCCAGACCTGGACAAAAGCATTCGCCAACTCCTGAACAGTCTGTGGTGCAACGTGGCGTTGGTGGATATAGCGAGACATGATGTCCCAGATGTGCTCAATTGGATTCAGGTCTGGGGAACGGGCGGGCCAGTCCATAGCATCAATGCCTTCCTCTTGCAGGAACTGCTGACACACTCCAGCCACATGAGGTCTAGCATTGTCTTGCATTAGGAGGAACCCAGGGTCAACTGCACCAGCATATGGTCTCACAAGGGGTCTGAGGATCTCATCTCGGTACCTAATGGCAGTCAGGCTACCTCTGGCGAGCACATGGAGGGTTGTGCGGCCCCCCAAAGAAATGCCACCCCACACCATTACTGACCCACCGCCAAACCGGTCATGCTGGAGGATGTTGCAGGCAGCAGAATGTTCTCCACGGCTCTCCAGACTCTGTCACGTCTGTCACATGTGCTCAGTCAGAACCTGCTTTCATCTGTGAAGAGCACAGGGCGCCAGTGGCGAATTTGCCAATCTTGGTGTTCTCTGGCAAATGCCAAACGTCCTGCACAGTGTTGGGCTGTAAGCACAACCCCCACCTGTGGACGTCGGGTCCTCATACCACCCTCAAGGAGTCTGTTTCTGACCGTTTGAGCAGACACATGCACATTTGTGGTTTGCTGGAGGTCATTTTGCAGGGCTCTGGCAGTGCTTTTCCTTGCACAAAGGCGGAGGTAGCGGTCCTGCTGCTGGGTTGTTGCTCTCCTACGGCCTCCTCCACGTCTCCTGATGTACTGGCCTGTCTGCTGGTAGCGCCTCCATGCTCTGGACACTCCGCTGACAGACAGCAAACCTTCTTGCCACAGCTCGCATTGATGTGCCATCCGGGATGAGCTGCACTACCTGAGCCACTTGTGTGGGTTGTAGACTCCGTCTCATGCTACCACTAGAGTGAAAGCACCGCCAGCATTCAAAAGTGGCCAAAACATCAGCCAGGAAGCATAGGAACTGAGAAGTGGTCAGTGGTCACCACCTGCAGAACCACTCCTTTATTGGGGGTGTCTTGCTAATTGCCAATAATTTCCACAAATTTTAAATAGTATGAAGAGCAACAAATGGAGGCTGAGAAGCACAACATGCAATTTTCATGGGAAAATGTGCATTCACCAACTTATTCTAAATCTCAACACCCTGCTGAAGGAAATCCAATGCTTTTGCCCTTTTAGCCTTGACCAAGCCATCAGCAGCACCGGTCACATGCTCATGAAAATTCAATGCTTCCATTTAGTTATTTACGTTCCAGGCAGCAGCAGCATCTGCACTGCCTCAAAGCAAGATGAGACCAGTTCAACTCAGGACACGGTTTTATATTCAAACAATGATTTTAGGCACCGAGGTATGTTCAACTGGAAGCTATAATATGACATTATTTGTCAGCACATTAATCCCAGTGCAAAAAGAAAAATACTCTGAAAAGCAAACATGACTTGGCCACTCAAAAGCCTATATTAAAAGTATTACATATATTAAAAGAATAAAAGTTAATATATCGGCCAAAAATATTCCTTTGAAGTATTAGTGGACTTGACGTTAAAAGCTAATATTTAAAATGACTGAAACACTACATATAAGGTTTTATATGCATCCCGAATTCTGTTGCTATAGGTACGTCAGGCCAGGACATGTGACATCATCACAACTCTTCGATACATGTGTGTTGAACATGAGTACAGCTAAAAGGTCTCATTTACCAACAAACATCTCTTCGAAAGACTCCAGAAGCTCCAATCGATCGACCAATACCGAGTGGTGGCCGATATCATAAACACATATTCATATTCGATGACTCGATCGGTAGTCTCTAAATTCGGCCGATCTCACGAACCGATCGCAACCTGATGGCGTAAAACATGTGAGGACGTAAAGCACATGACGACGTTAAACTTTAGCGGCTACAGTCCCGTCATCACCGGTGTGGAATTATTACGAGGTCTCAAGAAAAATTCAGCACTTGCTGTGTATGATTAAAGGCATATTAAAATGTTCATTGTACAATGAATATTTGTTGTGCTTATTTGTTTGATTCTTAATTAAAACAACATTCTAATCTACAACATTAATGTGAATAAGAAAACCGGGACAGCATCTGTGGTATTACTTTTCCTTGGGGGGGCACTCGTATAAAGCTTGAGCGATCGGGATCGGCCGATCACGATGACAAGAAACCGGTATCGGTATCGGTATCGGCTGCAAAAATCCTGATCGGAGCATCCCTCTGAAAGACCATGCAAAACAATTCAGTGCAAATGCAATCCCGCCAATTCAAGTACCCCCCGAAAAGAAAAGAAAAAACAACACACAAGAAACTGCTGCTTGCATTGCGAATCGAAAAAAGCCGCAGCAAAATTGAGCATACAGCGAAAAACGCACCGAAAGGTAGTTAGTAGCCTGGGGGTGAATTTGAAATCCGTATCTCCTGCTTCATTATTATTGTACTCTTCATTGTGAATTTCACAAAACCGTGACGCACTTTTTCGACAAACACCTCCGTCTACCCTTTAGATGTGTGAATGCTTTCTACACAGTCGAGCAGCTTATGGAGGTTGTTGCTATATAACAAGATCCACAATAAATGTAAAAAAAAAAATGTAAATGTAGATGTATAGACTGTTTCTCTCTCTCTCTCTCTTTTTTTTTTTTTTTTTTTTTAAATATATATCGTGTTTGTGTTCTTTTGTATGCCTAAATGGATTGTAAATGCTCAAGCTTTGTTAAACTGCCATGTGAGTGTGGAATAAAGTTGAAATCTAAATCTTCAAGTAAAGCTTTTAGCAATCATAGAAGTAGTGGATAAAGCATTCCCTGGCAGCATTACAGCCCCTGTGCTAGAGATATGATTTTTTTTTTTTTTTAACACTTAGGAATCTTATACCTTTCCTGGCCAACTGATATTCATTCTAGAGCGTCATTTATAGTCTCTGAAAAGCCTCTCACAAACCTTACACAACTGTTGTAAAATTAGATGTACTGTGAAAGCAATTTCTCTATGACTGCAGCTGCAACTCCATTAGGTTTAATGCAAATAGTAGATCAAATCAATGGACATTAATACATGTAAATGGACCTATTAGGGATGTGCGTTCTACCGAATATGAACATAGGAATATCTGCAATTTGAGTTCATTAACCGATATTCCAATATCCATCTTTAGTCTGGTGTAGCCAAGTTTTATTTGAAACTTTCGTCCTGTTTCAGTGCCGGACTGAAAACCTCACTGGATTAATGGACTTAACAGTGGGAATGGATGTTTATAATAATCTGTCCATCAGCATACATATATTTGCACATTATATTTAATAAGCCAGTGAATGAAAACACGGAGAGAAAATTTCAACAGGAGAACAGCGTCTGGAGTATAATGAAAAGTGTTGCAGAGCGTGCCTGCAGTGTCATTAACAGAGTAAAACCGGCTTAATTTGCGTCCACTGACATTCACGATCTTTAAAGGCGTTAAATGTTACTGCAAATGTATTATCTCGCGTTCGTCCCACGAGCTGCGTATCTGTCTGGACCGCTCCCATCCACACGGGAGTAAAAAAAAACGAGCACTCCCGCAGCCTTTCCAGCCGATTATAATGCGCACGCCATCGCTCTGCTTCTCTCTCTGCATTATCGCCAGATGTGGCGTTACTTTTTCAAGGCCACAAACTTCCTGTGAATTCAGCAAATACAAAGAATGATTTCGTTATTCAGACACTTTCAGATCGTGAACAAGCAAACGGTATTTTAATACGTCTAATAGTTTACGATACTACATGACTAGTTGGTGGCAAGACATCAGATACATATGCTCGACATGCACTCATGTTGTGGGTTGGTTTTTTTTTATTTTTTTAAACATCCCATTCCAGGTTTAGTTATAATAAGCTCTACTCTTCTGAAGCTTTCCACTAGATTTTGGAGCATGGCTGTGGGGATTCGTGTTCATTCAGCCACAAGCGCATTAGTGAGCTCAGGCACTGACGCTGGCTGAGGAGGTCTGGGATGCAGTCGGAATTTCAATTCATCCCAAAAGTGTTCAGTGCACTCGTGTTCTTCCGCTCTAACCTCGGCAAACCAAGGACCTCATATTCATGGACCTCGCTTTGTGCACAGGGGGGCATTGCCATGCTGGAACAAGTTTGGGGTCTCTTCGCTCCAGAGACGAAATCTTTAACGCGAAAGCACACAAAGACATTCTATTAAATTGTGTGCTTCCAATGTTGTGGCAACAGTTTGGGGAGGAACTACATATGGGTGTGAGGGTCAGGTGTCTATAACCCTTTGGCTATACAGTACACACATCCAGTGATAAGGACAGCTTGAGTTATAATAAATAACTGATAAGGGTTGGGCATATTGTTTCATATAAATCCCACAATTAATTCTTCTCAAGCCTTCATCATACTGTCCAGTACACTACAGGACAGTACAGACCACAATTCTTTAACATGTCATGAACTATGTAGAGACCAGGAACCATCTCTAGTATGTAAAATCCAAACACTGTCAGCATTCAAACTATACAGCTATTCACCAAGCACAGAATTTTAATGAATAATTAGTAAGTACAGTGTTGGCAAAGGTTTATTTATTTATTTATTTATTTATTTATAACTGTGATCTCTGCTCCCAATAGGTACTGTGATGGATTGCGCCAAATGAACCAGATGAAGAACGTCATTCCAAAATTGGCTCCACTGGCAGACAATCAAGACATGGACATGCTCATAACCCAGAAATTATGCATTCAACCGGATTATTAAGACGCCACTTGCCATTAACGTTGCCTGGCAGTAGCACTGAAAGTACTGAGGACTTTTAACTGTAAAAAAAAAAAAAAATAAATAAAAAAATGATCAAAGCATGTGCAAAAACAACAGATAAAAACCGGAGGTTGTATCTGCAATGTTTGTTCTGCTCTCAGGCTTTGCCCATTAGAAAACAGCAGTGCTGTGATAGCACTGATAAAGGCTCGAGGTTAGATAGTAGGTCCAGGGAGGTTGATCATGGAGCCACACAGTCAAAAGGCCCACTTCTCTCTGGCCAAATCATTACGGTTCAGTGGTCGCTCTAATGTCTGGGGTTTAGATGAACTGCTTGCTCCTGCCAAGAGGAGGGATATGTGAGCAGAAGGCCTGCTGAAGTAGAGGACTTTGGTTGAAAGCTCCAAACCAAACTTTTGGTACCAAGAAGCTTAGATTAGAGTCCACAGAGAAGCCGAGAGCAGGATCATCTGAAAACGAGGAGCAGTTCTATTTAGTGGAATAAAAATCATTGCCTCGGGTAACGACTGTTTCTCTCTCTCTCACACACACACACACACACACAACTTGAACTGAAATTAAACAGCCGTTTGAAGCAAAACAATAATTGGCTGAGCAAATTATATTCTAAGGAATGAATGTCCAAGCTAGTACAGAAGTGAAAACAGAACCATGCTGTTTGTTCATTAAAAGAAAATCAGTCTCCTGGTTTGTTCATTAAAAGAAAAAAAAGAAAAAAACAGTCTCTTTATTCCATTTTCCATAGATTTATTCTGATTTATTATACGATGCACGTGTTTAGAATCACGTCCACCATCTCGAACAGCATTACATACTATAGACTGTCTTCTGTATACTATACAATATTTATATTGCTCTGTACACAGATTCCATCTGTATAGTCTTGATTTCCATGTCTTGTTATTTATTGTCTTTAAAGCACAGTTCTGGAACTTTCTACCAAGCATTTCACCTGAATGAATTAGACAGTCTATTGTTTCTAAATAAAAAAAAAAAAAAAAAAAAAAAATTTTTTTTTAATAATTATTTTTTTTTTTTTATTTTTAAAGGGGGGGGGAAAAAAAAAAAAAAGAAAAAAAAAAAAAAAAAGAAAAAAAAAAGGAAAAGAAAAAAAAAAAAAAAAAAAGGGGGCACAAAAGGGGGAATATTGTGTGGGGGGGGGTTTTTTTAAAATAAGGGGGTGGAATTGCTTTTAAAAAAATAAATAAATAAATAAATCCTTTTTTGTAGCTTTAAGGCAAGTCATCTACTCAGTACATTTCTTGAAATAATGGGAAAATAAAACCCCCCAGATAACTGATTTATTGACATAAGTCAATCAATTTTCCTATTTGTGCCTGCAGTGAAACATGATGCAATTACGACAGTGTCTGCGCTCTACCATTGCAATTACTGCAGAGTCTATGCAACGCAATATGAGAGCGATGTCAGTGCTTTTTGACAGAATTTATGGTAATAAGTACGAGATTTTCCATTTCTGACACCATTCCAGCATAACCAACCAAACAGCAAGTATAGCTAATTTTAAACACTGCCCCGTCTGACTTGAGATAGCAAGCCAGGCATGGCCTTCACCTGAATCATGGCACTGTGTTTGAAGTCCTCATGATTTATGATCAGGTCAGAAACTAGTGAATACCTGTCACTACTCTGCTTGAACCAAATTACCTACAGCTTCTCGTCCGTGGCTGAAAATAACCAGCTCTGGCAATTTCACAGCACTGCCAACCCAAAGCTATCTGAGCTTCGGGCTGATGGAACGAAGCACAAAAGACTGTTCGTCTTTCAAGTAAACAGAGAACAAACAAAGACAAATGGTTTCAAATTTGCAAGACAAAACCTAACCATCCAACTTTGATGCACTGCCCTCATGGCTTTGTGATTTTTAATGTTGTAAATCAAAGACGTCCTGATCAAAAGATGCAGGCTATTTGATATTACCTAGAATAGTGAAGTCTACAGCAGGGGGAAGAGCCTTCGCTTATAGAGCCCCACAGTTATGGAACAGTCTTCCTATTAGTGTTCGGGACTCAGACACAGTCTCAGTGTTTAAATCTAGGCTTAAAACGTATTTGTTTACTCAAGCTTACCCTGACTAGATTCTATCTCACTACTTCACAGTCCTAATCATTTTTTCTCCCTCTCTCTCTGTTTTTGCCGAGCCCCACACGAATTTATGGAGATATTGGAGATCCAGATCCCCTCTGCCTCTGGATGAGCCCAAATCTTCTGCTGGGACTACGGCTGCTCCTAAGGCCATACTTCTCATTTTTCACATTATCTGTGTTACCTTCACATTCTGTGTTACCCAGATGAGGACGGGTTCCCTTCTGAGTCGGGTTCCTCTCAAGGTTTCTTCCTCAAAAAACATCTTAGGGAGTTTTTCCTTGCCACCGTCGCCACTCAGTGGCTTGCTCAGTTGGGATAAATTCCATTTGTTTTCTACCTGTTTGTCTCTGATTATCTGTTCCTGTTTGTCTCTCTTTAGATGTTTCTGACTGTTCATACCTGTTTTTTATTTCTGTAAAGCTGCTTTGAGACAATGACTATTGTAAAAAGCGCTATACAAATAAAATTGAATTGAATTGAATCCTGTGGATGTCCTCCAAAACGTGTATGGTAATTGAGAGAAACTGAATCGTTGTTTTGATCGACCTTTATCTGCTTCCTTCCAGTCAGATGCTGGCACCGCCTATCAAAATGACTGAGGACAAACAACTGTCAGCAAACGTTTGGTTTTACTACACGCTTTTTTTTCTTCCACTGATTTATTTTTTCATTTTCATATAATTCATCTACATGTGATTCAATTTCATGTGATTCATATTCATGCATGTGATTCATTTACATGTGATTCATTTACATGTGATTCATTTACCTTTTCTCCCCTCCCCTTCCATTTCCCAAATAACTCACTGAGAAGCGAGAAAAAAAAAAAAAGAAAAAAAAAATTTAAGTCGGGGAGAAGGAGGCGCGGGTCCGGGCTCACAGGGAGAAGGAAACCGCGCTCGAGGCGCGCTCTCTAGGCCTCAGTTTTGTCTGAATGGTTTTCAAGTTCTTCCCAAACATTTGAACGAACCACCGAGTTAAAAATATAAATAAGGAAACAAAGTAGAACAAGTCAAAATATATTATATGACCAAAAAAGTGCTTATTAATTACAATTTTAATCGAGATCAGCAGGAGACTGACTCCACCGGACACCGAATTCGAACTCCACTACACGCTTTTAAGTGGGACGCACAAAGAGATACACGCACACGATCATTTTTGGAGAACGAGATATTCTGGTCAAATATTAGACTTTGTCTTTTTCTTAATTATTAGCTTGAGCAAAAAAAATATTTATAATAAAATTCCAAAAATTTCAAGAGAATTGGAAAAACGTCTCACATTCATTAGGCTCTCTTTCGCTTAAAGGCATAAAGTCATACTGAAAATAGTATTAAAACGCACTCGCTTGAGAGAGACATTATATTTACATTTCACTGATGCTCTTGCCTAAAGCAGTTCAAATTAACCCAGCACAGCGTTAGCCAGCATTAGACAGCGTAGGGTTTAGGCACAACAGCTACAGCTGGGATCCCAACCGATTCTACTGTAGTCATGTGTATACACTACGTGAGGTTCTGTGGGAACAAAGTACACGCGACCTTACGTTTTCCAATCTAAGCTTCTGTCCGTTTCACGATTGCTTCCACTAGACGTAATAAAAGCACGCAAAAACCGATACCAATAACAGGTGATCGCTTCTCTACGAATCTGGATCTGTAGTCAGGAAGCCTGAGGCACATACTGAACATTATCAAATTGCAATAAAAGCTTACAGGACAAAGCTCCTCCAACAGACCAGCAATCCAGCATACAAGCTAGCGTCCATTTCTATTAGTGTGTCTCGACAATTCTACAACATCTTTAGCTGAAGTGCACCCAATGCCATTTTTTACAGAAGTAACGGCTTGCAAAAACATTACCGAATGAGGGTCAAGGTCATTCCTAGCGCACTCTGGACTGTCTGTAATGGCTTTCGTTATTTTTTTTTACCAAACATCTCATTTTCTAGACATCTAGTCAGCCTTAAAGAAAGGTAAGGAAGACAATACTCACTTGAATCACTGAATCAATATGCAGGTGTGTCCCCCCCCCATCACCCTGAAAAAGGTCCATGGATTTACTATTACTCCTGAAGGCTTAAAAAAAAAAAAAGGACTCATCTTTCTAAATCAAGTGAGACATTTATTTTCTTTCCAGAAAAAACCCCCAGCCATTTCCATCTGCACCCGAGGCAGGAGTGAGGCGGCAGCTAGGCGTGTGGCCTCGTCTGCCTCTCGCCTGATACAAACACACAAGAAAAAGAGTTGATGAGTAAATGCCCTTCAGTGACCTAGTGTGACCGGTGAGCTCTCCACACTGTTTCTGAATAAAGCCTGACCGGCGTATCCTTTACCGTGCTTGTCCGCTTTACAGACGCAAACCATCATTTGGAAATATCCTTGCTAATGACAAAAGCAATCTTGTTTTTCCAAGTCAGAGTAAAAAGAAGATCCATTATAAACCAGCAATAAACACAGACATTCGCTAGGGAACACATTTAATGAAGAAACGCTCGAATGCTTCTCATTCCTGAAAGCAGTAAAAAGTCTGAGAGTATTCTTTAGTTCTGGTGTTCAAACATCATCCGCTTCGGTGCCCTTAACCGAAAGACGCACATCGCAGTCATGACCCGGGATATTCTTAGCTTTTATTCGAAAAGGCCACGGGGAGCTTGACTCACACTATCAGACCCTTTATTAACGTGCTATAATGAAGACAGGATATGACATCACACCATCAAGATGCGAAATGATCGTGATTTTTTTGGGGGGTTCATCCACATATTTTACTAGGCATTTTTCATCAGGGTTTGGTTATGACATTTTACATCTGTTTACACTGAGGGGATTTAAGGTAATAATCCGTCTGTAACTGTGGCATTAGTAATGCGCATATTTGGCGGAGATAGAGCTATGACGCAATAAATTATTAGTATGCATGGCCATGTTACATAGCAATTAAGCCGTTCTTACTGTATACATAGGTTTCAGATTGCTTGGTCTTTGTCCACCACACGTCCTGGGAAGTATTCAGCATTGAGTTAAACATGGCTAGCAAGTTAATAGCGAAACGGAGAGCATCTGTATTCAGTGCAGCCAGAGACATGTCTCGGGTCCACATCATTCTGACTGTGAACTCAAGTCCATTTTTTTTGTGTGTGTGAGAGATATCAAAGTGCCACAGTCTAAAAACATTCATCCTGACCGACATGTTTTGGCCAATACAAAAAATAAATAAATAAAAATACTATGGAATGCCATTTCATGGACAGTATTAAATAAAATAAAATTTTAAAAACTACACTATTAACCATATTTGCATATAACAGCTCAGAGAGAATGCGTTAGAAGCAATACTTCTCTTGAACACAGAATTTGTTATGGAGCAATTATTGGCACTGCTATGAATTCATATGAGAAAAATATATTTGAACTATATTCTCATTGATATCATACGATTACATTCGATATTTACATCAATCTGGAGAGATTCTGTGTGGAGGAACGGTCTCAGATTCCTTACCATGTATTCTCCGACCTCATCAGGCGTTATAGGAGAAGACTCAGACCTGTTATCTTGGCAAAAGGAGGTAGCACAGTATTGACTAAAAGGGTGCCAATAATTGTTGCACACCTATATTTAAGTTGTTGTTTTTTTACAAACCTGTGTTTTTGTTTGCAATTGTTTGATATCCATTAGAGCAAAGTATTTAGAATTTCACTGTAATTGTATATAATTGTATATAATTAATTTTTTTTGGTTTAACCATGACGGCCATCTTTGTGTCATGTAGCACAACAAATTTTGGACGGCCATCGTGGTTAAACCAAGTAAAATTTCAAAAACTGGTGGTTTTGCAATGCCAATACATAGAATTAGTCAGAAAAAAGATTAGGAATAATGAAAACGTCAAGCAACCAACTTTACAATTATTGGACCACTTGAGTGGACTGAACCAATCTGGGGACAAGACGAACATGACAACAATCCCAAACAGACAGCCAAACTAACTCAAAAAGGCCTTGCATGGGCTAGCTGACTTAAATTCTATTGAACATCTACAGACGATTTAGAAATTTTGGATCGAGTCAATCAGGGGGACCATTGTACCTATGGGGATTTGAAGACGATTTAGCAAACGGAATGGACCAAAATTGAACCCCCAACCTTCATTAAAAAAAAACAAAAAACATCTATTTAATTGTAATGCATACAAACATACACGTTTTTCCTGTTTATATGCACAAAGTCGAAAGACAACACGTGTATGTACATTTGAATTCATATGTGGATACATATGATGGATGTATATTAAAAAAAGAAAAGAAGAAGGGGTCTAAATACTAACTGCATATTGACATCTGCAGCTACATGCTTATATGTACAGCCACATATCCATCTTCCTTCACAGCTCATTTAGCCAAAAAAATAAAAAATGCTATTTTGTACTTCCCTTCCAGCTGCCAATAACATGCTCCTGTTTGGTCATTCATCATTTGGAGGAGTTTGCTGTTCAGACTAGTTAATGCATGGACATCCGAATAGCCACCCGTGCAAACTCAGGAACCGGAGCAATTTTCTTCCTGTGTCTGCCTTGTCATGTTTGGCATTCATTGATTCCGTGTCCATACTCTTGCAGCAGCTACACTTCTCCAATATAGCAGTATAAATCATGTGAATCCATTAACCCTAGGGTGGTGGAAGAGGAGGAGTGAAACCCTGTGAGCACACAGGAAGGCAGGCAGGTCATCAAGACAGGACAATTTTGCAGAGATGTGTAGCTCCACAGGAAGTAGCCTCGTTTAAACACAGCTACAGTGCCTGCGAGAGCTCTTTGCCGTCTTCATTAGAGTTATTTTGTACGTTTTATCAACTGAAGCTCCAGCAGTTCTGAACTGTTCAGTGGTTCAAAGGGCAATAAGCAACCAACTTCATCATCATTACCATGTTATTCACATGCGACCCAACACCTCTAGGGCCTTTATTTCACAGATGTACGGTTTCTTTTGCGGTCATTAATTAACATTCAATGAGGCCAAATATACAGGGGGACAAGTAGTTACAGCCAAGGAGACCCCCCCCACCCCTTGTGGGTATTAAAATGTTAAAGAAACCAAAGAATCAATAAAGTGTGGACTCCTGAACGTGATCCAAAATGTGGCACAACATTTTTGTTTTTATATATATATATATATATATATATATATATATATATATAAATACTTTCAAAGAAAGGTTGGGTACAAACATTAAGGTTGCATGCAAATTTGACTAAGCTAGTAGTCCCCATGTAGATCGATGCATATCATGTTAATCAGGATCTCTTACACTGGGGGTGTCAATACCCTTGAAATCACTGAAGATTCAAAGAAGCTCCTATTTAGTAGCTATTAACTGATACCCATCTGATCTCCCCCAAAATCCAAACCCCTCAACCATGACAAATTATCTACAGTATGTTTTTCACTTCCAGATATTAATCACCATTCACTATAATGAGAGCAAATCATACGACATTCGACCTGGAGGACGCATCGGTTCAACTGTCCAGTGATAAAATACAGTGTTTAATTCCAAGACGCCGGCTGAGTTTTGGATTTCAGTCAAGAGGGAAGACCCATAGTTATCCAAGGTTGCTATGGATGTACTGATGCAGTTTGGCACTACCTACTTGTGCAAAAAGACTTTCTCGGCACTCGCGTACGTTAAAAATAAATACAGATCGCGACTGAACGTACAGTGAGGGAAAAAAGTATTTGATCCCCTGCTGATTTTGTACGTTTGCCCACTGACAAAGAAATGATCAGTCTATAATTTTAATGGTAGATTTATTTGAACAGTGAGAGACAGAATAACAACAAAAAAATCCAGAAAAACGCATGTCAAAAATGTTATAAATTGATTTGCATTTTAATGAAGGAAATAAGTATTTGACCCCTCTGCAAAACATGACTTAGTACTTGGTAATGACTTAGTAATTACTTTTAATTTTCAATGCCCTGGCTGAGGGAAGGATGTTCTCACCCAAGTTTTGACGGTACATGGCCCCTTCCATCGTCCCTTTGATGCGGTGAAGTTGTCCTGTCCCCTTAACAGAAAAACACCCCCAAAGCATAATGTTTCCACCTCCATGTTTGACGGTGGGGATTGTGTTCTTGGGGTCATAGGCAGCATTCCTCCTCCTCCTCCAAACACGGCGAGTTGAGTTGATGCCAAAGAGCTCCATTTTGGTCTCATCTGACCACAACACTTTCACCAACCTCCTTCCCTCAGCCAGGGCATTGAAAATTAAAAGTAATTACTAAGTCATTACCAAGTACTAAGTCATGTTTTGCAGAGGGGGTCAAATACTTATTTCCCTCATTGAAATGCAAATCAATTTATAACATTTTTGACATGCGTTTTTCTGGAAACTTTCACCCAGTTTTCCTCTGGTGGTCAGATGAGACCAAAAATGAAGCTCTTTGGCATCAACTGCCTATGGAGTGCTGCCTATGGAGGAATGCTGCCTATGATCCCAAGAACACCATCCCCACCGTCAAAGGGGACAGGAGAACTTGGGGGTGAGTCACGGGCACCATTACTTTGAGGGACGTGGGCTGAAAAGTTTGGGAACCTGTGATTTAGTGTAATAAAGATTAAAAAAAATCTTTGTGTTTATGTGTCAGTATTGCTAGCATGCTAACACATTAGCATAGCAGTTGGGGAAGCAATATCTTTCGTGAGCAATAAGCAGGAGCGCTGAAAAATTCCCCGATATCTTTAAGTTCTGGTGTACAGGAGCACGTTGATTTCCTGGTAAGATACGACTTTAATTTTAATTCTATAGAACTGAACAAAAACATGAAGTAACGTGTGCACAAACACGCACATCACTCTCTGAATTCAGGCAGCCATTTCTCACCGATTCAAGAACAATCACTGAAGCCACTAGGATGTTCCAAGCTGTACATATGAAACGCTACCAGGT
Source organism: Ameiurus melas (assembly GCA_012411365.1). Classification (NCBI taxonomy): domain Eukaryota; kingdom Metazoa; phylum Chordata; class Actinopteri; order Siluriformes; family Ictaluridae; genus Ameiurus; species Ameiurus melas. The sequence continues at coordinate 33,650,569 of CM022756.1, read as the reverse complement.
ATAGTGAAGAATGCAGGATTCAAAAACATATAGACAGCAATTTGAAAGAAAAAAATCAAGACACACTTCACACACCCCCACTTGAGAATCACCTCAGAGAAATCCTGTTGTTTAAATTGTTCTTTAAATTAAATGTAAGCTGGTAAATGACCATTTTAACCTTAGTGGTTCCAAAGCACTTTACACTGGTTCTCATTCACCCATTTACACACACACCAATGGTAGCAGAGCTGCTATGCAAGGTGCTAGCTTGCCATCTGGAGCAACCTGAGGCTCAGTGTCTCGCCCAAGCACGTGTGGAATTGCGTGTGGGCCAAGAATCGAACCACCAACCCTACGATTAGTGGACAACCCGCTCTACCACCTGATCCACAGCCGCGCCATTTAATTTTGATTCATGCAAAGCTATTTTCATTATATTCTGCTAAGAATTTGAATGGACCACATGAACATGACACAAACACGGTATTATGATGTTTCAATTAGTCTACTTTAATAAAATGGAAACCTAAGCACACTAGTTTTTGTGCCTGAAGTACACTAGGCAGGCACTACAAGCCATGACACACACGCCCACTAGCAATTAACAGAGTGATTAACAGGTGAAAAACAAAGTGCTGACAGTGTGAGTGTGTACTAAGAGTATAGTTTTTTCATAGTCTTTACATAGTCATCATTCATTTGTTTTGAATGATTCCTCGGCATAGTTCAATAAAAAAAAAGAATCAAAATCCTTTAAAAGCAGCAGCAAACCTCAGAATGCACCCATTTTATTTCCCTTCTCTCTCCTGCTCCTGACCCAGTCTTAAGCACCATCACTGAAAAACCGTTCTCTCAGAAGGAGAATAATGGCATCCTCCCAGAGGAAATCATCCATCTCGCCTCTCTATGCCGAGTGGAAGTCATCCGACTGTCTGAGGTTTGCTGCCGCATGGCCGAACACAAACTCTGTAGTTTCGCTCTTAGCCTGCTAATCAAGTGTATCGTGTGGAACCCTGTCATAAAGATAAGGAGCGCTGCTCTGGAAGCTTGATGATGTTTTGCTGGGGGAAGGGTTTTACTAATTACAGATTACTAATTGCTGCTTTAAAACTGTACTCTGATACTATACTCTTTCAGTAATTTAAGCGCACATCGATGTATTTCATGATCAGAAAAAGTCGGATTTAATCATAAAACTTGCCTCGGGTGTGGTCACAGTTTGTAGGATTACCAGAGCGATAAAATATAAAAACTTTTCTAACTAGGCTAGTGTGGTGTCTCTAGCCAAGGAGAGGCAGAGCTAAGCAATCACTGTATTGCCATGCAAAGTACATAATCTTTCCTTATGCTCTGCTCGTATCATGTTCACATGAACTGGAACTTATATAGACGTTTATACACATTGTTTTCCTGCTCAGCATCAGAGGATAGTAGTGTTCAGTTACATATTCATACAAATTCATATTCAATTGTTTAGAATTCATGTTTCTCTCAATTATTGCAAGTTGTCCTGGCCCTGAAGCAGTAAAGCATCCCCACACCATCACACTTCCTCCACCATGCTCGACCATAGTTATGATGTTCTTCTGTGGAATTCTGTGTTTGGTTTACGCCAGATGTAACAGGACCCCTGTCTTCCAAACAGGTCCACTTTCGTCTCAACAGTCCACAGAACATTCTCCCAAAAGGTTTGAGGATCATCAAGGACAAGTCTTATATATTTAACCAACTTAATTCTGTTGAAAAAGTCCTATTTAAGTGTAGATTTGATTGAACAGGTTTTGCAGTAATCAGACTGTTAGGTGTGTCTAGTATGAACTGAACCCCATTATGAGTTTCATAGATTTTGGGAATTAGTAACTATGGAGGGTGGGGCGAATACATTTTCACACAGACCCAGTTGCTACTGGATAATATACAATGTTGGAATAAATAAAATTATCATTTAAAAAAACAGTATTTTGTGTTTACTCAGATTGCCTTTTGTTTTGCAAAATTTAAAAAAAAGAAAGAAAAAAAAATTATATATATATATATATACACACACATATACACACACATACACAGTCATGGACGAAAGTATTGGCACCCCTGGAACCTTTCCAGAAAATGCACCATTTCTCCCAGAAAAGTGTTGCAATGACAAATGTTTTGGTATACACATGTTTATTACCTTTACGTGCATTGGAACAGCACAAAAAAGCAGAAGAAAAAAGGCAAATTTGACATCATTTTACACAAAACTCTCAAAATGGACTGGACAAAATCATTGGCATCCTATTAAAACTGTGGGTAAATAATTTCATTTCAATCATGTGATGTTCATTTAAACTCACCTGTGACAAGTAACAGGTGCTGGCAATATAGAAATCAAAACTGAAGCCAGTTAGAGTGTATAAAAGTTGGCTCAACCTTTGTGTTGCGTGCCTGTGTGTGCCACACCAAGCATGGAGAAGAGAAAGAAGAGGACTTAAGAAGCAAAATTGTGGAAAAATATCAACAATCTCAAGGTTACAAGTCAATCTCCAGAGATCTTAAAGTTCCTTTGTCCACTGTGCGCAATATAATCAAGAAGTTTATAACCCATGGAACTGTGGCAAATCTCCCTGGACGTGGACGGAAGAGAAAAATTGATGAAAGAATGCAACGTAGGATAGTTCGAATGGTGGATAAACAACCTCAGTCAACTTCCAGGCAAATTCAGGCGGTCCTGCAGACTCAGGGTGCATCAGTGTCAGCTCGAACCATACCTCGTCATCTGAATGAGAAGAAGCGCTATGGCAGGAGACCGAGGAGAACCCCACTTCTGACACAGAGGCATAAAAAAGCCAGAATGCAGTTTGCAAAAATGTACCCGAGTAAGCCTCAGTCCTTTTGTGAGAACGTTTTGTAGACAGATGAGACTAAGGTAGAGCTTTTTGGCAAAGCACGTCATTCTACTGTTTACAGAAAACGGAAAGAGGCCTACAAAGAAAAGAACACAGTACCTACAGTCAAACATGGTTGAGGTTCAAGGATGTTTTGCTGCCTCTGGCACTGGGTGCATTGACTGTGTGCAAGGAATCATGAAATCTGGAGACTATCAAAAGATTTTGGGCCATAATGTAGGGTCTAGTGTCAGAAGCCTGGGTCTGCGTCAGAGGTCATGGGTGTTTCAGCAGGACAATCACCCGAAACGTACCTCAAAAATCACCCAGAAATGGTTGGAGACGCTGGAGAATTCTGAAATGGCTATCAATGAGTCCGGATCTAAATCCCATAGAACACCTATGGAGAGATCTCAAAATTGCTGTTGCGAGAAGGCACCCTTCAAATCTGAGAGACCTGGAGCAGTTTTCAAAAGAAGAGTGGTCCAAAATTCCAGTTGAGAGGTGTAGGAAGCTTGTTGATGGTTATAGGAAGCGATTGGTTTCAGTTATTTCCTCCAAAGGGTGTGCAACCAAACATTATAGTTGAGGGTGCCAACAATTTTGTCCGACCTAATTTTTGAGTTTTGTGTAAAATGATGTCAAATTTATATTTATATATATAGATATATATATGTATGTATATATATATATAGAAGCCCAAAAAACTTGTAAAATCAACTGTTACCACACTTTTCAGGAACAGATGGTCCAGTAATTTGTGTTTTGCAATTATATTTCACTGAAAGTAATGCTATTACGTAGGTGTATAAAAACAGTAAGCTGTTTCATGTAAAGCTGTTTAGGGTCAAAGTCTGGTAGAAAAGAGAATCATTGTCCAACCTCACCAGCAGGAAGTTACATGACCTCTTTACAGCTGGGTTTATTCTGTAGAGCTCAAATAGCATGTAGCAATTTAAAAGAAACCGATTCATGTGCGTTGGTCTACAAGCACTTTCGAAATAATACATGTTCATCTGGAAAAGATGTTCTTTGTCTTTCAGCATGCACAAAAGTGGCACGTACTGTCATAACCTCTCCAACATTCCATACTGTTGTAAATCTAACAAACTGAGAAACGATGCAAATCAGGTTTCCATAGTGTATTCCAAATGTTAGTAGAGCCGAAAAGACAAATGTCAAAAATATAAAACGTGACCATGGTGATAAGCACTTAATCTGAACCAGGGTTCACTTGGAAGAGAACCAAGAGTCCAGATTTTCCCCCAGACCCAAGTTCAGTCATTTGGTGTCGCCCAAAATGAAAAGTTGGTTAACAATCTAATATTTGTGCTGCCGTCAATCTTTGTCGTAGCAACTTTGCTTTATGCGTGTGTGTCCTAATTAAGATCGTATTCCAAAATGGTTGGCAGTGATCTCGTCAAAGCCATCTGGCATTCCCTTAAGCTTTTTCCACGGACTCATTCGTCGTGTCTTAGCAGCCAAAATCCAACTTTCTACGCAGTCACGACATACTGTACATCCCGTAGCGCTGATTCGTCCAGCCAACATGTAGCCGAATCACGATTTTGACTCTCGCGAAGAGCTTCCTTTTGGCCTTCAGAACGACTGCACTGAAGTGCATCCCTCCTCCTCATATCATCTTCCCAGCATCGTCCCTTAGCAGAGAGGAAGATGAGCGAGCCAGAGAGCCAAAAAAATAATAATAATTAAAAATGATGTGCTGTGTGCCCATGTTAGACAGATTATAATGAAGTGTCGTGGCCCCGAAACGCTGGAACTTTATACTTTTGTCCATCTACTATTTCAAATATATACAATTAAATACAATTTTTAAATATCCTTGGTTGTGGAACAAAATTAAACTCAAGTCATAGGCTTGGGTGCTGTAGCTATAAGCTTTAACTCCTTAAGTCCTACATATGTAGCTCACTCATGTTACTACACACCTTCATTACATAGTTTCATTGTAGCTACCAAATAATTAGTCGTATCTCCCGATAGCAGAAAGCAGAAAGAGAAACCTTAGTCCTGTCGTTGAAGGAGTGGGAAGTAACAATCACAAATCACTCGTAGAACCTACAGTAGAACCTAGAGTATACTCAGGGGGTTACGGGGTAGGGGGTAATCACCAGGCTCTAAAAAAAAAAAAAAGCTTCTACTTGTCTGTTTTTTGCTACGATGTAGTAAGGATTACATGCATACTTTCTTTCTTAGAAATATATGCTATAAATAACCCCACAAATGGCCTTGATCAAGGGCTTAACAGTGGCAGCTTGGTGCTGGGGCTTGAATCCCCAATCTTCTGATCAGTAACCCAGAGCCCAAAAGGGACCAAATGTAATTAGACAAGCTAACAATCATTAATCAAATTGTTATCTTTAATATACTTTGTAGCAAATCCAGTGCAGTCAATGACCGCCTGAAGTCTGCAACCCATAGATACCACTAGACGCTGGGTTCCTTCCCTGGTGATGGTCTGCCAGGCTGTTACTGTTCTTGGGGTGTTTTGCCTTCAGTTTTACCTTCAGGAAGTGTAATGCATGCTCAATAGTATTCAGGTCAGATAATCGGCATGGCTATTGCAGAATAATCCATTTCTTAGCTCTAAAAAAAAAGTCTTGGCTTGTTTTTAAAGTATGCTTCAAGCCATTGTGCACCGTGAAGTGCCATCCAATGAAGAATTTAGCCGAATGTCAGGAGATAATATAGCTCCATACACTTCAGAATTCATACTGCTGATTTAGTTAATCTACAAATACACTGACAGCCATACATGCCCACGCAATAATATGAGGTGGTCAGATCTGAATCTTCAGATCATGAGCAGATCCTTCTCCGTACACGTCTGTTCCCATCGTTCTGGCACAAATCATCGTCTCATCTGTCCATAGAATGTTGTTCCAGAATTGTGCAGGTATTTAATTATTTTGAGATGTTTTTGGTAAACTCTAATCCCGATCGTAAAGCTTTCTAAAGGATTACATCTTGTGGTAAATGCTCTCTCCTAATTGTTGACTTTGACACAGATATGCCTACCTCCTTGAAGTTGTTGTTCTTCACCAGGAAAAGAATTCTTCTGTCATCCACCACAGTTGTTTTCTGTAGTCTTTCGGACTTTTGAGTTCCCGAGCTTACAGGCACGGTCCGTGGGCCCTCTGGACTTCGCATTAACAGCGAGTTAACAGCAACAGATTCCAAACACAAATGCCACATTAGAATTAACTCTAGACCTTTTATCTGATTACTTGTAAGAAAAATAACAATATAAGACACAACTGCCCCGAACAGCTTAGCAGACGACTGTCCGATTATTTTTGGTCCCTTAAAAAGAGGGGCTGACATATAAAAAGTTCTGTAATTCCTACAGCGTTCACCCGATCCCGATGTACATACCCAATATCCATAATCCGATATACCCTAGTAGACAGCTAAAATAACAATAATTTTGTCAACGTGTGAATATTTATGGCCTTGACGGTATGTACGCTCAGTTGATGTCAGTTAGTATTGTCGGTCTTTTCAAATTCATATGGCCTTTGGCTCATCATCGGTTTTTACTTGGGAAAAACTCTCTTTGGCATATTTTGGGTGATATGAAATGCATACGTGCATAAGGCATTAAGCACCTATCAGATCTTAACATTTCTACAAGACCTGTTCAATTATTTGTGCATATAAGGTCAGGAGTTAAAGCATGAGGAAAGGGGGGGAGAGAGAGAGAGAGAGAGAGAGAGAGAGAGAGAGAGAGAGAGGAAAGCTAATAAATATGGGTCGCATGATACAGCACAACTCAACAGCTCAAGAGCCCTAGTGAAAACTCATTAGAAGTGGACGGGTGGCAAAGGCCCACTGCTCGTAGGCATATCAAATGGTGATACAGTGCATTTGTTACAATAGGTTGCCTCATTACAGCCAGGAAAATGCAACCCAATGACATTGTAACTAATGAGTACTTTTACCCCCACTGATGACATGCAGTGCTCAGAGAGAGGCAGTTCTCCCCGTGGCGGAGGTCCGGGTTCCGGTTGCATAACCACAGCTGCAGCTGATCTGTCATATTCACTGTGTAGCTTTTTCCCCATCATAATAGGTATTAGTGCCATTCTTGTCTTTGCTTATTTCATGCTGAGGGATAGCAGATGAGAATAACAATAAAGGGGGGAAAAAAAAAACAAAAAAAAAAAAAAACAGGCCACCCACCGCTGCTGGCTATGGCAGATTTTGGTCATACGTTGGAGTTTGCCAATATTTCTTTATTTATAGTTTCATTTTTATTGAACATTTCTGCTGAACATTTCTACAGAACAATTCTACAGAACATTTCTACGTTTCATTTTTATTGAATATTTTTTGGCTGACCTTCTGATGAACCATTTCTGCTAACATTTCAAATAACCTTTCTGTTGAACATTTCTGCTAAGCCTATATAAATCGCCTTTTCTGTTCTGTCCTCCCCACCATTTCCCAAAAATAAAAACAAATTGAGCAACAGCAATAAATATTCACAGGTTTTTTTTCTTTTTATACAAAGGAAAACAAAATTGAACCCACCCCTCCGGCTCATCATGGCTACCCATTAACTGTCGCTGGTTATAAAGATATTTTAAAATTCAACAGTAGTGTCTGTAACTCCATAAAGTAGGCAATAAAGGGATGCCATTTATGAAAAAACTTATCTGTACAACCATTCATCGTATATGTTATTTTCTCGAGTTTCAGAAAAAACATCACGTCCTTTATCCACTGGGAGATAGATGGGTACTTAGCAGACTTCCAATGTAACAGTAGGGAACGTCTTGCTATAAGGGATGTGAAAGCAATAACATCCTTTTGTATCGAGCTCAAAGGTATTGAAGCTTGAGGAATCCCAAATATCGCAATCAATGGACAAGGCTTTAAATCTACCCTGAGAATAGTGGACATGATGGTAAAAAAGCCAGACCAAAAACCATGGAGTTCAGGGCAGAAGAAAAACATATGGCCAAGATGACAGGGAGAGCCATGGCATTTATCACACTTGTCCTCTACATCCGGATACATCAGACAATCTCGACTTGGACAGATGGACTCTATTTAAAACTTTGAACTGTATAAATCCAAGACGAGCTCAAGAAGTGGTAGTCTGTACCCTCCCTATAGCATGTTCCCAACACTCCTCACTTATTTGTACTCCTAATTCCATTTCCCACGCATTCCTAATTTTATTACTCGACCCACTACCTAGCATCAGTATAAAATCATAAATCTTAGAAATCATTCCTCTCTGATGCGGGTTATTTGAAAACAGGTCTTCCCAAGCCTGTACAGGAAGAGCAGAAGGGAAATGAGGAAAACATCTAGAAACGAAATTCCGTATTTTAAAGTACCGAAAGAAATGTGTCAAGGGGGAGATCGTAAGTGGATGCCAAATTGGCAAAGCTATCAAACACACCATCAGAATACAAATTTCTAACTTGTTTATACCCTTGTCATACCACACTGAAAATGAGGAGTCCAAACACGATGGGGGAAATAGATGGTTGTTCACTAAAGGACACAAAGATGCACCTACAAATTTAAAATGTCGTCTAAATTGATACCAAGTCCTAAGTGTGCTGAGGACAACAGGGTTATCAGTATATTGGGAAAGTTTTGTAGATAAAGGGGAGTAAAGTAGAGCAGGTAAAGAGGATTCACTACAAGAAGATTTCTACACCGTATCGAACTATTCCTTTAAACAAGGAGGAAGATTTAGTGCAATAGAGAGCGGCTCGATGGCAACAGCAAAAAGCAGTGGGGATAAAGGACAACCTTGGCGACACCCTCGTCCGAGCACAAAATAATCAGAATAAGTATCGTTAGTCTGAACTCTAGCATTAGGGGTTGAGTAAAGGAGGCTAATCCAAGAAATAAACTTGTCCCCAAATCCAAACTTCCTCAGGACTGCAAACAAATACTCCCATTCGACCCTGTCGAATGCTTTTTCAGCATCTAATGAAATCACAATCTCAGGGTGAACAGCCGAATGCCTTGAATAAATTATATTAAAGAGTGTACGGGTGTTGAAAAACAATTGACGTCCCTTTATAAAACCGTTCTGATCTAATATAAGGAAGTACATTCTCTAACCGAGATGCCATTATTTTCGCCAACACCTTTACATCTGCATTCAGCAGTGATAGCGGTCTATAAGAACCACAGGAGGATGGATCCTTACCCTCCTTTGGGAGCAGAGCTATCGTGGCTTGTGTCAGAGTTGGAGGCAAAGACCCACGTTCCAAAGATTCGTTGAACATAGCCAAAAGCAATGGAGCTAATTTTCCAATAAACGTTTTAAAGAATTCGATTGGAAACCCGTCCGGGCCAGGAGCTTTGTTAGATTGCATAGATTTAACTGAAATTAAAATTTCTTCAAGAGAAATTGGGGAATCCAATTTTATAGCAGTATTCGTATCTATATGAAGTACTGGAGTTTGCCAATATTTCTAATACATTAACCCTTACAACTCTACTAAATATGGAAGATACTGAAGGAAGTGACAAAAATAAGGTAGTCATACGCAATCATCCTTTTTTTTCTTCTTGAGGTTATACAGATTTCTGATATAAAAACATTTTTTTTTTAATTCAAGTGTGATTTTATAACTCTTTAAAGCTGAACATTACTTTTCCAGACCCTCTGAGTGAAGTTCTTCGATTTCAAATGATCCGTGCCCCATCGCAGAGAATCAAATAGTTCCCAAAGTATGAAACCTGAAAACACTGATGGAAAAAATGGCTGCAAGTTGCGTTCATCAGGTCCTAATAGGTAAAGTCTGCCGTTACAATCTCACGATGCTCAGAAAATAATAATCCACTGTGTGCTCCAAAGCACTGTCGCTTTTCATCACTCTGCTCATTGCATCTAATGCTGGACACCAACAAACCCCCATACTAGGGATGGTCCTTATGCTTAATTTTATTATTCGGATATCTATTAAGGTTAATGAGCGGATATTCAGTTAACAGCTAGCAGGGGGGCATATTTAATATGATGTAATCAGGTATAATTTTCCACTGAAATTAAACAGTCCACATGTCAATTAAACCTTCTGTCAGAGACAGCACAAATGGTTATGTCCGACAGATATAATATTGGGGATTTTTTTTTAAAAGCACACAGTCTTATAATGTGGGTGATGAAGGACTTCTAGTGAGAATGATCGTGTAAAACATCTTCATTATTACCGCCAATTTCTCCCCAGTTTGGTCACCGGGCAATGCCCAGCTCTCCCCCATCATATGACCGCTACCAACCGAAAAGTGGAAGGCTAACATGCGCTTCCTTCGAGACACGTAAAGCCAGCCAACCACAGCTTTTCAAACTGCTGCTTGTGCTGCATCACAGTGCAGAGTAACATACTGGGAGGAAAGCACTAATCGCCCTCTTCCGCATACAATATCTCACAGACACTGTCCCTCACAGGGACAGTACGTCATCCCTCCCACTCACAGAGTACGGCTCCCTTGCCTCCAGTCAACAGATGGCTATAGCATCGTTGGGATCTGACTTCACGATCCTCAGACAATAATCCGAACACTTTACTGCCGCACCGCTCAGGAGCCATAATATTCCTTTTTTTGTTTTTTTTAAATCAAAAATAAATGACGTGTCTGGCTCATTTTTAGGACATTTAAGGCATACACGCACGTGTCTGCGGTGGGCATTCACGTTATGAGGAAGTCAAGAAACTAAATCATAATAAGTAATTGGTTTGAACATTACCGATAGTGGAAGGGAAAAATAAATAAATCAATAAATAAACAAACATGACTCGGAACTGGAATAAGCACGGACACAAAGACACTACTCAAAAACGTGAAGACAAATAAGAAAACGCAGGGAGATTTGCAATAATGCAAACGAATATAACGGAATATCTGTAGAACCGAACTTGCATTTAACGTCTTGTTGATTTCATCATTCCGAAACAGGAGTATGTAAACTTCTGAATAAGCTTCCGCTGCCTGGATAAAACAGTGTTTACGGCCCGAGTCTCCACAGTTATTCACTCTTCTATGATTTGTTTTTCTTCCTTTTGTTCGGGTTTTTTCTGCACAAATGATCACACAGACAACTCGAATTGCTTTTCCTTGTCAGCTTTCATTCAGATATTTCCTGCATTGTATGTGTTTACAAAAGACACTCGGTCTCCAGGTGATGGCAAATTTGCAAAATAATAAATAAATTATATATATATATTATTGTATTTTTTTTTAAATATTGGTGTTGCAGTAATTTCAATTTCAGAGTTCAATAGCTGTTTATACACAGTCCAATCCTTACAATTCTTGATGAAATCTTGGCGATCACAATTCTCACTCACCATTCACTAGCCAAATTCGTAAAGAACAATATACGTATTTTATTACATTCTTACATTACTGTAGGAGAACATGGTGGACATATTTACCTAGGAGAGGTTTGTGAATAAAGGCTCGCCTGCATCTTTTCATTACTGATTTTCTACAAAAAAAAAAAACACCCAACTTTATTAATGTTATAATAGGGGTGTCAAGAGCACAGTGCATCCTATAGTAGTAGTAGTTCAAAGGAAAGCAGCAATATTAATGGCTGGTTTAGTAGTTAGTCATTGTTTCTGTGGGTGAAACCTCCGCCTTGATAAACACACTGTGTGGAATACGTGACGTTTTGGCAGGTTTTGAGTGAGATGGCGCATGTACCCATGACTCACTCGCTCCATTCATTCATTCGTTCATCTAGTCATTGTTTAGATGTCATGTTGATTTGCCTTTGGTGATATACACAAAACTCCATAATAAAAGGCCAGAGTGGAACGCCAATATGATCACAGAAAACAAAATAAAATAATAAGACTCTCTCTGGGGTAGAAGTTGAAGTATTTTTACTCGCGTCTACGAGAATAAAAAAAACTATAATCTAGCAGTGTATCCAGTAGAGCCTCAGCACCTGAAAAGGATAAACAATATAGAGAGAAATAACGGAGGTGAATTCGGTGTCATCCATCATGCACTTAAATATGGTGAAAATAAAATTTGGGTTTAACCCAAAACGAGAGAGAGAGAGAGAGAGAGAGAGAGAGAAAGAAAGAAAGAAAGAAAGAGTATTAGTGCTAATCAACAGTTTCTCTGCTACCAAAAAAAAAATGTGTGTTTACATTGAATAAAAGATTTGAATTCGACAGCAGAATCCGTTTGTAAAACACAGCAGCGCGTTTACGTGTAAACACTCACACGAACAGTTTCGGCTTGATGAATGAGGCCTACAGTCTCTCCTATTTACTTCAGTAGGCTCGCTGCACTACAGGTGTTTGTGGTCTTGTGGTACAAAGTCTATCACGCATGGACAGGGACAAACGGTTGCACGAGTACGAACGTCGCAGAATCGATGCTGTCCTTTAAGAAGTATTATTATAGCATGCACTTTGCGTCAGAAAGCAACATATCTGATAAGTAGTAGATTATAATTCGAATTATAAACGCAACTAGTGACTGGGCAAAGCAGGTTAGATAATATTCACGCATTTTTTACATTTCGAAATATAGTTTGATTTCAGCTTGAAACGAAATGTTCACACACATTTATTTCCGACAGTTTGTTCAGTGTTATCCGCATGAATATCGACCAAGGTGATATTTCAAGTGTTTTAATAACTGGACTGTGTAATGATTCATCAGATCTTTACTTTGCACTGTCCAGGAATTCAGACTGATCGTGTTAAAGCGGTCAAATTTGCATGCCCCAATTAACCCCACCCCCAACCACACCCGCACCCCCACCCCCGATTCCCGGAGAAAGTGCCGCATTCAGCCACCAGGGTTTATGATGTTCCAGTGGGAGACAGTGAAGAGGCTCAGCAGCAGAAATGGGTCGTGCCGAGGAGAATGCTGACACTAAATCGCTTCTCGATTCCCGTCTCTGTATAGAAAGCTGAGCAGCTTTTAGACTAATTACAATCTACAGAGAAGCCAATGCACTTTGGAGAGGAAGGCCAGCAGCTCTGGGTCTCTCTCTCTCTCTCTCACACACACAATAAGCTACTGTCATATCTCCCTGTTTATCCTCCATCCTTGTTATTCACCCTCACATTCCCAAATATAACGAGCTCTCTGATTGGCTCATCACAGATATTATATCCTCGCCATTAAAAAGTATTAATACCTGATCTTGCACATCTTTACTTCATTTTAAACTCTCCCCTTAAGCTGCCAATAATTACAGACAGGTGCATACGACATTCCCAGAGCTGCCATTATCATCCCCATGAAGATTTTGACAAATTTATTTAGTTACGACGAGGCCTTTCCTGAATCATTAGCTTACTGTCCCGTTCTAGTGATACAAAAATAATGGCACTGACTAAACAGACTCATAGAATACCCAAAAGCAAGAACTGGAGAAATACACTCATATCATTTTAAGCACATTAAGTTAAAGCACCTACCCAGTCCAGGTGGTACCTCTGGGCAAGGAGGAATAGGCTTGGGGGTTGTGTGTGTGCGGTTGAGCTCAGGCTTGCCACTGAGTGGGAGCTGTTCTGAGCCAGGTACATAGCTGAGGAAGGAGGCATTGGGCCTGGCGCTGGAGTAGTTGTAGTAGGAATGGTGCGGCCAGCGTGAAGCGTTGGCACCGCGGCCATTGTTGAAACGGCTGAAGATGTCAAAGCGCTGACTGTAGACGTCAAAGTAGAGGATCATCATGATGAGGAAGTGCACGAGGCAGAGCAGCAGCACAGCCTTGCAGACCCGCTCCAGAGTGCGGCCCAGCATAAGCCGGCTCATTGTCGAGGGCACGCGGCGCCCGCCGCTACAGTCATCCGCTCAGCAGCTCCCCCTGCCTCGCTCCGCCCTGCCTCGCCTCGCTTCACCTTTGGGCAGCAACAGTGACGAATTACCTGCAGGAGACGAGATATACACAAAATAGATTTTTGCATAACGATTGAGAAGGAATGAAAGGTCTGGAGTAATCTCATGATCATGCCAGCATTTTTCTGAAGCTGTTAGAATTACACACACACACACAAACACACAAAAAGAAGTCTTTTGTACTCCGTGTTTGAAAATCTGCTACTCAGATTCCTCTCAATGGCTGTTCAGATAACTAGCCAACCTCGAACGCTTGGATTTTTGCCAGCTTAGTCATGTATTTCATAGATTTTTAACCAACACGTGGGCTACAACAAGCTTTCATTATGTCAACACTTTCTTGCAGCCATTCATTTGACAGCCCTGATTTACCATGGAGCTTGCTTGAATTATTACACATCTGAACGCCACAGGAGATCACATTATTAAAGCCTCGTTCTCATTTGCATCTTCCTGGCTCTGTGCTGTGAACAAAAGTCCAAAAGCATTTTCGGAACCAAATGCGCCACACGCAAACAAACAGACGGAGATTAAGTTATTTTCACAACAATTGTAAGGAAATGACTTTCTGTAGACGTGCTCTCCCGGGCCTGGGATCAACCGGAGAGGCCACTGAAGACTCACTGCAAGCCATTTCAGCACTGATGACTTTTTCCCACTCAAGCAGAACTGGGGGCAAACGAGGGAAGCAAACAAAAGTCTGGGACGCTTGGAGCCAATTTATCTCGCTCTTCTCTTCTGAAGTGATCACTGGTGACAACTTTGGAGGAAAAGTCTCCAGAATTTCACATTGGACTGCCTGGTGGGAACTCCCAGGTGGAAAGCTCTCAGTCTGGCCACTCCTTGCTACGACCTTACAGCATGCAAGGGTGGTCGAAGGACGATGTGCTCGAACATGTTTGCAGCTATGCGAAGATTGTCCTCGATGTGCCTATTCTCTCTGTAGCAAGTGAAGCAAATCATAGCTCTTGTAGAGCTGAGCTCCATCTGGGAACATTGTGCATCTGCAGAAACAGTAGCTCGCTTTCACGAGCTCCCTCCTCTGCCCTACTTTTACCTCCATAATGAATCAAAGCCAGCAGACAATGAAGCACCAAACTTCACTGGGAGATCTCGTCAGGCTTTTTAAAATGCAGAAACCTGGGCAAGCAGCAACCTTCCTTTGTGGTGTTCTCGGATGGATGGACAGAAAGAAACCCTCAGTAAGAGCCCTCCACTTACAGCTGCAGGCAGCCTGCACTGAGACCCAATGGGCCCCGAAGACTATATCTAACATTATGATGCAGTCTTTTATTTAATGATCCCCCTCCAGTGAAAACTTCAGATACTGTTTGTTGTTTCACGGCTTCGGCACATCTGTTAGCGTCGATACAACGATTTCATAATACAGTGCCTAAGTCCAAGTTTTTTGGTCAATACCGTATGAACGAGAGATGAATGTGTGAACAAGCTGAGCGAAAAAGAGAGAGAGAGAGAGAGAGAGAGAGAGAGAGAGAGAGAGAGACCTCAACAGTAATGCTTGTGAAATATTCATCAGAAAAACTGCAGGGGCCTTGTAGAAAAGACTCCTGGCAACATCCAGGGCTGTTTATTCTCCTTGCTCTTATTACCAAACAGAGAGCTTTACAGTTTAAGAATTACGGTTGGTGCAACTCAGAGAAGGGGTTTATGGGTACGTGTAGCGCACAGAGGAACAGCATGGCATGTGTATCTGTGGCACTTTGCATCAACCAGCTTTCAGGCGAACAGTGACTGGTTGAAGTGAAGGGGTGTGTCTGGAAACATGACATTGTGACACCTCTTCCATGGGTTTTATCAAGGGTTTCAGAATAATATTGGAAATATAATTCTTTAATCTGACTGCAAACATGACATTGTGGTGATGCAGCGCTATAATGAGCATCCGGAAAAAAGTGCAGCAAGATAAGGGAGAGGGAGAGAGAGAGAGGGAGAGCTGCAGCTCTTCTCGTCATTATGTGCTCCGTTGTACTGGACACTGTATATAATACTATAATAGTGTTTCAGTTCATCTTCCCTAACTAAAGTGTTAGGTTAACTAATATGAACATTAGGTAAAGGTTTATGCAGTAGGGGCTTAGTGTACATCCTCTTTTATTACACAATATCCATGCTTGTTTTTTTTTCTGTGAAGTAAATCAGAAAAATCCCAAAGTTCGCTAGAGGCGTGACGATACACCGCATTCATGATTCAATTCGATTCACAATACTAGCGGCACCATTTCGACTCTATGTGATTTTCAAAATATTTCTACCTAAAATTTGTGTGAGGAAAAATTAGGACTGAAAAGCCATCCGTTTTAAAATTTCCAAATCATAAACAATGCAAAACAAATTTTATTTCTGTCTGTATAAAAACGAAACAAATGAACAGACTGCGGTGCGGTTTGATACTGTGTACAAAATGCACTACAGGTTCACCAGATCTTAAAAATAAGGCACAAAAATTTTTACTGAATAGACAAGAGTCTGTGATCTGGAGAAAATGATCAACTGAAACATAACGAGCTGAAGAGCAGAGCCTGAGGCATCATTTTGAACATAAATAGAGCTCCAAAGTCGGCTAAAATGCCCGCTTTCTGCTGCCTCTTTCTTGGGCATCGTAGGCTGCAGCGGTGTGGGGCTGGTGTCATTCGAAAGCAAATGAAGAGCCCTTTTGAACTGTTAACATGGTTGTGAAACCTTATAACCTAGAATGCATGTTGGTTGTCATGATCCAGAGCATAAGCGTTGTGTTCAGCATGCGCTTTGGGACTTATGCATTAGATTGCACAATTATTAGAATGCTTACACTATACACGTTGGAAATCAACCGTTTTAACGATGCACTTCACATTTTTTCATCACTGTTACACCCCTAGTAAACTCTTTCTAAACAAGAAAAGACACTGTAAATACTAGTGCGTACCACATTCTTATTTATATATACATTTTTTTTTAAACAAATAAGCAGTATAATACTTATTAGAAAATCTGCCTCATCACTAAAGCCACTTTCAATGGGCTGCATAGTGAAACGGCACAGAAATAGCAGCAACGTATAAATATTTTACATTAAAGTCATAACTTAATGGAGGTTTCAAATATACAAGAAAGTCCTCCGAAACCGGCTACAAATTGGCAATGTGACAAGTGCAGAAAGCTAAAATTTTAATAAGACTCAGATTAAGCAGTGCTGATACAACATTTTATTAATTGGAAATTTAAAGCCAGCGTTCAGAATTCTGCTGAAAGAGAATAAATGGAATATGACCAGCCTAGAGAACAAAAAACCTACAACTGAAAATTAGCCAGAATGATCAAAGCCAGAGATAGGGACAGAGACTCGACGTTAATATAAAGTGCTGTGCCGCATCAAAATAAAGGACCGTAACAAAATATAAGATTTTTTTATACTCACTGGCCACTTCATTAGGAGCACAATACTATTATTTATTAATATATATACACACACACACACACACACAGTATCTCACAAAAGTGAGTACACCCCTCACATTTTTGTAAATATTGGATTATATATTTTCACGTGACAACACTGAAGAAATGACACGTTGCTACAATGTAAAGTAGTGAGTGTACAGCTTGTGTAACAGTGTCAATTTACTGTCCCCTCAAAATAACTCAACACACAGACATTGATGTCTAAACCGCTGGCAACAAAAGTGAGTACACCCCTAAGTGAAAATGTCCAAATTGGGTCCAAAGTGTCAATATATTGTGTGGCCACCATTATTTTCCAGCACTGCCTTAACCAGAGCTTCACAGGTTGCCACTGGAGTCCTCTTCCACTCCTCCATGATGACATCATGGAGCTGTTGGATGTTCGAGAACTTGTGCTCCTCCTTTAGTCCATCACCTTCACCCTTAGCTTTTTTAACAAGGCAGTGCTCATCTTGGAGGTGTGTTTGGGGTCATTATCATGCTGGAATACTGCCCTGTGGCCCAGTCTCCGAAGGGAGGGGATCAAACTCTGCTTCAGTATGTCACAGTACATGTTGGTATTCATGGATCCCTCAGTGAACTGTAGCTCCTCAGTGCCGTCAGCACTCATGCAGCCCCAGACCATGACACTCCCACCACCATGCTTGACTGTAGGCAAGACACACTTGTGTTTGTACTCCTCACCTGGTTGCCACCACACACGCTTCACACCATCTGAACCAAATAAGTATTTCTTTTTTTCTCTGGGCCGCGGGCCCGCTCCCTTTTTTTTTGTTTGTGTTTTGTGTGTTGTTTTTTTTTTTTTTTTTTTTTTTTTTTTTTT
The DNA here is from genome assembly GCA_012411365.1 of Ameiurus melas. NCBI lineage: Eukaryota > Metazoa > Chordata > Actinopteri > Siluriformes > Ictaluridae > Ameiurus > Ameiurus melas. Next base: position 33,632,566 of record CM022756.1, on the reverse strand, counting down.
TTTTTTTTTTTTTTTTTTTTTTTTTTTTTATATATATATTTATACACACACACACAATTTTTTTTAAAAATTTTTTTTTTTTTAAAAAATATTTGTGTTACATCAGACTTGCAGCTCAGAGACTTGACTCAGACATGAAAAAGTGTCTTGTTAACATCTCTGTTATAAGGTAGCTCCCAAAATAAATTGTAGCGCAAGCAAGACCAACACAGGCTATGACTAAAACACACATGCACCTGAGTGAGATGTTACTGATGTGGGCGGCATTAATCAGCCAAGGCTCTCTGTAGTATAGGCAAAGACATTAACTGATATAACAACCATGGTACGCTTAATAAGTTGTGTCAAGCAAAACAACAGGTGGAATTCAGATGTCTTTCAGGTGGAATTTAGATATCTTTCACAGATAAACATCTGTCTGAGCAGGAGGCCTGTCCTGCAGAAACCAGATTGCTGGATTGGACTGAAATCAATCAGTCTCTTACCGCATGCAATCATTAGTTCCAGTGTATTTCTCGCTCTCTCTCACTCGTCTTTCAAATTTGACAGCAGAGTATCTACAGAGACTTATTATAACTAAAGGATATCTTATCAGTAGAAAAACATACCAAAATATTTAGCAGCATTCTAGCATGATGCACAACAGCATGTTGTGGGTATAGGAATTACAAACTAAGCAAGAACAGTGGTGCTTGAATGTTTGCGAACGCTTTTGAATTTTTTACATTTCTGTATAAAAATGACCGAAAAAAACATCAGATTTTCACACAAGTCCTAAAAGTAGATAACGAGAACCTAATTAAACAAATAAGAGAAATATTTTACTTGGTCATTTATTTATTGAGGAACATTATCCAATATTACATAATTGTGAGTAGCAAAAGTATGTATACAGTGAGGGAAAAAAGTATTTGATCCCCTGCTGATTTTGTACGTTTGCCCACTGACAAAGAAATGATCAGTCTATAATTTTAATGGAAGGTTTATTTGAACAATGAGAGACAGAATAACAACAAAGAAATCCAGAAAAACGCATGTCAAAAATGTTATAAATTGATTTGAATTTTAATGAGGGAAATAAGTATTTGACCCCCTCTCAATCAGAAAGATTTCTGGCTCCCAGGTGTCTTTTATACAGGTAACGAGCTGAGATTAGAAGCACAGTCTTAAAGGGAGTACTCCTAATCTCAGCTTGTTACCTGTATAAAAGACACCTGTCCACAGAAGCAATCAATCAATCAGATTCCAAACTCTCCACCATGACCAAGACCAAAGAGCTCTCCAAGGATGTCAGAGACAAGATTGTAGACCTACACAAGTCTGGAATGGGCTACAAGACCATCGCCAAGCAGCTTGGTGAGAAGGTGACAACAGTTGGTGCGATTATTTGCAAATGGAAGAAACACAAAAGAACTGTCCTTGGCCTGGGGCTCCATGCAAGATCTCACCTTGTGGAGTTGCTATGATCATGAGAACAGTGAGGAATCAGCCCAGAACTACACGGGAGGATCTCGTCAATGATCTCAGGGCAGCTGGGACCATAGTCACCAAGAAAACAATTGGTAACACACTACGCCGTGAAGGACTGAAATCCTGCAGTGCCTGCAAGGTCCCCCTGCTCAAGAAAGCACATATACATGCTCGTCTGAAGTTTGCCAATGAACAGCTGAATGATTCAGAGGACAACTGGGTGAAAGTTGTGGTCAGATGAGACCAAAATGGAGCTATTTGGCATCAACTCAACTCGTCGTGTTTGGAGGAGGAGGAGGAATGCTGCCTATGACCCCAAGAACACCATCCCCACCATCAAACATGGAGGTGGAAACATTATGCTTTGGGGGTGTTTTTCTGCTAAGGGTACAGGACAACTTCACTGCATCAAAGGGACGATGGAAGGGGCCATGTAACGTCAAATCTTGGGCGAGAACCTCCTTCCCTCAGCCAGGGCATTGAAAATGGGTCGTGGATGTGTATTCCAGCATGACAATGACCCAAAACACACGGCCAAGGCAACAAAGGAGTGGGTCAAGAAGAAGTACGTTAAGGTCCTGGAGTGGCCTAGCCAGTCTCCAGACCTTAATCCCATAGAAAATCTGTGGAGGGAGCTGAAGGTTCGAGTTGCCAAACGTCAGCCTCGAAACATTAATGACTTGGAGAAGATCTGCAAAGAGGAGTGGGACAAAATCCCTCCTGAGATGTGTGCAAACCTGGTGGCCAACTACAAGAAACGTCTGACCTCTGTGATTGCCAACAAGGGTTTTGCCACAAAGTACTAAGTCATGTTTTGCAGAGGGGGTCAAATACTTATTTCCCTCATTAAAATACAAATCAATTTATAACATTTTTGCGTTTTTCTGGATGTTTTTTGCTGTTATTCTGTCTCTCACTGTTTAAATAAACCTACCATTAAAATTATAGACTGATCATTTCTTTGTCGGTGGGCAAACGTACAAAATCAGCAGGGGATCAAATACTTTTTTTCCCTCACTGTACCTTTGCTTTCAGTATCTGGTGTGACCCCCTTGTGCAGCAATAACTGCAACTAAACATTTCCAGTAACTGTTCATCAGTCCTGCACATCGGCTTGGAGGTATTTTAGCCCGTTCGTCAGTACAGAGCAGCGTCAACTCTGGGGTGTTGGTGTGTATCCTCACATGAACTGCGTGCTTCAGGTTCTATTGGATTAAGGTCAGGACTTTGACTTGGCCATTCCAAAACATTAACTTTATTCTTCTTTAACCGTTCTTTGGTAGAATGACTTGTGTGCTTACGGTTATGAATGTACACCACTGTATGTAAGGAATAAGGGTGGCGTGGACAGCTGGACAACTGATGTTTGACAACTTCCACTGTGCCCATCATCCGAACCTTTTTTCTTTCTCCCCCTAACATACACTAGCTGAGTGATTGCATCTTGGATCACTGTTCGCCTTGCTCAATAAACAAACAGGGCGGACAAATCATAAATTTATTAGCTAGTAAAATCTCCAGTGTGAAAGCAGGAAAGTTTTTGAGTTTTACGCTGAAGTTTATTTTACTCCGTTTTTTCAGTGTCTCCACATACCTGCATGATCCTGATTCATCTGTGCATGCTAATTAATCCACCCTGTAAAACTTATGCAGCCATAATACGCCTCAGCTAATATGAGTAGTACAGCAGTGAGGTGTGTCACACCACCGTGAAGTGCATTCAGGAGGGAAAAAAACATCATAATATAACATAAAATGGGGACGTGAACTTCTGGGGAAATACAAAAGAAAACCCATGAGACTCTAAACAAGCCGAGTTGAATACAAAGCCCCTCCATTCTTCACAGCCTCACCAGCTCATATTTATTTTACAGGACGCACACTTCCCATACTTCTCATTCGCAGCTCCATAATTCAAGGGCTCCATTTCAGTCCAGAAGACTGGATGCATCTGGGAGGCATTTTCCCACTTCACTCTCACTTCCAAGACCTAAAATGTCCCAAAGCCAACTCCTTAGGGTCTCATCCAAAATAGATGAAAACAGCTTGTTTTGATGTTACTGATAGAATCACCTACCAATTACATATATGCTGGAAAATACTACACCTCATTTAAAAGTGCCAAGCATTTTCCCCCCACAGTTTTCTACATCATGCATTTAACACATTTAAGTATACAGTATTGGTAATATTGGCACCCTGGGTAAAATTGTTTATTGTTTAACCTTTTGATCTTTTGTTTTTAAAAAAATATATATATTATAAAAATATCACAAAAATGTCCTCCTGGATATCAAACAATTGCAAAAACAACACAGGTTTATCCCGCCAAAATGATCTTTGTTAAATACACTTTCCTGTTCATAGTCACCCAGGTGTACTAAAAAATATCAATGGGAATATACTTCAAAGATATTTCTCTTATATAAATTCATAGTAGTTATAATAATATAATTGTTGCACACCAATATTTAACAAAGGACATTTTTGGGGGGGATAAACCTGTGTGACAGCAGAGTATTTATTTTCAAAGAAAAAAAACAAAGAATTTTTTTCACAGCCTTCTTTGCTTATATGTACCAAGGGCGCCAATATTAGTGGCGGGCACTGTACAGGACATTGTATATCCACTGGTACTCATTCTCCAACACAAGCTTCTCACATACGCTGTTTTTCGAATCACATTACAGCCAGATGCAATTACACAAATGACGTCGTTGCATTCTCAGGAACACGAAATAACCATCAGTGCAGAAAACGTTGGCTGTGAGTCAGACAGCTTACATTTCTAAAGCGATTTCTCGGGAAGCCTTGTGTATTGAACAGCGTTCTTTGCTTAGACAGATATAAGTGAAGGTAAGATACTGTAACATATGCTGTTATGCTGCCTAATGATTGCGAAGGCTGTTATTTAGGGAACGCAGTACTACGTTTGGAAATCATACTAGTCTCAGCATGTGTTTATAATGAAGACTCTATTCTACACTACAGTGTGGTGTGAGTACGGATGCTTGGCCACTGTAAGCAGACCTGACAGCCCAATGCTCTATTATTACCTTCCCAAAGCATCGCATCCTCAGCAACAATACTGTTCCACAGTTGGAAAATAATAATAATGATAATAATTAAAATAACAACAACTACAGCCATGCCATTGAAAATCCAATCAAGCTCTGGCCGTGTATCCTCAAGCAACTGAAAGCATCTGTAATAGTGTGCTAAATTTGTATGAAGGATCCTAGCTCTATTAAATGCTCAGTGAGGAGTTTAAACATTAATGAAGGGGGTTGATTTGATTTCCCTCAGATGCTCTTCAGACTCGGCTCGCTTCGTTACAGGGCATGGTTTGAGGCTCATCGTTGGAGCTTATCAAGGTTACTTGGCTTAAATTACTCATGTCAGATTACAAGAGGCATGTGACATCTAGCGCTATATTTAAAGAGACAGATAATTGGTATCTACGAGAAAAGAAGGGCTGTGTAAGTAACAGAAGCGCATATGGTCATTTAGTAATCGATTTAAATTAACAAGCCTGTAACGTTTGATCTGCTCTGCGTCTTATCGTCGCCGACTCTGCCACAGATGCACAGGAATGTACAGGAGAATGGGGCTGGGAGAGAGGAAGAAATGACGTCAAGTACATGTTTTTGACAGTATTAAAGATGTTAAAAGCTTTTTCATTCTTTAATTCAAATTGTTGTGGTGTAAGGGGAGTGAAACACTTCAGGACATGTTGTTATTGGGGAAATAACTCAACTTCATGGTGGTAGGAGTTACTCCATTTTTGGTTGGGACGCATCACAACACCCCGTGGATTGCTCTCCTATAACTGCACACCCTGTTATGTTTGACTCATTGGCATACTATATACCCACACACAATCATAAATGACATCATCAGCATTCAAGAAAACTTTCTATTCTATTTCTACTATCTCGGGTCAATCCAAGGCCATATGCTAGTAACATACAGCCCCCTCTGAAAGTATTGACACCTCAAAGCCAATTCTGTTGTTTTCGCTTTACTCTGAATACATTTGGGTCTGACGTCAAAAGATGGATATGAAATGATAGATCGGAATTTCAGCTTTTGTTTCCTGATATTTAAATCTAGATGTGAGAAACAATTTAAAACAGGGCACCTTTGGTGGCAGACCACCCAATTTTAAAAGGTGAGCAAAAGTATTGGAACAGATTAACAGTCTAAAGTAAATAACACTTAACATTTGGTAGCATATCCCTTGCATCAACTGCCCAACTGACATCACTAAACTGTTGCCTTGTTCATTTTCGTTGTTTTTCCAGGCATGGACTGTAGCTTCTTTCGGTTGTTTTGTGTTTTTTGGGGAAAGGGGTTCTAGCTTCAGCGTCCTCTTCAGGAGGTGAAATGCATGCTCAAGTGGGTTACGGTGTGGTGATTGATCTGGCCAGTCTAAAGCTGGTCACATTGGCAGTGTGTTTTGGGTCACTGTCTTGCTGTATGATGAAGTTTCTCCCAATTAGGTTAAATGCATTTCTCTGTAAAGATAGATTGTTTCTGTGCCTTCTGAATTTATTCTGCTGCAACCATCATGACTGACATAATCAATAAAGATTAGTGAGTCTGTTCCAGAAGCAGACATGCAAGCCCAAGCCATGACACTACCTCCACCATGTTTAACAGATGAGCTTCTATGTTTTGGCCCATGGGCAGACCCTTTCTTTCTCCACACTTTCGCCTTTCTATCACATTGGCAGAGGTTTATCTTGGTTCCAGAACTTTTAAGGCTCATCTCTTTATTTCATAGTGAATCCCAATCTGAATCTTACTGCTGATGAGTGGTTTGCATCTTGTGGTATGACCTTTATATTTCTGCACTTGAAATCTTCTTCAAATGGTGGACTGTGATACCTTCACCACTGCCCTGAGGAGGTTGTTGGTGATGTTACTAATTGTTGTTTTTCGAGTTTTTCTTCACAATGTTTCTGTCATAAAATGCTGTTGTTTTCCTTGGCTAACCTGTTCTACGTCTGGTTGCTAGCAAACTAGCAGTCTCTTTCATTTTCAGGACCATCATCTCATAATCATCTTTTGATCGCAAACTCAAATGTCTTGAATGTATAGCGAAAAAGATAGAAATCACCTTGCTGCTCCAATGCCTTCAGAGGGGACTTTACATCAGTGTTAAATAACCAGGTTTAATAAACAAACTATGATCAATCATTTAATCAAGTATAACTAACTCCACCACCATCAGCAAACTTCAAATTATTTTTAATCTTGGAAGAAAAAACGCTCTACAAAAGAAGTCGCTGAAGACAAAACTTTGCATATCCGAGTTCATGCAAGCAATCCCTTAAACCGCTTAGACAATATGAAAGTAAACACATAAGCAGTAGGGAAAAATAGAAGCTTTTCGAGCATGGCGTATGTGTCAGGGCCATAATTTTTCAGATCTCGAGGACGCTACAGAGCAGATAATCAGTAATGGCAGCAGGTGAGGAAAGCAGAGGTGAGCATCATTGACCTCTGACTGCCTCCTCATTACACTGTGAAACTGCTCATCTCATACTGGCAAACATCCCGCACTGGCGCGTACACATACTGACACCCCCAAATCATCTCCACTCCACTCTGGTTCAATCATTCTAAGACCACCTATGCATGCAAAAAAAAATTCTAATACTTTATTAAAGTCGTTCATTATTAAAAAAAGGATTATGAACTAACAGCCCTTTTATATTAAGCCTAACATTAACCTGCAGCTTGTTCCTCCACAGTCTGCGACAGGACATCGACACCTACACCACTACATTCACTCGCTACGTAAGGAATAACACACAAAAAAAAGAGCGTGCCGTTATAGAAAATGTTTATTCCTCTTATACCACAGCAATTAGAAGGTGGTTACAGTGATGATGCAGCGAACTCTGTAGTGAGGTTTCTGGGTCTGAATACTGATGAAACCCCACACCCGATTCAGTATCTTGGAAATGGAAGCAAAATTTGGATGGATATTTACGGTGTATATTTTTTTAGGTGGGAGAGAAATGGGGGGTGAGCGAGGCAGCTCCTGCTAATCAGCAATGATTTTTAGAGTAGATTATTGCGACATAGCAAATGGCCTGCCCAAGCAACAGAAATGACTCAACGGATTTAAAAATAAATAAAGAAATTTGAGTCAAACATGAAGGTGTAAATATTATGATTTAGGGGTGTTTTTCTACTAAGGGGACAGGACAACTTCACTGATCAAAGGGACTTGGGTGAGAACCTCCTTCCCTCAGCCAGGGCATTGAAAATGGATCGTGGACGGGTATTCCAGCATGACAATGACCCAAAACACACAGCCAAGGCAACAAAGGAGTGGCTCAAGAAGAAGCACATTAAGGTCCTGGAGTGGCCTAGCCAGTCTCCAGACCTTAATCCCATAGAAAATCTGTGGAGGGAGCTGAAGGTTCGAGTTGCCAAACGTCAGCCTCGAAACCTTAATGACTTGGAGAAGATCTGCAAAGAGGAGTGGGACAAAATCCCTCCTGAGATGTGTGCAAACCTGGTGGCCAACTACAAGAAACATCTGACCTCTGTGATTGCCAACAAGAGTTTTGCCACCAAGTACTAAGTCATGTTTTGCAGAGGGGGTCAAATACTTATTTCCTTCATTAAAATGCAAATCAGTTTATAACATTTTTGACATGCGTTTTTCTGGATTTTTTTTTTGTTGTTATTCTGTCTCTCACTGTTCAAATAAATCTACCATTAAAATTATAGACTGATCATTTCTTTATCCGTGGGCAAACGTACAAAATCAGCAGGGGATCAAATACTTTTTCCCCCTCACTGTATCATTATCTGTACATGGTAGAAATTCACATAGTCCTGACAGTTAGCGATTTGCACAGTGTTGGAAGGACAACAATGTGAAACGGTCCCCCCCCGAACTACAGCAAAAAAAATTATCGGCCAACTAATCGAAGGATTAATCGACAGATGCATCGATTATATATTTACAAAATCGTTAGTTGCAGCCATAACAGGTATATTTTATTGTTTGTATCACTCCGCTGTCTGTATTCACTACCTAAAATTATTCTTCTAGCAATAGTTCCTTGGGCTAAAACGGTTACTATACTTGCTTTTCAGTCATTCTGTGCATTGTCATGGCAACGCACAATGCTCCATCCAGCTGTCGCTTCTGTGGGAAATATTTACATTGCACAATAATGAACAAAATATTTGCTTACATTGCATCTGAAATGCAAGTTACCCGATATTATTTCTTCTTTATAGAAGTGTTTTATAAAAGCAATCATGCTCTGCTGTAGTGAATATCGGCATAGCAGTGAGTACCTGTGGCCTCGTGCCTACAGCCGAATCATAGCCATGCTGATATTCACTACAACAGTACTCCTGGCTAGTGTGATATTGCTTAAGCATACTTCCAGTGCTTTAATGGTCTACATGAACATGTAAGCAGTAGAAAGTTTGAGCATTTATCATAGAGACAGTTCTGTCCACCATGTTTTTCTTAAGGCAATTCTCAAGCATGATATATTGCTTTCACTGAGAAAGATAAATCCAGTGCTACCTTCAAAATTTCAACAATGTGAGGTAGCCTTAAAAGACAAAAATTTTCCCCGAGTGGAATACCTCAGTATATGCTGCATAATGAATTATCAGGACATGTCTACCTTCTTCAAACGCTTTAACAGAGACTATATGTTGGCATGGACACAGCCTCCATAGCTCCTACCTCTTTCATTACTTATTTCATGGCAAAAGACCAAATTTCACTGGAATCATGTCGAGCAAGAAAGCAGAGCACCGGCTAGTACGCCCATTTTAGATCACGTTAACAAGACTGTAGCTCATGATCAGATAAATCGGAAATGTACATAATCAAATCAAGTTCTTCCTGAAAAAAACATCATGGATTATAACATCGGGGGGATATAAGAGAGAAATAATTGCCCTGCCGACTCAAATTCATTACATGTCTTCATCTTCCATATCATGTTACTTATGTCTGAATTCTGAGATCTACAACGCCCTCCACTAATATTGGCACCCTTGGTAAATATGAGCAATGAAGGCTGTGAAAATTACGTTTAACCTTTAATTACAAAAATAGTATCATGCTCTCATGGATATCAAACAATTGCAAAAAATATCTTTGTTGGCACCCTTTAAGTCAATACTTTGTGCTAGCTCCCTTTGCCAAGATAACAGCTCTGAGTCTTCTCCTATAATGCCTGATGAGGTTGGAGAGTACATGGAAAGGGATCAGAGACCGTTCCTCCATACAGAATCTCTCCAGATCCTTCACATTTTGAGATGCACACTGGTGGGCTCTCCTCTTCAGTTCACTCAGTTCGGTTTTCTATGAGGTTCAGGTCAGGGGACTGGGATGGTCATGACATGACCCTGATTTCGTGGTCAGTAAACCATGTTTGTGTTGATTTTGATGTATGTTTTGGATCATTGTCCTGCTAGAAGATCCAACCACGGTCCATTTGAAGCTTTCTGGCAGAGGCAGTCAGGTTTTAATTTAATACCTGTTGATATTTGATGGAGTCGATGATGTTATATGTCCTAGCAAAATGTCCAGGTCCTCTGGTTAAAAAAAAAAAAAAAAAACAGCCCCTAAACATTAAAGAACCGCCACCATATTCAACCATGGGCATGAGGTCCTTTTCCATATGGCTACCTCTCGGAGTGCTCTAAAACCACCTCTGGTGTTTATTGAGATAACGCTGTTTTGGTTTCATCTGACCATAAAACCTGATCCCATTTGAAGTTCCAGTAGTGTCTGGCAAACTGAAGACGCTCGAGTTTGTCTTTGGATGAGAGTAGAGGCTTTTTTCTTGAAACCCTTCCAAACAACTTTTGGTGATGTAGGTGACTTCAGATTATACTTTTGGAGACTTTCTGACCTCAAGACACAACTAACTTCTGCAATTCTCCAGCTGTGATCCTTGGAGATTTTTTGGCCACTCAAACCATCCTCTTCACAGTGCGTTGAGACGATATAGACACACGTCCAATTCCATGTCGATTCATAACATTTCCAGTTGACTGGAACTTCTTATTTTTTGCCCTGATGGTGGAAATGGGCATTTTCAATGCTTGTGCTATTTTCTTATAGACAACCTTTTGCCGCACATCACTGCTTTATTCCTCGGTCTTACCCATTGTTATGAATGACTAAAGGAATTTGGCCTGTGTGTTACCTCATATTTATACCCCTGTGAAACAGGAAGTCATGGTTGAACAATTTCCTCTTTCTAGTCACCCAGGTTAAAATTAATATCAATGGGAGTATACTTCAAATATATTTTTCCTCATATGAATTCATAGCGGTGCCAAAAATTGTTGCACACCTATATTTAACAAAGATATTTTTTTGATAAGTCTGATGTGTTTGATATCCATGAGAGCAAAGTATTTCTGTGAATTTTGCTCAACAATGAATCAAAAGGTTAAACAATAAAGATCATTTTTCACAGCATTTCTTTGCTCATATTTACCAAGGCTGACAATATTAGTGGAGGGCACTGCACATGCGCTTACGTTTCCTTGTTTATCATTTTATAATGTTTGCTTTTAGTCTGCCCTTGCCCGTAAGCTCTGGCGCAGGACATAAAGCCGCTTTTCATTTCACAATTCTGTAACACAAACAGCTTTTACTGTTTAGTTCAAGGAAAAAGCACACTTAGGGCGAGCGGCAGAAAGTCAATCGAATATAATAATATCACAATAAAAATATTACTTTAGCCCCCATTGCTGGCTTGCCAATATATTTTCCTGAAATGAATCAAATACAGGGTACTTTTGTAAAGACTTTTGAGAATAATTCCAAGTCAGCATGTGCGCACTAACATGCACGACATGAACTGCATGCCCACGACTTTAAAATTATAGAGATTTTCACTTCCTCGACATGGATGAAAGCTTCGATTTTGCCAGAACATCATCCTGCCAGGTTGGGCTTTGATGTCTGTGTCATTGATTTCTGTTCACAGACAAAGGGATCTAACTGAAGGCTCTTACTCCTCATTTAGCCCTAATCCCAGATGTTCAGTAGAGATGCAGGGTATTCTAAAATGTCCTTTAAGCTACAACGCGAGGTCTACGCTCGTCAAAGCAGTCTATACAATTTAACATGGTGAAATCCACATTAAATCTGTTTAATATACTACAGTGTTCAGCTTAGATATATCACTTATGCATAACGCATTATGCATTATGTTAAAGGTTTAGATCACAATATGCCATTTCATGCACACTCTATGTGCTGTATCTCACTGTAACCAGTGTTTTGCTGCCTGAACCTGGCCTTCTGTATTACATTTATAGACACAGTCACGTCTACTCATACACATCATATTGTTTTATGTACAAAAAATCTCACTATTTATGATGATCTAATAATAATAATAATCACATTTTAACATTATGATACATTCCTAAAAAGCATGGACATGTTCATGAACTTAATTTTACACACAGCACTGATGCATTCTCAAATCTGATTCATCAGAAGGTGTTGAGTAATTTTCACAGCAGCTCTGGCAATAGTGTTCATTCTTATTAAATTAGATAAGAGCCACCTCAAATAACCAGATTTTTTTTAAAGGTTCATGACTGACCACATCAGATTTGCTTCATACTTTCTGGAAATAATGTCACAATTCACAATAAACCGTGTACAAAATTTCAGGCTTGTATCTACATTAGTTTCTGAGATATAGAGCCTTTAATAAGAGGGTCTGGTCCTAATTTCACTGTACAAATGAGTGCAGACAATGTTCAAATTTCCATAAGTAATACATCTTAGACTATTTATGCTCGATGCATGAAATTCTCAGGGTTTGTTGTCTAGTATAAGATGTCTTTAACTTCTAAAACATAGGGGCCACAGTTGCATATTTGCCAATTAATGGCCTGTTCAAAATTTTAAATAATATTACTACTGTTGTTAATAATAATAATAATAATAATAATAATAACTAAATAAATAAATAATAAATCAGGTCTTCAGATTTTCATATCAATTATTCATGTATTAGTTCCTTTTTAGAGTAACTGGGTGTAGGTCTGAAAGAACTCACAAGAAAGAACTCTATAACAAGGCCTACCATGAAAAGCATTATACCACATGAAAGAGCACAAAATATGAAGTTGGTACCAAACTATATTTATTAAGGTATCAAATATTTTACTACAATATATTACTCTGCTAATTAACTATTTTATAAAAGCAGACCAAGACAGCATGATTTGGAGTTCCTCGGTCTTTCTCACTGCTGAATACTCCTGATTTACATGTAACAATAATATTAACATTTATTTCTCCACTGGAGAAATGCTCAAGTTTAGTGAAGATTGACAATTTGCATTACGTTAAAAAATTTAATAAAATTTAAATCTCAAAAGGAAGGTTTATTCATAATCAGCTGGACAAGTAACAAATGTATGTAGGCTCAGTTAGTCAAGTCATATGAAATTGCTACTTAATTTCAGTTCTGAAAATCAATATTAAAATCAATATACACCAATAATTGCTGAAAAGGCTACACATATCCATTACGTATATCATTACATATCCAACTGATTGTAAATAAGCTTACCTTAAGCTGACCCATTATCATTTCTATAGTAACAACAGACACTTCTATGATGAATGCTCCATATGAACATGTATTAATTGTTTATATGGTGAAGTTATCTGTAAGGAGATATTTAGCATTTATGGAAGTGTGTAACAGTCAGAGGTAAAGTAACATGTCAAGCTGCATTTTATTTTCTCAACTTCAAAAGAGAAAAGCAAAGTTGCCAAGGGAATGACTGCTTTTAGCTGCTATGTAAGGAAATAGCTTGTTTTGTGGATGATACCACATTTAATGTAACTATAAATGGATAAAAAGTATGACATTCTTAAATTAATTTTTTTTTATTAAAAACCATCGGAAGATGCTGGACAAGAAAAATAATTAAATTAGTGAATAAATTTCTTCATGCTAACAATAACTCACCACACCACCATGTCGTGATTAATTACTCGTAATTACTCCCTTTGCTTATTTTTCTTATACAGCGCTCTGAAAAAGTATTCGGCCTTCAAGATTTCTTGTTTTTGTGTACATCTCATACTAAATAGTTTTAGATCTTCAAACAAAATTCAACATAAAACAAACGCAATCTGACTTAACACAATACAGTTTTTATTCATTTTCTTTTTTTTACTTAAGCAAAAAAAGTTATCCAACACCTATCACCCATGTGAAAAAATAACTGCAACCAAGCGCTTCCAATAATTGGAGATCAGACTTTCACTTACTTCTAGGACTTGGATCATTGTCTTGCTGCATAATCCAGATGTGATTGAGTTTCAACTCAGACTGAAGACCGGACATTCTCCTTTAGGATTTTCTGGTAAAATTCAGACGAGTCTTAATGTTCTTCTGGGTTAGCAGTGGTTTTCTCCTCACCACTCTTCCATGGATGCCATTTTTGCCTAGTGTCTTTCTGATAGCGGAGTCATGAACAGTGACCTTTATTGATGCAAGAGAGGCCTGTAGGTCCTTTGATGTTGTCCTTGGCTCTTTTGTGAATTCCTGGATGAGTCGTCACTGTGTTCTTGGAGGAATTTTGGAAGGTCAACCACTTCTGGGAAGGTTCCCTACTGTGCGGAGTTTTTTCCTTTTGGAGATAACGGCTCTCCAAAAAGAGCTTTGTAACTCTTCCCAGACTGATGTATTCAATCACCTTCTTCTCATCATTTCTGGAATTTCTTTCAACTTTGTCATAGTGTGTTACTGTGTAAGATCTTTTAACCAACTTCATGCCGTTGAAAAAGTTATATTTAAGTGTTGATGTGATGGAACAGGGTTTGCAGTAATCAGGTCTGGTTGTGTCTAGTCCAGCTAAACCCCATTATCAATGCAGTTTCATAGATTTGGGGACTAAATAACTATGGGGTCAAATACATTATCACACAGGCCCAGTTGGTATTAGATAACTTTTTTGCTTCATGTGAAATTGGTTTTGTTTTAATTTCTGAAACAATTTAGTATGAGATATTCAGAAAAACAGAAGAAATCATCACTTTACTTTAGTATACTGTGGTTTTCATACAAATCTCTTGAAACAGAGAAAAAAAGAAAAAAGTTAACATGTCAAGTTTTCTCATTAAGTCAGTGTACTAATTTGCTTCTGTAATTACTTCTATACATTCCCCTCTGAAACTACTGAACTGAAATTCATTTGTTTTTTGCTGTAGACTGAAGACATCTGGTTTTGAAATCAAAAGATGAATACGAAAATAAAGTTTGTATTTCCTGGTATTTAATATGTAGATGTGTTAAACGACATAGAACATACCAAATGCGCTATCAGACTACCCACTTTGTAAAAAAGCAAACCATTTTGAAGCTGAGAAAACAGGGAAAATCAGAAGCATTGCACACAAATTGGACATAACAAATAGAACAATTTGGAATGCCCTGAAAAAGAAAGAACGCACTGGTGTCATAAGCAACAGACACCGAATGGGTCGGCCAAAGAAAACAACAACAGCTGAGGACAGAAACATTCTGAGAGCTGTGAATACAAACCCAAAAACAACAGTTAGTGACATGAACACCCTCTACAGGGCAGGGGTGAAGGTGTCACAATCTGCCATTCAATGAAGACTTCCAGAGCAGGAATATAGAGGCCATAGAGCAAACCACTCATCAGCAGTAAGAATCAGAATGCTGATTGGAATTCGCAAAGAAATACAGAGATGGGCCTCAAAAGTTCTGGAACCAAGATTAAAAGTAATTGTACCCTTGGCCTCAGAAGCTAGTATTGCCCCCTTTAACAGAAATAACTTCTTGTAGACGTTTTGCATAATAGTCCACTGGTCTCAGACATTGGCTTTCCGGGTTTTTGACCACTCATCCATGCAATATTCTTTCAGTTGCAAAACAGGATTCAAATCCGGGCTTTGACTCGGCCATTCCATAACCCTCCATTTCTTCTTTTTGAGCCATTCCTTGGTGGATTTGTCAGTGTGCTGACGATCATTATCCTGTTGAAAGGTCCACTTTCGGTTCAACATCAACTTTCAGACAGATGACCTCACATTATCTTTAAGTAGGCTTTTTCCTATGCAGGTCAAATTTGTGCAATTTCTTTCAGATTACAGAAGCATGCACTTTGACACCAACAGTTGCAAGACAAACTAGCAGATCCTGTGGTGAAATTTTGGGGTTCTTGGAGGCTTTTTTTTTTTTTTGCATCATGATCTGCTCTTGGGCTGAATTTGCTGGAAGGGACAGTCCTGGTGAAATTGGCAATAGTTTGAAATCTGCGCCGTTTGTAGATGATTTTTCTTACAGTGGAACGATGTATTTCAAATAATCTGGAGATCTTTTTAAATCCCTTTCCAGACTCATAGGCATCCACAACCTTTTATTCTAAATGCCTTACAGAACTCTTTAGATCTTGGCACGATGACACCACACACCTCAATAACAAAGGGAACACCAGTCACTAGATATGAGAGGGGTATAAATAACACCAATTCCACCTGCACTCCCTAAGCACGTTCTAATCACTGGAACCCAATCGTCAACTCCTGATTCTAATTTCATGGATTTGAAAGTGTGATAAATGTAGGGGTGTACTTACTTTTTCCATGTGACTGATCTGCTTTTTTTTTTTTTAAATTGTGAAACTTACTACATAATATCAATTTTGTGTGTCATTTGATAGAGTGCATCACCTTTATTAATAGGCAATGTTTCAAAGAGGATCAAATGTTTGCAAATATGTCAAAAAACCCAACAATTTTCATTGGGGTGTATTTCACCCCCCCCCCACCCACACACACACACACATGACCATAGATATAAATACCAGGAAATAAACGCTGAAATCCAATAGCTTGAGAGGGGACTGTAATTCACTGTATTGCATGTTTTTAGACTGTATCTTTAAGAAATAAGAAATCAGACTCCAGACTCCATTTTTATATAAGGAAGTACACACCATTACATAAGAAACACAAACTATTTTCACATACCTATGTGTGTTCTTGGTAAGTAGTTGCACTTCAGAGTTTTGAAAGCAGCAAAAGAAACTAGCAGAAATTGTTTCTAGCATAAAGAAAACAGGTAAGTAGCTGGATTATGCTGAAATAATCTTTTTTAGCGGTCGCCCTAAACGTCTATACCTAGTGCCTTTTGATAATGAGCCTGTATCCACCAAAACACTGTCAAGCATGTGTGTGAACTACAAAGCTCATTTAAAGTGCTAACTGTGCTGATTCTGCACCGACCCAATGCTTTGCTACACTACTGCGCTCAAAACCAGCTGGAAGTGATGAAGTAAATAATAAATGTGCTAAAATCGCTTACTTATTTTTGCTGCCATTCTTTAGCATTTAGCCTTTAAAATAGGTGCAAAAAACACCCTAATAATGTTTCCTTTGTTGTCGTTTTTCAGTGTCAATGTCAATTTAAGCATTATGTGATTTGAAACTTTTCGTTTGGGAAAAAATATTTAAAAAATTGTATAATATAAAATAAAATAAGTATACATTAACAATATATTTAAACTGTAGTGAAGGATATACATGTGTTTATTGTATACCTTTGTAACTGCTTAGTGCTTAATGCTAACGTGACAGATTTCTGGTCATTTTTTTTTCCATTTCAAACAATGGCAGCAGAGGCTTTTAAAGTGCCCCATGAAATAAACACTTGAAACAGGGTTAACCCCAACCCCTGTCTAAACTAAAATACGACAGTAGCTTTGTACGTTAAATATGTAGAACAACGAAGAGTGCCTTTTTTCCGCCGTTTCACAATCTCACTTCGCCGCCTTCACCCACCCCTGTTGACGTGAATGAGGACGACGTTGTGACGTTCTAGACGACGAGATGCCATGTGTGTTCAGAGTTATACCATGCACGTTTGAGCGGAGGTCGAGCGTCAGCAGCACAGATGGTGACGGAGAACCACAGTGCCATCAGTACGTGTTTAACATATCTGAATGGTATGCTAATAATTTATCTGAATTATTAAGCTACTTGATAAAATGATCGAACGTTCTCTTACTGATGGAGAAACCCTGATGCGGTGACGTAAACAAGGAATCCTGTTCTCAATCAGTCTGAGGAAGCAAGATGCTGAACAGCCTCGTGCTGGTATAAACACTCCTCTGAAAATTGTCAGTCACATAACTGCAAATTCCACCATTTTCGAGATGAATCCACTCCAACCATTTATCCATCCATTTTCCATACTGTTTATCCTACACAGGGTCACGGGGAGCCTGGAGCCTATCCCAGTGAACTCGGGGGACACCCTGGAAGGAGGGGCCAACCCATCACAGGGCATAATCGTACACATTCACACACTGCGGACAATTTGGGAATGTCAATCAGCCAACAACGGATGCCTTTGGACTGGGGGAAGAAACCGAAGTAGACGGAGTAAACCCCCCGAAGTATGGTGAGAACATTCAAACTGTCACCAGAGGTGAGAGGCAACCGTGCTATCCACTAACACTCCCCCTCCCCCCTTCTCGTTTTCTCGCACCTAAGGGATGGTTGGAAAAGGGAATAGTGTGAGAAGCAAGATGCAGCACAGTCAAAAACACAAAGACAACCCCTGTATACTGCTAATGAGCAGCCTCTGTAGAGCCAGACAATCCCCAGGGGCAGAACATTTACCTTCTAGAGAGCATTTAATTGGACAAACTCCATACTAGTACATGATGAATCATCAAAAAAATTAAAGTATAAATAATTTCCACAGAATTGATGGACTAAAAAATATTTTAGTCCCCACCCCCAACACTAAGTGACAGATACAAAAAACACCAATTTTGATTTCAGAGGAACTATAAAGTGTTCAATAGCATTAAAGTCTGAAATCCATCCCACATAGAAATGTGTGGTGGGAAATGTGCAAAACTTTCCATCTTTCCAAACAACGTGTATACCTGACCAAACCAAGTGATCGCAGACCCCCCTAAACTACACTGCCGGGTAAAAGTTAAAAAATAAATAAATAAAAACACTACAACAGAAGCACATGCGTCGAAGCGGAGAGTGACGTTAAAGCGTTATGCAACACTAAACTACATTTTCTGCGATTTTAACAGAGGTGTTCGTATCGCACATCATATAAGACAATCTTAGTATTCGTTCATTTTAATTGTAGGAGAAAACTGATTCATTTTCAGCTTTTTTCCACTATTTTCGTCTTCCTGGTTTAAAATCTCGTCCCGTCACACGTCACAGGCGGTGAAGTAACAATAGTACTATAGTACTTCGATGACGTGTCGCTGTCTCAATTATTCACAAGTCTGAGTGTTCTGATCCTATTAGAAGATGCCGTCTCTTAATTATTCATGACAGCACGTGGTGCTTTCCTACAGATGTAGTAAACGAGAGAGGTGTTCAAATGGGTCGGAGGTGTTCATTTCAGTAGTGTAAGCGTATCGAGTGTATTTATTCTTGAGAGATATGAAAACTGGAGAAAGGTGGACTTCGGACTTGAAAGCAGCTCATGAAAGCAGCTTGTGACTACACAACGATGCGGTATTCAGTCCCGAGGACTTTTACATCCCTTCAAATGAAGCACGCGTCTGATTTTTTTAACCATGACAGTTTGACCATTTTGAAAAGAGTCTGAGGTGGATGTGACAAACGTCCTGTCGCTCCTCCTGACCACTTCATAGTCAATCGGGAAAGCAGTATAAGCATTTCCTAAGCACTCAGTCCTTATTAAATGTGTAATGACAAGGTGAACGCAGTTTTTTGACTGGCCTTCAGTCCAATTCAGCCCACCTCAGCGCCTTGGCATTCAGGTTCGCTAAAACACATTTTTTTTACCTCTTAGTCATAACATTAAACACCCACACAAGCTGGAAAAATTTGGCTACAACCCACGGACATGTCTCGATGGTGTAAATACCGTCTTTAAACCACATCATGGAAGGATGTGAGAATAGCATCATAACTCCTGAACAGCAGGTAGGAGAAAAATATCAGGATGGCACTAAACGAAGCCATCCACAAAGAGCAAGCTTCTTATCATAGGGTCTCACTGTTCCCATAACAACAAGGGCTAGTTACTAATTGATCCTTCCATGGCCCAGCAATTTAATTTGCTGGAATATTATAGCAGTAATTCAGCAACGAGACGCTTCTTGGACGAGTGGCCAAATTTCTTCAATTCGTCAAACACACAAGTCTTGTCTTACTACTACTAAACATATATGACCTGGTTGAGAAAAAGAAACATTTTATTAGTTTCTCTATGGCACTCAAACACCCATCATCAAAACTCTACATTTTAAGTATAACAGAGATAGAAGACAATGAAGAAGCGATAGTAGAAATTAAGTAGACCAACCAAAAAAGGAAGAATCCAAACAAGAAAAGACAAAGAACACAAAAGATTATGAACCAAATAGCGACAATTCCGAATATAATCACATTCAGCAGCAGAGGAAAAGGTTGAAGAGCAAAAGAAGAAGAGTCAAATGGAAACATAGGAGTAGTTTTAGTAATAGAAGTGAAGGAAGAGTGATGGAGCTGAGATCATTACATGAGCAATGAATACAAAATGCCAGTCGATCGCAGGGTACCACGTGCACGCACATTCACTTACTCATTCACACCCAGGGGGTGTAAATTTTAGCAGAAAATTTCAATAGGAATACGTAAATGAAGAGACGATTCAAAAAAAATATATATATTTTTTTTTTAAATGAAGGAAGAGGTAGAAGAAGACGACAACAGCGAGAGAGAGGCAACAGGCTTAAGCCACACTCACCAGCTCCTTCAGCTTCTCTGAGATTAATGATCTGACCTACTCTATCTTCACAGTGCAAACAACATTAAATCTGAGGTCTATTTTCCTCACCACAACCATACAACTCAAGCAGAGGAAACGCCCGGGCACTCTGAAAGAGACAGCACCAAGTACACAACTCGACTTAAAAAAAGACAACATCGGAGAAATAAAATAAGGTGCGTTAAGCATTAAAATATTACTTGTCTCACCACTAACAACTGGCATCACACTACCTTGCAAATAATATATATACATATATATAAATATACATACTGTGGGGGAAATATTTATTGAATGCGTCAACTTTTTTTTTTCAGTAAATATATTTCCAATGCGATTATTCACATGAAATTTTCACCAGACATCAGTATTATCTCAAGAAATCTGGAAATATAAAGAATTCACAACGTTAAAGTCCATAAATAAAGTTGTGTAATAAAGTGGAATGAATGTTGGTTATTTAAAGACCATGTTAAAATTTTTGCTGTTCAGAGTTCACTGTTTTCAGTTTCAGACTGTTTTTCTACTCTCTCGTTGTATATTTTTATTGGTTTCGTGAAAAGTTACAAACTATATACCCCCCCTCCAAAAGAAAAACCCTCCCAAAAACTTGGCTTCTTGGCAGGAAAACACAGAATTCAAGGACCCGCCGACCTGAAGACTTTCCTGTCAGAAACTTAAAGATACAGCTCAATATTATGAACCACTGACACTGGAGACTCCTTCCATGTCCCCTCAAAGAGAACTCCACTAGATCAACATACAAGTCCCTGTGTAAGTTATTACTACAGAACAACATAACACAATTGCATTAACATTAACCTGAGACACGGCGTGTAGTCGGCACTACTCTAGACCGGCTTGTTTACCTTGATCCATTTGCACTTAGCATCATTTCTACCCGGAATATCAACCTGATCTGAGAGCAGCAGACTTTTCACTTGAGAAGGATCAATGCAATCCTGCTTTCAAATCTATTCAGCTTTCATTAAGCGGTCTTCTGAAGGGGACTGTTTGTTTCAGATGCATAACTGCGCCTATATATGCTTCCTAACCAGTCAGCTTCCTCTCGAACCTAATGGAAGATAGCGACGATATTGTCTTAGCAAAAATCTAGGTTCAATCTAGGTTTCGCAACGTGCTCGTGTTCTGTCTACAAACAGATTGTTTTCTCTCAAAGAGCCTTAGAAATAGGACACCTTCAGGAATCGAAGAACTCTTCATTATCCAAAGATCCCTTGAAAAGCCCCGCCCTCGGAGAGTGTTTGAAAACATTGTGCTTATTAAAAATTGCTATACATTTGTACAGACTATAAATTCAGTGCAGAACACACTTTAAAATAAATAAATAAATGAATCTATAAACCTTAGCTTCGTTGGTTGTCCCTCTAGGGGAGGCATTAACTGTTCTATGTTGAACCCTACAACAGAAGGTTCCAAGTAAAACCATTTCAGGAACTATCCTTGAAGAGGACTTTCTTTAAGCAGACCTGATGGCAGTTATAAGGTGAATTACAGGTTGTTGCTTTGTTATTATAAATAAAGTGCTCATACTAATACGCCATTGTTTCTATAGTAACTACGTTGTATGGCGGATGTATGGTTAAAAAAAACGTCACTGCTGACGTGGTGAAGTTTTCTGTGCAGAGATGTTTATTCATCATTTGTGAAAGGAGTCTCCAGTGTCAGTACTTTGTAAGAGTCAGTGGTAAAGCTTGTTTCTTGGATTTGTACATCACAAGAAAGTCTTCCGGACAGAAGGCTTTACAATTTCTCTGTAACATGACTAGTTGTGAGGGCAGGACTGTTTGTAGTTTTATAACGTAAGAAATAACTGACTTGATTCACAGGAATCGCGTAACATTGAACAAAAAAAAAAAAAGCATCCGATCTAATTGGGAGGAACTTCATCATGACCCGAACCAGACTGCCAACACAACAAAGACGTCATCGGGGACGGGGAGATCACGAGACCTTCACCCATTCCACCTCCTGAAGGGAGAAACCAACTGGTGAGTAAGTTATTATTACTGTATTTACTTTAAGACGTGTGTGTTCCTATACTTCTGCTCACCTAAACACTGGGTGGTCTACCATGTTCGAAGTTGTCCAACACATCTAGGTATATATATATATTTATATGAGGAAATGAAAGCTGAAATTCTGATCTATCGTCTCATATTCGTCTTTCGATCTCAAACCCAGACGTCTTCACCGTATAGCAAAAACAACAGCATCGGCCTCGCTGTTCCAATACTTTCAGAGTCGACTGTGACGATAAACAAATAAAAAGTATGACTGTTGTCGTTTTAATTGTAATCGTTGTGAATAATTGTTACAGTATATGAGGAATAAAATCACTTTGGGACATACTGTTTCAGGTAAATAATCAACTCTGGGGTGATAACATCACGCTCCATTGTGTTCTACTGCTCACTCGATCAATTCGAATATACATATATTTGATATTTTACGGTGCAACAATTACGCCCATCATCTTTCATTCGATGTGTATTCAAATCAAGACCGTCTGAAGGGAGTGCGAATGAGCCCGAGTTTGTCTCGGGCCAAAAAGCCGAGCTTCTTCCAGACGGATCGCGAAGGGATAGTCAAGAGCTCGCCGAATATATCAAAGCGTACTGTATAAATCTGATCATAATCAACGGTGCGGCATAAAAAGCTTCCCGAAACAGTACAACCCACCTGGCGAGTGCTCCGAAACCACCACTACCAGCGCTCAACGTGAAGAACAGATGACGTTAAAATAACGAATAAACACTGATGAAAACGATCGCAAAGTTGCAGCAGGTGCAGAATAACAAGTGTAACAAGTTTCTACGAGGTCGAAAAGAAATCAAAGAAAAGACGGAAATGTCGACGTCGTGAATTTTAAGGGTAAATTAACCCGGGGACAGAACTCCGCTACACGAGGATAAACTTACACTCGTCTGTAGAAGAGGACAAAGTCATGCATGGCTTGCCAGCTGGCCAAGTGAACACACTGCAGATGTGACAATAGAAGAGAACTGCAACTGTGCCGTGCCATTTCTTTCCTCCTTCCTTTCCTAAACGGAACCGTTCCCAACCTCCACCACGCTCCACGCCGAGTATTACAATCAGGACATCAAGTTGTGTTGCAGTTCGATGAGGACACCAGCACAGCTGGTGTTTTATGGTCTGGAATGAGCTCCATCAAGATGGAAGGCTACAGTGTAGCGTTAAATGAAACAGAACAAACAAACACAAACAAACAAAAGGTGGAGATATCATGCACTACAGGCATGCATTAAAAGTGCATGATATTTATGCATGCACATATATGTGTATATATTTTATTTATTTTATTTTTTTTTTTACCTTAATGGCAAATCCAGCCTGTTCCTCCTTCTTTAAGAATGCATTTCTTTGTTTAAGCACTTCAGCCCCTGACTAGCAGAGCAGCCTGGGGGTTTTGACTACTACTATTATTATTATTATTATTATTATTATTATTATTATTATTCCACAACAAAATAAGGGTTTCACCAAGAGTGCATGGGAGCAGTTTCTAGGAAAATGCGCACCATATCCAGGGAACACAATGCAATGTGTCTCCAGCTCCAGCTCCAGCTCGTCGCCGTTATTTCCTCCTGTCGGTTAATTCATTATTTGCAGCCCGGAGCGCGAGCGCGGAGCGGTGTCGCCAAAATGTAGAAAAATGCACCGCGTGCATGTTTGCACAAAAAACCATTTGGTCGGTATTCCGAGAATCGGCTCAATTCTGTGCACGTTGTGCGGCCATATGCCCCCACCATAAATATATAAAAAAAAATAAGCGTCTTCGGGTGTGTGTGTGTGTGTGTGTGTGTGTGTGGATAGATGTAGCAAGCGGGAATAACCAAAAAAAAAAAAAAAAAAAAAAATAGCACTGACACACACACTCACACTCACGCTGAGGTTTCTGCTTCAGCATCCTTAGTACGGAGAGTCAGAAGGTTCAAGCGGCAATTCACGGATTGGCCGCACGGTGGAGGACGAGAGGAAGTGGTACCTGGCGCACTGACTTGCATCATTTCTGAATATCTGACTGTAGTTTGTCTGCACCCTTTTTCAGTTTATTGAAATCATTTCACTGCAAAAAAAACCCCTCTTGTGTTAAACCTCTCTCGAGTTTCTGGAAGAGGTGTCCAGGTTCAGAGATAAAAATGTCCTGGACCTGGACAGAAATTCATGGTACCGTCAATCTTCACATGTATCGTATCGTACCAAAGTGAGTACACCCCTCTTTTTTTTTTTTTTTGTAAATATTTGATGATCTCTTTTCATGTGACAAATCTGAAGAAATGACACTTTGCTACAATGTAAAGTAGTGAGTGTACAGCTTGTGTAACTGTGTAAATTTACTGTCCCCTCAAAATAACTCACCACACAGACATTAATGTCTAAACCGCTGGCAACAAAAGTGAGTACACCCCTAAGTGAAAATGTCCAAATTGAGCCCAAAGTGTGAATATTTTGTGTGGGCACCATTATTTTCCAGCACTGCCTTAACCCTCTTGGGCATGGAGTTCACCAGAGCTTCACAGATTGCCACTGGAGTCCTCTTCCACTCCTCCATGATGACATCACAGAGCTGGTGGATGTTAGAGACCTTGTGCTCCTCCACCTTCTGTTTGAGGATGCTCCACAGATGCTCAATAATGTTTAAATCTGGAGACATGCTTGGCCAGTCCATCACCTTCACCCTCAGCTTCTTTAGCGAGGCAGTGGGCTTCTTGGAGGTGTGTTTGGGGTCGTTATCATGCTGGAATACTGCATACTGATCATGCTCTGCTTCAGTATCTCACAGTACATGTTGGTATTCATGGTTCCCTCAGTGAACTGTAGCTCCCCAGTGCCGGCAGCACTCATGCAGCCCCAGACCATGACACTCCCACCACCATGCTTGACTGTAGGCAAGACACACTTGTCTTTGTACTCCTCACCTGGTTGCTGCCACACACACTTGACACCATCTGAACCAAATAAGTTTATCTTGGTCTCAGCAGACCACAGGACCTGGTTCCACTAATCCATGTCCTTAGTCTGCTTGTCTTCAGCAAACTGTTTGCGGGCTTTCTTGTGCATCATCTTTAGAAGAGGCTTCCTTCTGGGACGACAGACATACAGACAAATTTGGTGCAGTGTGTTTCAACCTCTGCAGCAATGCTGAAACGTCTATTTCCCAAAGACAATCTCTGGATATGATGCTGAGCACATGTACTCAACTTCTTTTGTTGACCATGGCGAGGCCTGTTCTTACTGGAACCTGTCCTGTTTGAAAACTAATCACGAGTGGTCACTGGAGACGTATTCATAATGCCGCGTGTAAATAGCTATGCTTCCTCGGGACACTCGAGACGACTGGATCACTCGATGTCATTACAGGGAGGATAAGTCGAAATCAACAAACTAACTCTTGCGAATGTTAGTAAAACTTGCTGCTGAGATAAACTTCCCAGTCATCCCTTAACGTAGCTACTAGGCAGTATGATAGCTGCGCTGCTGCTTGATGAAGATGTTCTCATGAACATGTTCAAGTGCATTAGAACAGTCGATTACCGGTATAAATGTTTTTAAAAAAAATCTTCTTAATGAAGTCCAGACTCAAGGACATTGATGCAGTCAGTTTCCTCTTCAGTCTTCAAAATGGTGGTTATTATACAGTAGAGCCTAAAAAAGACAGTGCTAAGTGAGGTGAAAGCATGTTGAGTATGAGCATATTGTGAATGACAGGCCATGTGAATGGAATGAGCACAGAACAGTGTTTAAGATTACAGTGGGAATTCAAAGGTATATGTCTATAGTATCCATGTGAGATTCTCCAGTGAAGCAGGGGTGAGTCTTGGGCAGAAACTGTCTTTCAGAAGTGTCGCTCTTTAGGGTATCCACGTGGGACCATTCACATCACCAGAAGGTAAGTAATTCATGCAGAAGCTCCAAGCAGAATTAGAGTATCAGGACAAATCAGCCATTTCTGAAGGGTAAGAGGAGCCACAGCAGTAGGTGTGTGTCAGGATCTGGCACTGGGATCACATCAGGCAGCAGGGGTACACGTACATTTCGACAGAAAGAGACAGAACAGGTCAGCTATGATCTTCTCCTACAGCAGTTTAAAAGAGTGTACACTGCGATCAGAAAGCAGGGACTCCAGCATATCGAGCTATGACAGGGAGAACTACAAGGTAACATCTCTCCGTGGGTTGTTACTAAACTCTAAATTGTCTCTAGGTTGGAAGAAAATCAAGCTATTGTTACATAATAGTTTAAACAAAACGTAATCTGGGGTGAACTATTACAGCTCGAATGGAAACTGAAGGAAAATACCAAAAAACCAGCGTGGATGGAATGATTCTGAGCATAAAATCTAAAATAATAATAATAATAATAATAATAATAATATTATATAATAATAATATAATAATACTATAAACAAAGTTTAAATCAAACATATGTAGGAAGGTCTGCAATCTTGTTTTGCTAATCAGCTAATCAGCTAATTAATTACAGTAATATTGAGTAGTAGTGTGGTACCCATGTTGAAAATGACTCAGTGGGATATACAACAACAAATCAACAAATTAAACGTAAAAATAGTTCAAGATTGTTAGTTTCGTATATCAGAAATACCCGTTTATTCTACCCCAGGCGAAACAGAAAAAAGAGACTGAATGAGATATAAACATACATTAATATACACTTTCTTCCCACCAGTTTATTAGATACACTAATTTGTAGAAACACTTGTTGGCCGGTTTTATCGTGTATAGTAGTACCTTCCATATAAGTGCATCATTTCTGAATATCTGACTGTAGTTTGTCTGCCCCTTTAAACACGTCTTAGGTTTCTGGCAGAGGTGTCCAGGTTTAGAGATAAAATGTCCTGGTCCTGGACAGAAATTCATGGTACCATCAATCTTCACATGTATATGTATACAGTATCTCACAAAAGTGAGTACACCCCTCACCTTTTTGTAAATATTTGATGATATCTTTTCATGTAACAACACTGAAGAAATGACGCTTTGCTACAATGTAAAGTAGTGAGTGTACAGCTTGTGTAACAGTGTAAATTTACTGTCCCCTCTAAATAACTCAACACACAGACATTAATGTCTAAACCACTGGCAACAAAAGTGAGTACACCCCTCAGAGAATATATATTTATATTATATTAAATATTTGTGTTACATCAGGCTTGCAGCTCAGAGACTTGACTCAGACATGATATATATATATATATATATATATAAGACTATCTTTAGTAACTGTTTTGTTCTGGTCATGCTTGATCTGAAGTGTATGTGGAACACCAGATTCAATAGAAAAATACACTATTATAGGCTATCACACTCAGTTAAACACATTGTTATGAGCACCGAGTAGCTAATTTGATCCATGTTTTTTGGGAGGAAAGCAGACAAAGGAAAAAAAAATCCACACAGACAGTACTTATAGCTTCACGCCTGGGTCCTGACACCGTGGTGCTGCAACATCACCCGCTGCTCCACCCAGCCACCCAAAAGGCAATTTCATTCTCCAGTGCAAAGTTTTCAGCATTCCATGTAATACCTAGTTTGTGCAATCATTTATTGCATGATTAATTCTTAATTTAAAAAAAAAAAAAGAATAAGGAAAGACGAACATAATAAAGAGGAACAAATGAGAATGTGCTTAGTCTAATAAACTACAATTATATAAACTGCTGGAATATTGACCCAGGCTATCCGGAAATTAAATCATGGAGACACAGCTGTGCCTCAGATTAATGTAGTGATAATGGTTTGTCTGTTGATGCCTTTATTTCTGCATGGTTGAAGTCGATTGTGCCAATTAGCTTTATGAAAATCTAATTACACTATCACATACAGCTGAAACGACAAGGCTCAGACACGAGTAAGAAAGGCAAGATTAGTCCCCACCTATAAGTACCTGTTCGGAAAAACACCTGAAAGTCGTCAGTACCTGTACGAGTACTGGAACCGTATGATTACATTTTGCATCATTTATTTATTCGCCCGACACATTAGATATTACCCAAAGCGACTCGCAATTGAGACAGGATGCAATCCAAACAATCAATTTTGTCCGTGATGATCTCCTCAATGCTGGCTCCAATTTAGAACACATTTCTAAGAGGATGGCCCTTGGGAAACGAAAATGACTCATAAGCCAGTTATCATCATGAGCCAAAGTTTGAAAAACAAGCTTATTTGGCTATTTGTAATGCTCTCAAATACATTCAGCTACTCCATTACACCTTTTTTTGATTGCACGAAGCGCACTTATGACTTCAGGAAGAAGGGCTTCGTATTAGCAATGGTGTCAATTAACTCTGAATGTTCCACATGAAATATAATGGGTGAATATAATGAATTATTTTTCAACTGTATACACAGTCAAGAGTACGCACGATGGTACACACGTTTTTATATGAAGTGTCCAGGAAGTGTTGATGTGTGAACAACTTTGAACCATGCATCAGCCACACACAAATTTCACAGTACCACATAGTATATACTGAGACCTCATGGCATAGTGTATGCCATAGTGTGGAAGTATGTGGACTAGCTACTAGCATTTTCTGCTGTATGAATATTTCCACAGATGCAACAACGTAAACACAAGATGTGGTGCTGAATATTTAACAGACACCTGAAAAATAGGACTGCATCTACACGTGTTTACATCATTCACATTAATGAAATCCCAGCAAACACTGCACAGCTCATGGACCTAGTGAACGACCACTAAACATGAGAAATATTACTTTGCCCTGGGCCAAATGGTGTTCAGTGACTACACGGTAATGGATCATCACGATAACCTTGGATATCCAGAATGTAAGGTACAATATGTAAGTTAATACCATATACAGGTCCAAAGATATAGTGTAGAACTCTACATTTCTTTTTATTAGTTTAGTCAGGTTTCGTGTACAGTATATTAAGATATGGATAAATGCACACTGGACTGAGGAGGGATGGGGCTGCACGGGTGAGATGGTCCCAATTTGGAAAGCAACTAGTGAATTATTTTGCCAGTTCTTACTTTAAATGCATACTTGGCATTGTATTTATTACAGCCAGAGGAAAAGTTTTCTACACAAACATGATAAGCGACTTACTTATTACTTGATGACTTGTTGCACTAAAACATTCTTCTAAGAACTTAATAAGGAAAAATGATTGACACCACAAAGAATATTTAATAAACACAAACAAATTGTCATACTTGGAAAAAAAAACCCCAAAAAAACACGTTGTCATCCATCACCAATCAGGAAATCAAAGAGCTGCCAAGAGAATACAGGCAGAACTGTACAAGTGAAGTAATGGATATAATGTGTAATGATGAGTCTTTATTGGTCACGTACACATTACAACACAGTGGAATTCTTTTTTCTTCGCATACCCCAGCATGTTAGGAAGTTGGGGTCAGAGCGCAGGGTCAGCCATGATGCAACGCCAGTGGAGCAGAGAAGGTTAAGGGCCTTGCTCAAGGGCGCAACAGTGACAGATTAGCAGTGCTGGGGCTTGAACCTCCGACCTTCTGATCAGTAACCGAGAGCTTCAACCGTCAAGCCATCACTGCCCTTTAATGGTGGTTTAATGGTTAGACGGCTAAAAAAAACAAACAAAAAAAAATCCATATGACTCTCAGAGATATGGTTGAGTAACATATTTTTGCAATGGCCATCTCATCCCCTGGATTCCTACCAAAACATGTGGTCCACAAGTCCACAAGCACAAACCTAAGAATATTAAGAAATGTTCTGAAATGTTCTGCATGGAGTAGTGGATCCCCGGATCCCTCTACTGTACAAGCGTCTACAAGCTTGTTAGACATTGCAGGGGACTCAACTGCTGCATAACTTCATCAATTATTAGGATGTGAATAATTTTGAAACTAGTATTTTGCAGGACAAATATACTGCTTTTATGGTGTGGGGGGAAAAAACATCATGTTTTAATAAAGCTATAGAGCATGCACTCGTGTTTAAGCTGTATGCGTTACCTGTGTGCATTACTTTATGCAGTGTTGTATTGTTTATATATTTGTTTATTCATTTAGTTTAGGATTGCAGACTTAGACAGTAGCCCAGTGTTTCCAGGATAACAAGCATATATGTTAGTCCCCCCGTGGTCCGGTGCACTCTGTTAACAATCGAGGAGGATGAAATGTCAGAGACTTTCCAGCAATTCCTGATTCTGTGACACCAAATTATAGCAGAGAAGAAGAGACATCAGATTCTGTTCCTCCCCGAATTTTATTTCATTACTGTGTGGATGGATGACAGGTCACTGGATCACAACTAGAACACTCTTTTTGTTTTTTCACTACTACTACTGATGGCTTTTGGTGCCTAAATGCGTGAGTCTAATTAATAACCTGATGTGTTTTCCTGAACAATCGTTATTTGTAGTTTATAATTTGTTTAAAATCATACACCGTACCACAGAACAAGACCATATCGATAACTCATCCCAAAACACATCTGTTTGTAAAATACTGTTTTACAAAATCATTTGACCATTTGCTCGATGAATGGCTAAATGACTTATGAAACTGAATCATAAATAAAACACTGATATACTGATAAGAAACTGGATAGTTTACATTATTTGCTTACTTTAAGTATTTCTGGTTTCCAACACAAATACCATTACAAACCATCAGTTAACCATTAAAACCATTACCAAATGTCAACGGTGTTCTATTGCTCCTTAATGGTATACGCTAGATATAACATGCCACCAAAACAAGGCAGCAAATTACCAGTCGAGACCCACAGGGATCATTAGAGTTTCCATTAAAACAATACATTTCCCATTATAACCATAAAATCCATTCAGAATTCTATGAGGGTTTCTATTGTTTTGTGGGGGTTCAGCAGGGTTGTTCAGCCATATTGGTCGGATGACCAATTCAAGTGTGAAACAACAACAAAAATACTTAGGGCACATTAAATCACAACATTTTTAGTAATGATGCAATATATTAGGACTGATTTGCTAACAGGCTGTGTGCTGAGTCAATTCCCAGATAGCAAAATTTGTCTGGCCCACTTGTGGGCCACATACTTGCTTTAGTTATGACCCAGTATACACCTGGGTCTCCGGCCCAAAACTGGCCCACACACTGAAAACCGACACATACAATTTCCTCCGGCCCAGATCTGGCCCACACACTGTAAAGTGACATATTGTTTTGTGTGGCCCAGGTCTGGCCCAGACACTGTAAGACAGATCTGGCTGAGGCTTGGCTTTAAAAGTGTATATTAAAGTAAATATATTTACAGTATATTTAAAGACAAACACAATAATAATAATAATTCTCTCACACACACACTGCTACCAACACATGCACACAAATAAATTCAACCACTAGCCCGGTGGACCGGTCTGTTTTTTGAGACGCGAGAGCCGGTGTTGTCATGGCACTGGGTTGAAATATGGATAATGTCCCTAGGCTTCCTGCGCTATTTGACTACAGCCCCACACTCTTTTTGATTCATTATTTTCCTGCAGCCCACTTGAAGAGTGCAGCCTGCAGTTTAATGATGACGTCATTATCTTTTCACTCCACCGACAGCGGCACCTTGCTAAAAAAAGAACTTCAAACTGACGCGGCCAAATGTACAAAACTGAGCAGCTTTTTCACCAGCACACCAAATGAGCATGATGAGACTTAACTAACGTTAAGATAGTTAGGAGCAGTTCAAGATGCTAGCAGTCGTGCAAAACAACGTTGTCTGCAAACCACCATTCATGTTTATGTATCCAACTTTTTCTTGTAGCTCTTCAGCAGCCATAGCCTCTATTGCTCATTGAGTGAATATAAGAATTAGAAGAATTAATATCAATGAAGAGTATGGTGTAGGCCAGGGGTTCCCAAACCTTTCCAGGGCAAGACCCCCAAAATGCATTAACATATGACCGAGGCCCCCCTTTTGCAAGATGTCTTTAAAACACATTAAAAATATAGACTTCTGAATATACCCCACGCCCCTTTTTTTTAATTAATAATTACATCTTACATCTTTACATTACATTACATTAGGAATTGTGTGTGTGTGTGTGTGTGTGTGTGTGTATGTGTTTTTGTGGTTGTCTGAAAAAAATCATGTTAAAAAAAATCATTTATTTATTTATTTTTCACACCAAATTGTTGAGGCCTCTCGAGCGCCCCCTGGTGGCCCCCACTTTGAAAACCACTGGTGTAGGCTACACCTGCTCAATAAAAAATGCCTGCATATCCTGCCATTTTGATATTTTAGTAGTTTAAATTAAAACGTGCTTTCCATGTCAAATATGTTAAAGCTTACAGAATGCTTTTTATTGTGATTAAGGTGCACTCGCGTCTAGGGATATAGAAGGAAGTGTGAAAGGGAGAGCAGAGTCTACTCAGGGACTGATAACAGAGGCAATAATTCAGCAGCAGAACCCAGAACCACAAGCTAGGAACAAGGCAGATGAAGATGATTCTGTTGATAGTTTTGATCACTTTGCTCGACCTCAGTCACAAGATATACATGGTTTTTTTTTTCTCATCATCCTCAACAAACCCCAAATGTTCCAATACCAAAGGTTTTCAATAGCAAAGATGGTACAAACTGCAAATGGTTGACTTGCTGTGGAAAAAAATATTTCTGTACTGTTATGTTTGTTTGGCATTTGCACCTTTGCTAAGTGATGGCCCTTTCATGAAAGACTGGAAACACATTCACCAAAGGATTCTCATGTCTTTGGACAATGACTCCGTGATAAACGAAGTTGCAGAGATCAATGTATTGCTCAGGCATTTATTAATGTTTTAGGGTTGGCCATGTTTCCTTGAAGCTACACTTCTGCAGAGGAAAACGAAATGAAGCCGTCATTAGTAAGTTATACTGTGAAAATCATTCTTGCAGAGAACAGTGCTTGTTTTTCATTCCCCTCACACCTTCAGAGTCGGGGTTCGATTCCCACCTCCACCCTGTGTGTGCAGAGTTTGCATGTTCTCCCCGTGCTGCGGGGGTTTCCTCCAAGTACTCCAGTTTCCTCCCCCAGTCCAAAGACATGCATGGTAGGCTGATTGGCGTGTCCAAAGTGTCCGTAGTGTATGAAATGGTGTGTGAGGGTGTATGTGATTGTGCCTTGTAATGGACTGGCACCCTGTCCAGGATGTACCCCGCCTTGTGCCCGATGCTCCCTGGGATAGGCTCCAGGTTCCCCGTGACCCTGAAGAAGGAGTAAGCAGTAGAAGATGGATGGATCGATGGATTGCAGAAAAGGACATTGTGATGTTTTAAAGAATAGTGTAGAGATTTCCCCTTTAACTAATGTTCTCATATTTGTGTTGAAGTTGTAAAGCAGCCGTTTCCTTAACTTATGCAAAGGATAAAGAGATGATGGTGTCATTAGAAAGCGCAATACATTTATTTGATTTTATTCTTTATTATTATTATTATTTTATTTTATGTTTGTATTTAATTGATCATTTTTCATTTCAAGGTTTTGATATTTATGAACACTATTTTTTTTAACAGAAAATAGATTCTGATACTGTTAAACAGCTCATTGTGTTGTAAAAAATATTGTGAAATCCTCACTTAGGCGACTGTATTTGCATTGAATTGGAAATGTTATTATTATTAAGTTGTATCAAGTCAAAATTATTACTAAGTACTATATATATATATATATATATATATATTATTATTTAGTACGATCACTTATTATGCCATAGCACTGTTCAGTTCTTGAATCTGATTGGTCAGAAAGTGTTGATTAATCTTCTATAACAGTGTCACTTCAGTAAGATTTACGCCTTAGTAAAGTCTCCAGGACAGAGGACTTTTTTGATTTTCTTACTTTTCTGGTTTCTCACTAAATATGACAATGTGCGTTTATTTGTTTTGTTTTGTTTTGTTAACTTAAAGTAAGAGGAAAAACGTCAGGTTACTGAGGGAACGACTATCATGTAAGACATTTAATTCTGTATTGTAAGTATACAGAGATCAAATGAAAATCATCAACTTATTAGTTCTTTGTAAAGTCTGATCCGTCTCAGTTCTTTAAACCTGTCACGTCTGGCGAGTTGAGGCAGAAGCAATCGCAGAGTTTTTTAAACATTTATTTTAAACACACGAACAACGAAACAAAGACACTAGGACAACTGGGCATAATACTGTGGTAAGAAACGAAACACGGAGACAGAAGTGATGTGAGTCTATAACAACGAAAGACCCGGAACGAGTGCAGACAAAGACTATATATACACATCGGTGCTCAATAACAAAACGTGAGTCAGGTGCATGTGGTCAGGTGGTGTAGTGCAGTGGCTGATGGGACATGGAGTCCCGAGTTTCCGGATACGTGACAAAACCTCCGTGGCACTGTATTAACTTTAATAGATGCTCTACACCACCATCACACCACAAAGAACTGATGCATGCCTGTGCATAGTCAAATCACGTACTGTGTATATATATATATATATATATATATATATATATATATATATATATATATATATATATATATATATATATATAAATCAAATAATAATAATAATAATAAATAAAAAACGTTAATCTTTTTTTTTTTCTAAAAAAGACACGCACAAACTTTTTTTAAAGAAATTATTTTAAAAGCTGTGTTTTAATCATTTATAATTACATGTCAAACACTGTTTAATAAACAACGTGCTTTACACATGAGCAAATAAAAGAACAGACAAAACAAGTAGTTATAAAGATATTGTGCATTATAAGAGAATAAAGAATTAACACTACACTCTAAATAAAATGTGCTCCCTAGTCAAGCTGTCGCATCAGGTAACTGGTCCCTGCGGCAGCTTCAGCCTGAATAAATAAAATATACAGAAAAGACCAACATTAATGATACACATTACACAAAACATACAGTAGGGTGCATCTCAATCAGCTCCATAGATCCCTAGGTAGTGAATCAGTATATGGTGTACATGAGCTTGGGCACTGGTAAGGACCCTGACTCACTACACATTAGGACACTGATGACTCAATTTCCGGTAACATGATTAGGTACTCGCGTTGTAAAACATCACGAATAAATCATCATTAAATAAAGTTAAAAATTGCTAACGTAAGTAATCATTTGAGAGCTACAACAACAGCGTTCGTCCGCCACACTACTTTCTGATCTGAGAGGCTTCTGAAAACATGACAATTTTCAGTAAGGGAAAATAATCTACGCTCCAGTAAGGGACATCTATGCTCCTTGGTTTTCGGGGTGCATTGTGGGATTTTTTAGGGAGCCAGTGCACACTGGTAGGATTTCGCAATTGAGACAGCCCTTCAAATGGTCCACTTCCTGATCAGTGTCCTGACTACTGAACTATGGAACTGATTGAGACGCACCCATGAACTCAAATCCATTACCTTACAAACAAGTCCTTAAACTTCTGATTGCAAATTCATGACAAAAATAAAATTGTTTTGTTCAGTCATGTGCTGATTATTTTAAAACAGGTGCAAGAACAGAAATAAGGAATGAATATAATGAATAATATGGATTAACAATGGTGGCTACACACTGATTTACACTGCAAACATTTTATGGTTACACTATGGTGGCAGAGTTTTTCCGTACCTAATTCAGTTTTCCTGAAAGTCAAATCAAAATCTCATAAATTATGCAAATAATCACGTTTTTTTTGTGTTTTTCTTTTTTTTTTTTTGCATTTTGGTGCATCACTACAGTTGAGTATTAAAAAACAACAAGACTTAAAAGTGTGTGGTAGAGAAATGCTAAATGTTAGCATTTAGTATGATTTCTGATGAGTTTGATATGAGAACGTGAGATTTAAACCACATACAGTGAGGGGAAAGAAGTATTTGATCCCCTGCTGATTTTGTACGTTTGCCCACTTACAAAGAAATGATCAGTCTATAATTTTAATGTAAGGTTTATTTGAACAGTGAGAGACAGAATAACAACAAAATCCAGAAAAACGCATGTCAAAAATGTTATAAATTGATTTGCATTTTAATGAGGGAAATAAGTATTTGACCCCTCTCAATCAGAAAGATTTCTGGCTCCCAGGTGTCTTTTATACAGGTAACGAGCTGAGATTAGGAGCACACACTTAAAGGGAGTCTCCTAATCTCAGCTTGTTACCTGTATAAAAGTCACCTGTCCACAGAAGCAATTAATCAATCAGATTCCAAACTCTCCACCATGGCCAAGACCAAAGAGCTCTCCAAGGATGTCAGGGACAAGATTGTAGACCTACACAAGTCTGGAGCTACAAGACCATTGCCAAGCAGCTTGGTGAGAAGGTGACAACAGTTGGTGCGATTATTCGCAAATGGAAGAAACACAAAAGAACTGTCCTTGGCCTGGGGCTCCATGCAAGATCTCACCTCGTGGAGTTGCTATGATCATGAGAACAGTGAGGAATCAGCCCAGAACTACACGGGAGGATCTTGTCAATGATCTCAAGGCAGCTGGGACCATAGTCACCAAGAAAACAATTGGTAACACAGTACGCCGTGAAGGACTGAAATCCTGCAGTTCCTGCAAGGTCCCCCTGCTCAAGAAAGCACATATACATGCCCATCTGAAGTTTGCCAATGAACATCTGAATGATTCAGAGGACAACTGGGTGAAAGTGTTGTGGTCAGATGAGACCAAAATGGAGCTCTTTTGGCATCAACTCAACTCGCCATGGAGTTGGAGGAGGAGGAGGAATGCTGCCTATGACCCCACCATCCCCACCGTCAAACATGGAGGTGGAAACATTATGCTTTGGGGGTGTTTTTCTACTAAGGGGACAGGACAACTTCACCCCATCAAAGGGAAGATGGACGGGGCCATGTACCTCCTTCCCTCAGCCAGGGCATTGAAAATGGGTCGTGGACGGGTATTCCAACATGACAATGACCCAAAACACATGGCCAAGGCAACAAAGGAGTGGCTCAAGAAGAAGCACGTTAAGGTCCTGGAGTGGCCTAGCCAGTCTCCAGACCTTAATCCCATAGAAAATCTGTGGAGGGAGCTGAAGGTTCGAGTTGCCAAACGTCAGCCTCGAAACCTTAATGACTTGGAGAAGATCTGCAAAGAGGAGTGGGACAAAATCCCTCCTGAGACGTGTGCAAACCTGGTGGCCAACTACAAGAAACATCTGACCTCTGTGATTGCCAACAAGGGTTTTACCACCAAGTACTAAGTCATGTTTTGCAGAGGGGTCAAATACTTATTTCCCTCATTAAAATGCAAATCAGTTTATAACATTTTTGACATGAGTTTTTCTGGATTTTTTTGTTGTTATTCTGTCTCTCACTGTTCAAATAAATCTACCATTAAAATTATAGACTGATCATTTCTTTGTCAGTGGGCAAACGTACAAAATCAGCAGGGGATCAAATACTTTTTTCCCTCACTGTACAGTGCCCTCCACTAATATTGGCACCCTTGGTAAATATGAGCAAAGAAGGCTGAACAAAAGATCAAAAAGTAAACAAAAAAGACAATTTTTCACAGCCTTCTTTGCTCATATTTACCAATGGTGCCAATATTACTGAATGGCACTGTATGTTCTTGAACCGTGTAAACAGTTCTTGGTCCTGGATTCAGACTATTGGACCTT
Organism: Ameiurus melas; assembly: GCA_012411365.1. Taxonomy (NCBI): domain Eukaryota; kingdom Metazoa; phylum Chordata; class Actinopteri; order Siluriformes; family Ictaluridae; genus Ameiurus; species Ameiurus melas. The sequence goes on along the minus strand of CM022756.1, from coordinate 33,594,626 downwards.
ATGGTACTACGGTAGCATGGACTACACTGTAAGCACAGATACACACTCGGGGCTGTTCTTGATGGGAAATCATCTAATCTGACCTGTATTTCATCCGCCAGTTTGAATATAGTGTCCAGGTCCACTTTCTCTGTCTCTTTCACGTCACTCATCCTGGACTCTGGAACATCACCTGCTTTCCCGTATGGATCCTGATCAATCGGATGAGCGTATCTGACTGAGTGGTCCTGAGGAATGAGTGGGAAAATTCATATTAATATTATTTACACATCAAGGTTTTACTTTTAACTGTTTGACCTCCCAGCATTCCCTTCATACTGAAACATGTACCATCAAACATTAACATGCCTACACTGGCTAAAATAACGACACTAGCGATTTGTAGCGATCAGAACAGTACATAAACTTAGAAAGGTTTCTCAGTTCTCACAGGGTAATAGCCACCAGGAGAGTAGGAAGCAGCTGGTTGTTGAAAGCATGGCACTTTTGAATCCAAGACGTCTGGGCTACAGCGCTGATACACTGGAGGTGGGAAATATTGAAGGTTAATAAACGAAGATTAATAAACGCCAACACTGAAATTGTGAAACAATGGACTGGGCTTCATCCTAAATTGCATTCAGTTAAACTACATGTCAGAATAATGCACTATACTACTGTATTTACTAAAGTAGTGTGCAAATCGAATGCTTATACTGATTAAGGCTGACCTTACAACTATTATAAAGGGGACAAAATGTATTAAATCATCATTACCTGGTGTGTGAAACCCATGCCGTGAGTAATGAGGTTTGACGCCCTGCTGTATGTGCATGACACTGGAGGGATGTGCACTCGGCGAGTCCACTGGGAAGTGGTGGGACACAGGGACCGGAACAACGTTGTTAGTGTTTATTGTAACTGGAGAAGGATCACCATGGCCCACTACAAATGCTTGGGAGGATTTGGATGTTCTGTCGCACTCCTTCTCCTGCTGAGGGCCATCACAGAGATGGTGGTAAAGGGTTCCCTGATGTCCAAGAAAGACTGAACCTGAACAGATAGAGACAAGTCAAGTATTAATAAACTAAAACTACAGATGAAAGTTGTCTAGCTGGCACTGTACTAGCAAAATGACGTACGCATTCTCGTTATATTTGTCTATTTTCTCTTTTTTCTACACATTCCTATATAAAGTTAGATAAAGTTGTTACTGAAATGAATGAATGAATATATTCTGTCTATTCCTTTTATCTGCTTGTTGAAGCACTACCAACCTGTTTTCATTAATGCAGAGGTTTCCTGCGGTGAATTCAGCATCACATGATGGATATGTTTTGATTTCCTGCTGGTCACCTCTCTCCCGGCGAGCTTGGCCTTGTTGAGAGGCGTGAGTCGCTTTAGTTTGACTAGAAGCTCAGGCTTATCCCGTTTGAAGTACGGGTTGTGAAAGTAGTGCAGTTGGGCCTTAATGGCTGAGATGTTGGGTTGCTTGTCTAAGACGTCACGGTCTGTGCGTTCTTTTCTGAAGCCGTACAGGTTCAGCTGGCGAATGAAACTGATGAAGTCCGTCGTTCTGAAGTACTCAGACAAATGCCTGGGTTGGGACAATAGCACTTCAGCTTCGAAGGTTTGCTGATGGACAAGTATTCCTTCCCCACTGGCGTCCCACCAGATTGAGCGAATCTGAGGATCGTTCACCAAACGCCACAACTTGGCAGGGAACTGGTTGGGGTTGATCAAGGTAACAAAAGTTGCTTCAACGATTTCCATACCAGCAAAAAAGATTTGTAGCCAGCTGGGTGAAAAAAAGGAGACTGAATGTAACAATTACTCGCTAGCACTAACTAGACAGTAGGTGGCTAGCTAACACATAACATATTCATCTTCAGTAACAGCTGAAAATCACTAACAGTAACAAGCTATAGCAGTAATGTTATCAATATTGACCATTAGAGTTGTAAAGCAACCTGGCCATAATCTAAATAATCAAACAAAAACAGACCCAAAGTAACTTCTAAGTGCTACATGATCACGTGTGAAATATTTCTTATATATGAGCACATACACCTTCTCTGATCCCAAATCGCTTCTCAGAGCCATTAAAACTGGTCAGGAACCTCAAGCGTTTAAATTCAGGAGACTGGGCAGGTGGAGGTGCTGGACAAATTCATGAATATTCAATGACCTCGTGTGGATTTATCCAATCAGAGTAACCCATGCCTGTGACGTCATTCAATCCCAAAGTAAATTCTTGGGTGCATATTAACGTGTATCAGAAAATAGTGACATGTTTCGGTCAGCAGTGGCAAACATACTGCCTGCAGGGTCTCTGTTATTCCTCTAGCAGGGAAAAAAAAGCTTTAGGCCATAAATTATGACAAAATGTGCTAAAATATAACTTTTTATTAGCGAACCAAAAATGTGAAACCGTGGCCTTGTCTCTCTCCAAAGAATTTAGGGCTTTCACAGCAACGGGAACAAACACTTGTGAAATAGCAACTGTAATGTTTTAGTTTTTGTTGTTGTTTTGTAAATAATTTTAACAAAGGTTCCAGGTTCCAGGTTGTAACACTACAATATGGTAAACCCATAATCTGGAACATTTTGATTGAATTGCAGTCTGTTTTTCTTTTGATGTTTATGTATGAAGGCTCATCACTCAGGTATGATTATATCAACCTATGACAAAACAATGCTGTGCCGTCCACTTTGAACTTTTCAGTGGATATTACAGAAATTCCCAAGTTCAGAACAGACTGTAATGACTGATTGAGAAATATAAAATGTATATCCATCCATTTTCTATACCGCTTGTGGTTCAGCACAAGCGCTTCAGAGTACTCTCATTATTCTATCCTGTTTTATTCTATCCTGTATTAACCATCTTTCTGTAATAAACCTTTTTTACCTTCAGAGAACTTCGGAGGTCTGCGAGTGTTGTCTAATGTCTATGACAATTTGGAGGCTCCTGGCTTGGCTGCGTGACTCTTTCAGCTTTTCTATACAACAGTGGCCTTACAACTGACTGGTAGGAATCATCAAGAATTTAGAATTTAGAATTAGAAGTTTATGAAGTCATTGTGTATTGCTGTCATTGTGTATTGCTGTCACAGTGTATTGCTGTCTGTGTGGAATGCATAGTGGAAGGGAGTCAATGATGTAAGAAATGTGTGTATTACATTAAGAGAGAAGTATTACATGGGGCGATTTCTTATAAGAAGTTCTAGGAACTTTACCTCGGCGACAGCAGAGAGACTGGTGTTTCTTAGATCACAGCTTCAAAACTAAGATATATATATATATATATATATATATATATATATATATATATATTAGTGAGAGAGAGAGATAGATAATAAGGGTTTATTAATAAGGGTTAAATTATTTGCTAACGGAAAGAGTCCGGTTCGAGCGATAAGTAAAGAGAGTACTTTTTAAGAGGTGCAGTATTTTTGTGGTGGGTTATTATCAAGTGGCATGCCCCAGCGGTACATGATACATTTGGCAAATTTAACACACACGTAAATTTTACTGAGATAATAATAATAAGAAGAAGAAGAAGAAGAAGAAGAAGAAATAAATATTTTTTTTAAAAGAAGGGAAGAGAAAACTGTAAGTCCTAAAGAAAAAAATGGGGAAAAACATGTAGCAAAGCACACCATATGAGACACATGCTATGGTATGTACAGGGTGTTCACATGTTGGTCCTAAGATCACATTTATGTGAGTGAACTACGGAGAATTCTGTCTGAACCACACTGTAAACCCGGATAAGTTGATCGTACTTAAACATTTGAGGAAAGTGGTTGCCTTAGAAAAAAAAATTAAGTAATGTTTACTCGATAATTCAAGTGAACTTAAACATTCCAGCTCTTCCAACAATTATTTTTAAGTTCAATGCACTAAATTCCAAGTTGATTGAACTCAAAATCATTTGTAATATCAATTGCTCTGTCCAATTACTCAACTTAGTTTCTTCAGTTAAATTAAGTAAACTTTAAATTTATTAAATTTTTTATTTTTTTTTAAAAAGCAAGCAAATACCAAAAGTTAAAAAAATAAGTTTTATTTAAACTGAAATATTTTCATTTGAAAATACAATACACACAGTCAATGTCACGATCTCCCCTGCAGATGGCGCTGCGGCTGCGACGTGCACGAGATTACGTAATGAGGAAACGTGCGTGTTTTGGTTTTTGTTCTCCTCTTGTTCAGGTATTGGTTGATGTGTGAGGGTGTGACTTTATTGTAGCAGTCTGAGTTTAAGTTTGATTACATGACTTATTTAAACCCCTCGTGTGGCGGACTGGAATAAAGTCGGTTTGACGCTGGACGTTCGATATTCGCGGATATGCGGACATTAAGGGACCGTCTCTAAAGTTACATACGAGATTGTTAAACACGTTTCTAACTTCAATAGCATTTGAAGGGAATGACGTAGAGTCATATAACCCACTGTAAAGTGTTCATCTAGGGGTCAGCTATAACGCACACCTCTTAGATTTTTTTTTATATTCATTAAAATAAGCTATTAACTTATATATATATTAGATATGAATTTCACTATGGAATGGGCCCATACACAAAATATACCATAATTAAAAGCTGAATAGCATTTGAAAGGAATGACTTACATTCACACAACCAACTGTAAAGTGTTTATCTAGGTGTCCGGTATGAAGCACAGCTTTTAGATTTCTGATATGTAACCCTACAATGCATGAACCAAAGAAGAAAAAAACCTCCACACATGCATAAAGGGGGTCAAAATGACCTGTACTGGATTGAATGGTGTTCTTCAAAAAGTAGATGCCATATATAATTTAATTAATTTAAAAAAAATTATATATATATATATATATATATATTTTTTTTTTTGCAAAATTCTTTGCAATACATCTTTAAAAAAATGAAATTATTCTGTACATCCTACACAAACTGCACTTTTATTCGCAATAAAACAAATCATGAGGCCGCATCACGATGTGGCAGCGTGATTCCTGCCCCAGTGGTCTCATGTCCGTTTATCTTCTTCAGACCATCCTTAAAGAGAACATCGAAGGTATTTCTACGTTTACTGCCTGTTAACAGAGACACTGACACAGGAACAAAAGTTGGACATCAGGACAGGATGCATTTGATGTGTTTATTTGTTCGAGGAAGTCAACAGCATCCACTTTACATTTCAAAACAGTGAAAGAAAAAAAAAGTCACCACAGGAACAAACACAAAATCACTGGATGCCTGGTTAAAGAGAGAATCAAGAATGACAAGGGAACATTTGGGCACAGATGTGGACACCCCGTATTAGCAAGGCACGTGAACACGTCCAAGCTGCTAATAATACGGCCTTCGTTACCTCCAGAGAGCTCCAAGAGCTGGAATCCAGACAAATTACTCGAATGCTTTGAAATAAATGTGTATATATATTTTTTGTTGTTGTTTTGCAAAAGATTGTGATTTCCCCTGTGATTGGAAAAAATCTCTACATGACCAACGTACTGAAGCTGATCATTAACTGGCAAGATGTACGAGATGTCTCGGAGCACTGAACGTATTAAAATGTGCTGGAGGTTAGGGTTTAGATCATTCATTAGAAGCTAGAATTCACTCAAGTGCTTTGTATTACATGTACCAGGACTACACGGATACATTATCATCATCATTATTATTACAGAAAGAAACAAAGAAAAAACACAAAACGTACAATCAAGAGCTGTAACTCTCTCAAGAAAGAGCCGTAACTGCATGCAACATTTTTCAACAAAGGTCTATTAAAGATGTCTGACTTGCAGTGACAACCATCACGTCAAGCCTATCTCTTTAGAGGAGTTCCTACAGCGCGAAGAGCTACAGGGGATGAACATGGAACTTTAAATATAGTTACCTTTGCATCTTACTTCGGTAAACAAAAACACCAGAGGGAGGGAAGAAAAAAATAAAAAAAAACCCCAAAGACTCTCAAATACAGTAGGAGAAATATGGAATGTTAAACATCTTCATGCCTCACATAGTTTTAAGATACTCTTATAAACACTAGATTTATACATCCTCTCATTCAGAACCAAAACACAGCGGAAGCGTGTCCTGGTGCCAATGTACATACAAAAACACTGGGCATTAATATCAAATTAACAGACTGGGAATAATTGTGGATTAGCCGTGTCCTCGTCTATCGATGGCTTCACAGATGAATGAACACAACACACACACAAAAGAATGAACAATATTCAAAAGGATCCAGAATTGTTCGGGCTATAGGATTTACAATAGATCTGACTTAAACGTGTCTCCATAACCACGGAATAATAAACACCTCAGACAGCCATACTACATACAAATTTCAAACATTTCACTTTTTTTTTTTTTTTTTAATATATAACTTTTTTTGGTGTGTGTGTCGTACAGAACAGCAAATCACAGCAAGCTACACCGCTCTAGAGAAGTTCAAAACGTTCACCGGTCCAGTCTTTGCCATGTTCAATGTTAGGATTCTACTCTACAGAATCTTCTATCTACTTATATAGATATATTATTTTTTCATACATTTGAAATAAAATAACCACCAGGAATCAATACAACTCATACACCTTCAATAATAGGGCCAACATCACACCTGTTGATTTCTTTTTCCAAGGTTCATGTATCTGTAATGCGTCTTAAAAGATCCGTGTTTGACTAAAACATGCATTCCTTTAAGACAAAGCGGTGCGAATGTTTCACTCTTCGGTAAACGACGGTTAAAAACAGACAGGGGGGACACAAAACAAAAGAGAGCAAGAAAATACATTTAAATAATTTACTATGTATTTACATAGTCAGGCTGTGTATCCAACACAGCGTCGTTCTTCTTTGTTGTTCGTCTTGAAGACGGCGTCTAATCTCCCATTTTTACTTTCGATGTCTGGGAGGGGACAAAATCAACAACAGAAAAACAGTGTCAGACAATATTAATATTCAAGAAATGAACTAGTGGGCGGATTCAATTCATCAGCTGCTCTTGAGGAGCAAGCAGACGGAACACGATGTAGCTCGTCTCCATTGGTTTCATTCGCAGTAGAGTTACCAGGATGAATTTAACAACTACACACATCAGATCAGACTCCAGGGTCTGACTAATAAATTCTCATCATGCCACATGTCAATTTTTTAGTGTGGCCAGATACTAATATGGAGCTTGTTGTTGCACATGTTTTCATTATATTGGCTTTAACTTACAGTATATGGAAGTATAGGATATGTCATGTCTTTTTTCCCCCCTCTCCATATATTAAAAAAAAAAAGAAAAAAAAAAAAAGAAAAGAAAGTACATTTTTGCATACATATAACTCATTTAAATTGGCTGATCATGCAAAAAAGTTGGCAGGTATGATTTTGTGAACTACCTAGAGGCGAACATGAACGTGCATCAAAGTAACAAAACAAACAAACAAATAAAAAAACCACGACAAAAGTCTACCGTGGCTGATAATTAGCGGCGCCTCATTTTTTTGAGAGACATTCCTAGCACGATAATGTCACAATAATATCCCAAGCTCAATTACAGTAAATAGAAAACCCCTCAGAATTTTGCAACAGAGGGGGAAGAGGACAAAAAAAAGAAGAAGAAAAAAAAAAGGAACATGATGGTTTCAGGAAGAAGTCATAAGGTATTTCCTCTTCCTGTATGCATGAAAGACCTTTAGGGGCGTTTTCAGACCTAGAGATCTGGGTTTTGTTCCGAAACGGGGACATAAATTATTACAATGTTGCATTTTCTCCTTGTCTTGGTTCATTTTTACAAGGCAACATTTCAAAGAGGACCAAAATGTGTCCTGCAAGTCACATGTGAGTTGGTCAGGGGTTAGACCCCTAGGGATCATCCATCAAGATGGAGCGACAGCAGCTCTGCAATCTTATTGTGATTCTTTTTTAGCTGTAGTTATTATTATTGAGCTAATTTAGTCATGTTAAAAAAACAAACAAAAAAAAACCACATATTTTTAAAATATATTTGATCCTCTTTGAAAGTGCATATTAATAAAGGTGATACACTATCAAATGACAAAACTTAAATTTTGAAGTAATTTAAAATAATTCACAATTTAAATAATACAAAAAAACAAACAAAAAAAAAAACACGGATCAATCACATGGGAAAAGTAAGTACACCCCTACATTTTACACATCTTTAAATCCATAAAATTGGAATCAGGTGTTGAAGATTCCAGTGATTAGAACGTGCTTAGGGAGTGCAGGTGGAATTGGTGTTATTTATGCCCCCTCATATCTAGTGTTCCCTTTGCTATTGAGGTGTGTGGTGTCATCATGTCAAGATCCAAAGAATCCTGTAAGGCCTTCAGAATAAATGGCTGTGTCGGAGTCTGGCAAGGGATTTAAAAAGATCAAAAACAGCTTTTCAGGAGAAGCACCTCAAACCAACTGTGAAGCACGGTGGTGGAAATGTTATGGTTTGGGGGTGCATCACTGCCTCAGGGACTGGACAGCTTGCATTCCTTGATTCAATTATGAATTCTGCATCTTAACAAAGAGTGCTTGAAGATAACGTTAGGCCATCTGTCTGAAAGTTGAACCGAAAGTCAGAAATTCTAGCAAGCCTGGTGGACAATTATGCAAAACGCCTATAAGAAGTTATTTCAGCTAAAGGGGACAATACAAGCTTCTGAGGCCCAACGTGTGCTTACTTTTCCCACAGAAGATGATCACATCTATTGATATTTCTGTTAAATAAATATTTGGAAAAGCTCATTTACTTTCTGGTTTTGTTCAAGTACATCAACTTTATTAACAAGCACTGTTTCAAAGATGGTCAAATGTTCACTTGTCCAAAAAAAATTTCCATGGGGTGTACATTTTTTATTTTTATTTTTTTTAAACACGAGTGTATATGTTCCACTGAGCTATTAAAGCCCATCTGCTTGAGATGCTCACTAAACACCTGGTAAACCTGTGTTTTTAAGCGTTTTTGAAAGTTGTAACAAACACGCTTTTTACGTAACGCACTTCCCATCATGCATTGGTATACAGGCCAGTTCTTTGTGTCATATTGCTTTCTCAGCACAAGCGAACCGTACCAGAGTTTGTTTGCAATTGTTTTGGTGCAGATCCGAGCGCGAATGCCATGTTCGTACACGTCTAAACGAACCGAACCAAGTGAGAAAACGCACCATGGTTCAGAAACAAACGCGCCAAACAAGGTAGGTGTGAAAACGCCATTAATGTCACTCATTATGCGATATAATACTCTCTCATGACGATACATTAAGTGAGAAGGATTACCCACCTGCAAAATGGCGACAATGACTCCGAACAGCCCGATGGCACTGCCAAAGATTTCCACAATGAGAATCTTAACAAAGAGGCTGGGGTTCTGGGCATCAGCCAAAGCCGCCCCACTGCCCACGATGCCAACGCAGATGCCACAGAAGAGATTGGAAAAGCCAACAGTGAGACCCGCCCCGAACATGGAGTAGCCTGGAAATACGGCATCATAAAATGCTTTAACCAACTTAATGAACAGAACCAATATTCTAAATTTCAGAAATGAAAATTAAATCGACTCCAAATCTCCTTTTCATTTGGGCTGTTTTATACCTGCTTGGTAGTTCCTGGCTCCAATTGTCTCTGGAGTTGTGCCACTGAAGGTCTAGGGCACAGAAGGAAGTTTAGAAGGACCAATTATTAAAATACTTACAAAATCAGAAATAAACCAGTCAACTTTTAAAAGCTCACCTCCGCCATGTTACTTATTACAATTGCCATGATGATCCCATAAATGGCCACAGCTTCACAAAAGATTATACTGCAGAGCAAAGGCCATAACACCATGTCAGCAATATTCACATCAAATGAATGAACCAAAAAAAACAAAGACAGAATCCAAATAGAACAAACCTGACGAGGTTCTTGGTCTTAATTCTTGGGGCCTTGACGCCTCCTCCAATGATGCTGGAGCCAGTTATATAAATTCCCCTGCAGAGATGAGAACATACAACAAGCTTAACACTAATAACTATATACGAATACAAACCAACCAGAACAGGCAGGAACCTTGGGTTGACTTTTGAGGACCACTTGACCTTCACAGACCACATTTCAACAACTGCACGATCCTGGAGGTTCATTCTGCATCACGACATTAAGAAAATCCGACCCTATCTCACTGATCATGCCATACAGCTACTAGTCAACGTTTACATCACTTTCAGGAGTGTCCGATGATCTCTCCTCCACTTTGCTTTAGTAGTTCTCGATTTATTCTACTAAAGAAAGCAAAACGGGACCTTCACAAACGTGAAATTTAGCAAAAATGCTAAACTTT